>CM032161.1:8571045-9171045 GCA_018901935.1 Pugionium cornutum | reverse complement strand
TGATTTTTCTGAAATAACATATAAATAATAACAAATTATATTTTCATAAAACACGATCATCAAATTACATAGAGATGCGACCATCATTTATTTTATTTGTATATTTTTGGTGTCGAATATATGAAAAGAAAGTTAAGTCTTTAAGATTGGATCAATAGTATTTTGTTTTTGGCAAACGATTTTCTTATTTAGTATTTTTATACAACAGAAAAGTTGTCTATTGATCTGTTCACAATCTATGAGTCTTAACCAAAAGCCCACGAGAAACTAACAATACCTGAAGAACGAAGAATGAAGCCCATGAGAGGGAGGCAAGGAGGAGGAAGACGGCGGCTTTAAAATGATCACCGGCCAGCGGCGAAGAGGCGGTGGTGGTGAGGTGAGATCGGAAGAAAGTGATGAAAGGACCTTTGTAGAATATCATCAATATGGATCCAACCACTGTCACTAAAGTCCCCACCACTTTTACTTGGCATCTTACTTTTCTCATCTCCACTTTCTCCATCCTTTAATTATTTTTATTCAAATATTTACATAAAACACATCAGAATTGGTGCATATCCACTTATGAAAATATAATAATACGTTGCTTTTATGTATCTACGTACCTAAAAAGAATGGCGAGGATAAAGGTAATTACGGGCACGATGTTGCTGACGGCGGAGGAAAACGTCGGGGATGTGAGTTTCAGACCAATATAATATAAGTTCTGATCAATCACAGGCCTGTTTGAAATAAAAATCATATTTGTTAGACCTATATATTATTGTAATAAGTTCATCAAGAAAAATTAATAAAATTCTTTAGAGATGGTTTAAGAAGACTAACCCAAGAAGAGCAAGAACAAATATGTGCATGAAAACTGGAAACGTCATCTTTGACCTCACTTTCCTACAAAAATCCCACAAACATATAAATATTACAAGAAAAACTAACTGTTTGATTCTAAAGAGAATTGATCTCTTAAAAAAATATGAATTTTTTATAAAAATTGTTTTGAACCTTTCAGAGAGAAATGCGAAAGGTGCGATAGCGGCTGTGGCAAAAGCGTTGCGGTATGCAACAAGAACGTAATGGCTCATACCGCGGTCGAGGACGGTTTTACTGACAAGGTTCATACCGGCGTATCCGAACTGAAGACAGACCATTGCAAAGTAAGGTTTAGCTGATTCTGACATCCTTAAACCCATCTCAATTTCTTATTTTTGGTTTAAGGCAAAGAAATAGATAGAAACAAAATGTCAAATTCGTAGTTGTATATAAGAGAGATAGGTTAGGAATTGAGAGGAGAGAAACACTTGGAGAATGTGCTTTTTCCTAAGAACCAAGTGGTGTGAGGTTCTTTGTATTTATAGCACAATTTGTTCTCTGCTTTCTTCCTTTGCTTTTTCTTTTGTATATTTGTTATTAAACATGACGTACGTTAGCTTTAATAATTCCGGTTCGATTCGGCATTAACAATTGCGTGTTATGGATTCATTATCTCTAGAGTAAGTGGATAAAACATTCTACATATATATATATAAAAATATTCGGTTTATATGACTCCATGAAACCAATCAATCAAATTAGGTTAAATAAAACTTGTGGCTACTAAGCGTTCGAGATAATATGCTGATTAATGTTGGAACAAATGAGCTACGGTACATTAAAATTTGTTTTTTTTTTTAAATAATGGTATTTAGGTCATAGCTTAACCCATCTTCTTAACCGGCATACGTATATGGAAAGTGACGTGTGGAGACACATTAATCCTAATTCCTACACTTATGGTCACAGATCATCGATTTTAAAAATCAATGAAGAAATACAAGTGAATTCCACGTGTCAGCAACAATCAATCGGGTCCAATTCTACGTATGTACGTTTGGGACCTTTATCTCAAAACTACCATTCTTTTCTATGAAACAATCACGATTCCATATCTTCCTTTCCTCTGTTTAAGTCGGCTAGCTCTTTTGTACAGTCAACTCCTTATAATCGGAAAAGGACGTACGTCTAAGTAAATATTTAGACATGCTTATAATTGAGTCTCCAGTAATTATTACAATGACAATGTGAAACTAATAGCATCAATCAAATCACTCATAGCTACGTGGTTTTGTCTACGCCGGGACGGCTAATCCGTCCCATCTCATTTATGATGTCCTAACTTGTCCAACTTTTTCGAGAACAGAATTATATTTTAACGGTAAGACAAATAAATGGTTATGAATGGATTCAGATTACGCAACCTTGTCGTTGAGTAACTACAAAAACACAAATATAAAAATATTAGACTATTTTTTGATAGATTACCAAAGTAAATAATAAAAAGTGGTTTTGTTATTTTGAAATTGATGAGTTTATTTAGGCATAACCATTTGGATATTCGATTTGGTTTTTTTTTTATTTATTTTTGGTTTTAATTTTTTCATTGTTAATATTAAAAATTTATTTGATTATTTTTATATTTCACTTCGCTTTTAGTTAGTTTTTTTTAGCGTAACATATCATCGTTTACATGGTGTCATATAAAAGACGGACAAACATTAAACAATTGCCAATGTACAGAAGATTTAAGAGAAGACTTCGCCAGATTATCCACCACCTGATTACAAGTTCTTGCTTTATGATGAAAAACAATACGATCAAATCGAAGCATTCATTGTCTCGATTCTCCATCCATTCTTGAACATCAGTATAGCACTTATTAAGAAGTTGATCAACAGATGTCTCTTTGTGATTAAAGCACAAATCATTCCGTGTCTTCCACATTCTCCAGAGTGTGAAAAATGGTAAAAAAATTTGAGGTGAATCATTGGCCAATTGGTCATAACTTGCCAATAAATATCTGATATTATCATGGATATTCGTACCGTGATCACAGATAACATGTGTCGAGATACCTATTATTCTCCAAATCATTTGGACAAAGATACATGTGAAGAAGGTGTGAACCTCGTTTTCTTCTATGCCTACGCAGCACGGACAAGATTCGTCTTGAGTTATTCCCCTCCGAAACAGCTGGGATCGAATTGGTAATGCCTTGGATAATAATTTCCAAATGAAGTGTATTATATTTGGAGGGATCTTTAAACGCCAAATCTGGGTGGATAAATCTGGATGATTAGCAAGAATAGGCTTAATTGGAGTCCCCTCCTGAATATCTTGTTCAACTGCTTGACGATATCCCGATTTCACATTATATATACCATTCGGTGTATGTTTCCAAAAATAGCCATCTGTTAAAGGATTCGGCGGTACAAATATCTTGAAAATGAGGTGGTGGTCATCCTGCTCAATTAGATCATGTATAGCATCCTCATTCCATTGAAGGGTATTCTTATCAAGCAGAGTACTAACCGGTAATGTAGAAATAGTATAGGGAAGTAGATGCGGAGACCTTGCAGGATGTACTGGTAGCTAATTCGGATCACTAAGTGAAATGGATGTTCCGGTACCAATAGTTCTGAAAATACCTTTCTGAAGTAACTATCGTCCATATAAGATTGACTGCCATCCAAGAGATGATTGTGGACTAAGATTGGCAGACATGAAATCACCAGACTTGAAATATCGATGTTTTAGAATCCTCGAAAGCAAGCATGTAGGTCGCTCCATTAATTTCCAACATAAGTTTGCTAATAGCGCTTGATTAAATTTCTGAATATCTCGGAATCCTATATCTCTATGTGTTTTTGGTGTTGCTAGTTTTTTCCAAGAAACCCATGCAGTTTTCCGTTGAGTCAGAGTATTTCCCCACTAGAACTGATTCAGTGATTGATTAATCTTTTGACAAATTGTTTTCGGCAATTTAAACACATTCATCGAGTAAACCGGTAAAGCGAAAGCAACTGCTTTAATCAAGATTTCCTTTCCAACAGTCGATAGAAATTTCGTTTGCCATCCAGAAATCCTGGATTTAACTTTGTCCACCACATATTGCAATCTCTACCTTGAGTTTCGGCTGAATTGTTCCGGCAAACCCAGATATTTTCCACCTCCACCAATATTAGTAATACCTAGAGTAGAATGTATAGTGTTTCTCGTATGTTGGAACACTTTCTGACCAAAAATAATTGATGATTTCTCCATGTTGATATTTTGTCCAGATATTCTACTGTATTCTTGGAATATTGTTTGGAGAGCTTGAACATTACCGTGATCTGTTCTTGTAAAGAAGAGGGCATCATCCGCAAAAAAATAAATGGGAAATTGTAGGTCCACCACGTGTGATGCAAAGTGGTTTGATTAATCCCCTATTTTCCGCATTGTGTAGCATTGCACTTAATACATCAGCACAGATAAAAAACAAATACGGTGATAGTGGATCTCCTTGTCGTAGTTCTCGTCGGGGCAAGAAGTGACCATAAGGGCTTCCATTAATCAATACTGAATAGGATACCGTAGTAACACATGTCATGATCTAATGAATCCATTTACTAGAAAAGCCTTTTTGAATAAGAACATTCCTCAAGAAATCCCATTCCACACGATCATAGGCTTTACTGATGTCTGTTTTAACTGCCATGTATGATGAAGAGCAAGTATTTTGTACTCGTAAAGAGTGTAAGGCTTCATGTGCAATGAGGATATTATCTGTGATAAGTCTGCCAGGAATGAAGGCTGCTTGATTTTCAGAAATGATCCGGTCTAGTATCTGTTTTAAGCGGAATACTAAGACCTTAGAGATTACTTTGTAGAATATAGTACAAAGTGATATTGGTCGAAAGTCTGCCATGGATGAAGGGCATTTCATCTTGGGGATAAGACAGATATTAGTATGATTAAACTCCACATTCAGATACCCTGAATCAAAAAACTTCACCACCTCCAGATACACTGCTTCGCCAACCGTCTCCCAGTGTTGTTGAAAGAAGGCTGCCGATAATCCATCAGATCCTGGAGCTTTATTAGCACCAATTGAACATACAGCTGCATGAACCTCTTCTTTAGTGACCGGTCGAATCAAATCATGATTCATAGATTCGGATACTACGGGTGTAACATTGTTGATTGCCTCAGTCATATTCCCAGGATGTGATGATTGAAACAATTCCATAAAATATCTCTGAGCTTCAAAGCCAATTGCTTCATTTCCAAAGATGTCAATCCTTGAGGAATCTTTAATGGAGTTAATATTATTAGTCGAGCGACGATTTTTAGTGACCGCATGGAAAAATCTGGTGTTCCTGTCACCTTCTGAAAGCCATTGATTCCGGCTTTTAATTTTCCAATACAGTTCTTCGTCAGCATATGCAGCTCCTAACTCTTTCCTTAAGTGAGCTATCTTTGTATAGTCCATCGGGATTTCCATGTAGCTTTAATCAATAGTTGTCGATAATTATTTAATTCTCTGTGTTGCGGGGACAAACGAAGCTCTTTTCCATTGAGCCATTTGCCGACGACATGTTTGTAATCTTTGCAATAATGACGAATGCTGAGTGTGTGGTAGCTGATTCCATGAAGACTTGACTATTTTTTTGAAGTCTGCATTCTGAATCCATATGGGGTCATATATAAATCTACGTTTGCCAAATTTTGATTCCCTCCTAATCTTGATTATTCCAGGTCGATGATCAGAATCTATTAAATCTAAAAATTGGACAGAGGACCCTCGGAACATGGCTTTCCATTCATCATTTCCCATTGCCCTGTCTAACCAACAATGAATCATATGATTATGTCTTTTTCCTACCCATGTCATGTTATTGCCATGGAATTTGAGATCATACATATTACATGATGATATCATTTTCCTAAAGTTTATCAAGCTCGTTGTTGTGCGAATATGTCCTCCCCTCTTATCATTGATATTTAAAATTTCGTTGAAATCACCACACATCAACCAAGGTTTATTCCGCAATAGGTTGATTCTTTCTAATCTTTCCCAAAGATTATATCTGAATTTACGATTAGGATGACCATAAATACAGGACAGAAAGAAATCGAAACCAGCATCAGTAATTTTACAATCAAGTAGTCTTTCATCAGCACTGATAATAACCAAATCTACAAATCGTTTCCATAATAAAGCTAAACCTCCTCCTTTTCCTTTTGGACGGATACAAAGTACACAAGGATAATTTAAAATAGCGGCTACATCATGAATTACATCATTAGAGTTTTTAGTTTCTACAAGGAAGAGTAAGTCTGGAGAATAAGTAGACGTTATTTCCTTTAGGCGTCGAACTGTCAAAGACCCTCCCAGACCCCGACAGTTCCAAAACGCTACATTCATCTGGTTTCCGGTGGGTTATGGTCCACCGAACCCTCACCTTGTGTAAAAGCAAAACCAAATGAGTTCTTAACATGTTTGTAGAACCACATAATCAAATATCCAAAAATGTCTGAATTTCTGAATGCGAAACTCCAAAAAATCCATATTGATAATTTTTTATTCTATCCTTGCCACATAACCTAGATAATCCATTCAGGCTGTTTATGAAAAATCATTTTCTAAAAACTAGACCCGAAGACCTTGAATTTCGGTTTGGACCAAACAAACCGTGTAAACCAATTACTAAATTCGGTTTTTGTATAACCATGTCGCATAACCATCTTTATTAATTTAAACCAAGAAATCCCTAACCGACATTGACTGGGCTGGTATAAATTCCATACCATCTTAAACCAAGTGAAATCCTCTCTAACCGGTACGGTTTGAGAAAACGTACCAGGGTCCATTGAAGGCGTTGCTTTTCGGCGTTTGGCATCGGAAAGGCAATTATCATCGCCGGAGAAGACATCAGAAGCCAGTTCCGCCTCACAGTTACCGGATGAACCTGGTGGAGGGAGATCGTGACCGTCGTCTGAATCGTCGAAATCTTCTGGTGGAGGTGGTAAAACGCTGAGAGTACACTCACTCTTATTGTGGGTGATTAATCCACAGAGTGTACAGAAATTTTTCAATTTCTCATATCGAAACCGGAGCACAACTTCTTCATCCCCGAACTTGAAGATGCGTTGAAAGTTTAATGGTGAATCGATGTGGAAAAGAATTCGCACACGAACAAATTCAACCCGGTGCACACCTTCGACGTTGAAATCGGATTCAAGTATCGTCCCGAGATTACCGCCGATGTAAATAATTATTTGGTAAGTGAGAAACTGTAACGGGATGCCTCTGATTTGTACCCAGAAGGGGATGAATTTCATGTCGGCATCTGTGATTCTTGGCGACCATTTGTGAAGGCAAAGCATCCAGTCGTTGAAACTCCAAGGACTACGCCGGAGTACATTTATCAGGCTCTCCTCAGTCTGGAATAAAAATTGAACTTTGTTTCCGTCAAGAATACGGGACACGATGGCCTCGCTGACACTCCAGAGCCGAGGCAGAGTGGTGAGAAGAGCCCGGAGATTTTGCTTACGGGGATTCACCGGAGATGCAATTAGGGAGAATCTGGTTTCGTGGACGGCTTGAGTACAAATCTTTGGAGGCAAGGAGTTGGCCGGTTCTGAAATTCCCAGAGAGATTTCTTGCATTTGTTTAGATAGATTATCAGACATTTCTGGGTAAATTTGCAAAAATCGGAGAAATGGGAAGTTTCTGTTGTAGGATATAAAGAAGAGAAAAGAGGAAAAAACCGTCGAGGATCGACGGACATCGCTCTTCGTGAAGAAGAGAAGACGAGATCTACGGTGTTCGTTGAAGGAAAACCGACGTCGATAAGGACGCCGGAAAACTTGGTTGCAGTTGCAGAAGAAAGAGAAGAGAGAAAATGAAACGGTGCGTTTCATTTTTTTCCGCTTTTAGTTAGTTTATATTTCGGTTTTACTTGATTTGGTTATTTAATTTTAAAACAGAAAATAGCCAAAAAATAACAAAAAACTAAAAAAATAATTGAAATAATTAAAAATAACAAAATAACCAAAAATAACCAAAAATAACCAAAAAATAATCGAAAAATAATCAAAAATAATCAAAAATAACCAAAATATTAGAAATATTTTCGGATAACCAAAAATAATTTGGTGTTTTCTGATATTATTTCGGTTTTTATTCCGTATTCGGTTAATAACCAATAACCATGATTTTTTAAAATAATCATTCGATTATTTTTTATAACCGAATACTAACTAAAATCTGTTTTTTGGTTCGATTTTGTTTCGGTTTATTCGGTTCAGATTATTTCCGTATACCTAATTTTACTTTTCAAGTATTTATATATTTAGAATCAATTATGAATCCAAACGAATGTAACATATAAAATATGCACCTATACATATCAATCGGTATAGACTTGCTTATCCGAAATGTAAACCACATAATATTAAATTAATGCGTCAAAACAGCTAACCACATATCAATAACTCATTGGATTCTTTTTTTTTCCTTTATTATATCCATTGATATTGCATCTTTTATCAGTTTATGTCTCAAATGCTTCACTTATGTTTTTAATAATATTATAGTTGAGCATCCATTATCTTTTATAGAGTATGCATTAATGTCACTTTAAGAGACAATAGTGGCTACTTTACTTAGTTGGGGAAGGTTTATGTGGAAGTCGTATCTTAAATTAAAATTTGATTAATTAGATAGATTCAATTATATTATACTAGGTCCCATTAATTTATAGTTATCTATGCCTGGTGAGAAGTGAAAACATAGAGGAATATGAAATTGTTTATTCAAACTAATCACGAAAAGTTTAATGATTTGCCATGTAACATTTTAAGGAAGGTTTTATCTTTTTATATATAGATATTTTTTAAATATTCCATTTATGTTGGGAATTTTGAAAATTAACCTTTGTTTTGTTTTTTAAACTATCTTGTTTATGCAACAACAATTATATTCTCACATATAATTAATCGAAAAAATTGCATCTAAAAAATCTATTTGTTTGGATAATTTTAATTAAGTTTTGACAAAAAAGGATGTGTCTTAATTCATTGAAGTTACGACACTAGGAAAGTCAGAAGTCTTGTTCTCTGTCCTTCCCTCATGACAACATCGACAATCATTTTAGACATTGAAAACGAGCTAATTACAACAAAATCTTCAATTTTCTTTGATGCACAGAGAAAGCCACTTTGAAACCTTCACCACAATCCATATTTCTGACAATATAATATATATACATATAAAAGGGTAATTCCTCCTATTTTTCTCTCTTTTCCTCTATGAATTAGAATCTATTCATGCTTGGATTTAGCTCGGTTGGATATGAAATTATGTGAGGTAGAGCTGAAGCTCGATGAAGATGGATGCGCTGCTCACGTATTTGCTAATAGGCCGGCGATGTCGAGCCTTGTTCGCCCTTGGTCGTAGTATCATGCTTCCTTCGTTGGAACAATTTTTAATGAAACAAATTTGTATTTTTAATTGGCTTGCAAAAATTGTTATAATGTGAACGAAAAATGAGATATTTAACTCATTAAAAATTTATAAGTTTGTTGGATAAAATAATAAAAAAATGATAAAAGTCACACATTGAAAACTAAAGAAAAAAAATTCTTTAATATATAAATGGGAGAGTTCATGTAATAAATTAAAAGAGTCTCAGAAAAAGAGACCAAACCACGCGCGCGCCACCACTGGGCTGGGCCGGGCTCGGACTCGGACTCGGATCTTTTTTATTCATGTGGAGGATTGTTAGAATAATTTTTATAAAACAAATTTGCATGTTCAATTGGGTAATATAACCAAAATATTAATTGCAAAAATTGTTGTAATGTGAATGAAAAATGGGTCATTGGGATCATTAAGAAGCCATAAGTTTCTTGTCTAAAATAATGAGCAGAAACAAAAGTCACACATTGGAAACTTAGGAAAAACCCTCTAATATATAAATGGGAATGCTCATGTAATACCTTAAAAGAGTTTGAGAGAAAAAAGACCAAGCCACGCGCGCGCCGACGCTGCCGTCGGGCCGGATCTATCTCGTGCTTGGGCTCGGGCTCGAGCTCAGGCTTGGGCTTGGGCTTGGGCTTGGGCTTGGGCTTGGGCTTAGGTCTTGGGTGTTGGGTCTTGGGCCCAATAAGATTCTTTTTGGGCCAAATTTTGATTACGTTTTTGGCCCAAAACCGAGTCAAAACCCTAAACCATAACCACGATTTTCTCTTCTAATCGTCCACAATATTTTCGTCGGTTCGGTTTTCTCCCACGTTTTAAGGTTGCGAAAACCATTCTCTTAAGGCTATAAAAACAAACCTTAATCCTCATTAACCTAATTCGGCCGCCACACATTTCACATTCTCTCCCAAAATTCGTATCCAGTGATCTCCCATTCTCTCCTCCTGCACTATAAGTTTTTTTTGAGAGTATATCGTAGTTATTGTTCGTAAATTCTATAATTGGGTGTTGCGATTATAGTATTACCGTGGTTGTATCCTGAGATTCGAAATCTCATCAAACCGGCACATTACAAGAGATTTATTGAATTAAGGACAGATATCAAATCTCACCTCCACGAATTTATCTTTTTCTTAATTCATTTTTTCAATCGTTTTGATCCGTTAATCATTTTTCCTATCGTGATTTTCATATTCAGTTTTTTTGCGTTGTAACAATCTTAATTCAATATATCCGCTTCCTACTTATCGTTTGAATCGGATTGAGAATTGCGATCAATTTTTAAAAGATTTTTAAATGATTTTTAAAAACGTTTCTAAACAATTTTTTGATCTAAAAAATAGTTTCAAAAAATTCTGATCTGATTTGTAATGTTTTTTGAAACGTTTTCACATTATTTCAATCGATCGGAATCAATTTCATAAACATTTTCAATCCGTTTTTGTGATCGATCTGAAACAGTTCTGTGAACGTTTTATAACGATTCATTGGAAAGTTTCAAAAACTCAAACGATATAAGTATTTTTGTCAATCGGTTTCCGCAAATGACTAAGGGCGAGTTTCGCGAAAAGTGAAAAAATATTATTCTATAAACGCCTATTAGGGTTTCTACGAATATATATATATTTATTCATAAAGAAGTCAAAATAATTTTTCGGAATTTCTCAGAATATCAAAAAAATATAAAAGATCTTTGTGATATCCGTAGAAATTTGAGCGAATTCTCGGAATATTTTTTTAAAGCAATTTATGCATAACACAATTTTAATGATTTTTTAAATCGATTATATTTTTGTCATATTTTATTGTTATCTATATTGATTATGTTTCTTTTATATTTGAACAGATTGATCTGAAATAGCTAACGAAACTGTTTGTGCCTGTTGATTCCACATCCCGAGGTGCAAATGATGGGATTAAAGCAAGTGATGTGATGCCACAAATTGGGAGTGGTCTAGCACTTGATTCATCTGCATCTGATGTCCCGTGAGTGTGTAGCGCTATAAGTGCAGAACTTACGCCGAACAAATTTGATGGGTCCAATTTCAAGACGTGGCAGCAAAAGATGCATTTTTTTCTCACAACTCTGAAATTGGAGAACTACCTCACCGAGGTTAAGCCTATCTTACCTATGGGAAATACTTATCTACGAGCTCTTGCTAGTGTTGAGTCGTGGAACCATGGAGACTACTTGTGTCGAGGCTACATTCAAAGCCTCCTGGTGGACCAACTGTTCAATATGTACAGTGAGGTCAAAACTTTCAAGGATTTTTGAGATGACTTGGAAAAAAAGTATAAGTCTTTCAACGTAGGTTCTGGGAAATATCCAGTTAAGAAATTTTTTGAATTTAAAGTGGTGGACTCAAGGCCCATCATGTAGCAAGTTCATAAATGGCAAATGATATACCAATAGTTAACCGATGAGGGAATGAAATTCTGTGAGACATTTACAATGAATTGCTTTATTGAGAAGCTATCTCCCGGTTGGGTCGATTTCAAAAATTATCTTGACCACAAGCAAAAGGCTTTGACGTTTTCAAACTTAATTTCTAGGTTGCAAATTGAGTCAACACATCGCATATTAGATTACCATCTCGATCATAATGCGAATGTAGCCGAATACGCAAGAAAGGGCAAAGGCAAAATTGTGGCGAAAACCAATGGACCTAATAAACAAGCGTTTAACAATGTCGCGCCTCAAGCCTCCACAAGCTTTAAAAAGCAAGGCAACCCGAAGAAATTCTCTGGAAGTTTTCATCATTGTGGAAAGAAAGGGCACAAATCCTCGGAGTGTCGCAGTAAGGCGAAGGGAAAAGCTTAAGCCAATCTGACTAAAGGTGACCTATGTGCGGTGGTCATAGAGACAAATATGATTGAGGAAAACCCCAGAGAGTGGTTTTATGATACTAGAGCAACCATTCATATCTGCATCGATCGGGATATGTTTAGTTCTTATCAGAAGAACAAATCCGAGAAGTAGTTGATGATGGGAAACACGGCGTTTTCCAAGATTGAAGCTCACGGCAAAATGGTGTTTAAGCTAACATCTGGACACGAAGTCACTCTCACCAATGTGAAACACATGTCACACATGAAGAAAAACCTGATATCTGGGATATTGATGAGCAAGCATGGATTCACCATCAATTTTGATTCCCACAAGTTGGTTCTTAGGAAGAATGAGTTTTACTTGGGAAAAGGGTATAATAAAGGAGGATTGATCAAAATGTGTATAATGATAGTTGTAAAAAACAATGATGTTTCTACTTTTTCCAATGTTGCAATGAATAAGAAACGAGTTGCTTATTTGGTTGAGTCTTTTAATTTATGGCATAAACGGTTAGAACATGTGAATTATAAATCGATGCAACGATTGATTAATTTGAATCTAATTCCAAAATACAAAATAAGTAAAGACAAGTGTGAGATATGCATCGAAGCAATACTCACAAAAACTCCATCACCTCATGATGAACGAACTATTGAACCTCTAACATTAATACACACTGATTTATGCGATTTGAAAAGCATACAAACTTAAGGTGGTAAAAAATATTTTGTGACATTCATAGATGATTGTACAAAACATTGTTATGTATATTTGTTACATAGTAAAGATGAAGTCCTACAAAAATTTAAAGAGTACAAACTTGAATTTGAAAATCAACTTAAGAAAACTATTAAAATAGTTAGAAGTGATAGAGGAGGCAAATATGATAGACCGTTTAATGCATTTTGTCAAGCAAATGGCATTATCCGTCAAACAACAGCTCCCTACTCACCAGAATCTAATGGAGTTGCAGAACGGAAAATCTAAACTCTGAAATAAATGATGAATGCAATGTTACAGGAATGTGGGTTACCCCAAAATCTGTGGGGGGAAGCGTTGCTCACCACAAATTATATCCACAATAAAATATCACACAAAACAACTGGTAAACGCTATATGAGTTGTGGAAAGGCAATGTACATTCGTACAAATACCTGAAAGTGTGGGGGTGCATAGCAAAAGTAGTAGTACCTCCTCCTAAAAAGGTTACAATTGGACCTAAAAGTGTGGATTGCATATTCATAGGATACACACAATAGTATTGCTTAGCGGTTTTTGTTATATAAATAAGATATACTAGATATTCATGTCAATACGATAATGGAATCAAGAAATGCATCATTTTTTAGAACGTGTTTCCGTGTAAGGATAAATATCCAAAACGAGCACGTGAAGAGAGCGATGAAATAACCTCCACAAATGAGGCAAGCACATCTGCTACTTCAGTAACTAAAGTAGAAAATATTGAATATGAACCTATATGAAGCAAAAGAGCTCATAAGGAAAAATATTTTGGTGATGATTACTTGATGGTCTTTCTTTTAGTGAATGAACTAAGAACATTCACCGAAGCCATGACTACACCTGATATGCGTTCATGGAAGGAAGTTGTAAATAGTGAGATCGACCCCATTATGCAAAACCATACATGGGAGATAACCGATCTACCATAAGGCTCTAAAGCATTAGGGTGTAAATAGATTTTCAAAACAAATTGAAAACTGATGGCTCAATAGAGAAATACAATGCTAGACTTGTGGTGCAAGGATTCCGACAAAAAGAAAGTTTGGATTTCTTTGACACCTATTCTCCAGTAACGAGAATAAGTTCAATAAGAATGCTGATAAGCATCGCAGCATTGAGGGAATTAGAAATACATCAAATGGATATAAAAACTGATTTTTTAAATGGTGATTTAGAATAAAAGATTTATATGAAACAACATAAAGGGTTTGTTGTCTCTAATAAAGAACACAAAGTGTGTAGACTTGTAAAGTAATTGTACGGACTTAAACAACCTCCTAAACAATGACATGAAAAATTTGACAATGTAATGATGTCAAATGGTTTCAGCATAAATGAATGCGATAAGTGTATCTACATTAAAAAAACGCCAAATGGGTATATTTTGTTATGTTTATACGTGGATGATATGTTTATCATTGATAGCAATAAAGACATGATCAATCAAAATAAGAATTTGCTTAGTGGAAAGTTTGACATGAAAGATATGGCGTTAGCGGATGTCATTTTAAAAATCAAGTACCTAGACATTCTGAAGGAATCATCTTATCCGAAACTCATTATGATGAAAAGATTATTAAGCGGTTTAAGAAATACTCAAATGGAAGTGCAAAAACTATTGTCGACTCTCAACTTCACTTGACCAAAAATTTGGATGAAACGGTGTCAAAGCTAGAGTATGCACGAGTGATCGGAAGCTTGATGTACTTAACAAAGTGTACTCAGTAAATGTACTAAGTCGTTACACGAGTAATACAAGACATAATCATTGGAAAGTTATAACTAGAGTATTAAACTATCTACGTTATACGAAAGATTATGGGTTGCACTATGATAGAGAAGACAGAGTTTTAGATGGATATAGTGATGCGAACTGGATATCTGACTCCAAAAACTCAAAATTCACGAGTGGATATATCTATACACTTGGTGGTGCAGCAGTGTCCTCGAAATATTCCAAACAAAGTCAGTTGGCCAGATCGACCATGGAATGTGAGTTCATAACTTTAGACAAAGCTGCAAAAGAAGCAGAATGGCTTCATAATTTTTTGGAAGATATCCCGATGTGGGAAAAACCAGTGTCAGTAATATGTATACATTGTGATAGTCAATCGGATATTGCTCGGACACTGAACAATCTGTATAATGGTAAATCACGTCATATACGAAGACGAGATAAAACCATTAGTCAATTGATCTCAAGTGGTGTAATCATGATAGATTACATTAAATCGGTTGATAACCTATCAGATCTGTTTACTTAAGGTTTAGCTCGAGATCAAGTCATACAATCATCGAGAGGAATGTGTGTAAAGCCTATGACTACATATGAAGTTTGATGGAAACCCCACCTACGTGACTGGAGATCCCAAGATATAGGTACAATGGGACAACTAAATCAAACGAAATCTGAAAAAATATTGTGTGATTTAAATCTACACCCAGTTTCTACGATGATAAACAATGTTGGTACATGTATGTGTATTGGATAATCGTTGCTTTTAATTATTTGAGAGCATAGCTTTGACATATAAGTGGACTATTACAAGATGCTCTTTAAAACAAAACTAATGGCGAATCACCTTATGAGTGTGAAATGGAGCCGTTTTTAGGAGAATGAAGGAAAGGCTATATTCTCCAAGTTCACTCATGATTAACAAGGCAAGTCCACGACCACAATAGACACAATAGAGAACACAGTTCTACGAGAAATGAAGTTGTGTTATACTTGTTGTCTCGTTTTACATCAAAGCTCGGGTGGTTCAAGATATCATGTTCACCTCGTGATCGAGTAAACCTGACAGATATTAACAATGAGTGGTTCAAAGCTGAAACATGCTACCAACTCAAATATAGTGAATTTTTATTTATACTCTTGAAAGTCCTTCTGTTTAGTATGTAGAATACGTCTAGATAGTAGAGTCTATCGAGTCTATCGAGTCTGTATTGTATGGAGTCATTTCTATTCATGTGGGGTATGAAACAAATTTGCATGTTCAATTGGGTAATATAACCCAAATATTGATTAAAAAAAATTTTGGAATGTGAATGAGAAATAGCAATTGGGATCATTAAGAAATCATAAGTTTGTTGGATGAAATAATGCGGAGGGACAAAAGTCCCACATTGGAAACTTGAGAAAAAAAATCTTCTAATATATAAATGGGAAAGCTCATATAGTAGTTTGAGAGAAAAGAGACCAAGCCACGCACGCGCTGCCGCTACCGTCGGGCTGGGCCGGTCTCATGCTCGGGCTCAGGCTTGGGCTTGGGCTTGGGTCTTAGGTCTTGGGTCTAATAAAGTTCTTTTTGGGCCAAATTTTGATTATGGTTTTGGGCCAAAATCGAGTCAAAACCCTAAACCATATCCACGATTTGCTCTCCTAACTGTCCATGATCTTTTTGTCGGTTCGGTTTCCTCCCACGTTTTAGGGTTGCAAAAACCATTCCCTTAAGTCTATAAAAACAAGAATTAATCTTCATTAACCTAATTCGGCCACCACACCTTTCACATTCTCTCCCAAAATTCGTCTCCAACGATCTCTTATTCTCTTCTCTTGCACTGTAAGTTTTTTTCGAGAGTATATCGTAGTTCTTGTTCGTTGATTTAATAATTGGATGTTGCGATTATAGTCTTACCGTGGTTGTATCCTGGGTCTTGGTCCCAATAAAGTTCTTTTTGGGCCAAATTTTGATGACGGTTTTGGCCCAAAACCGAGTCAAAACCCTAAACCATACCCACAATTTTCTTTCCTAACCGTCCACGATCTTTTTGTCGGTTCGGTTTCCTCCCACGTTTTAGGGCTGCGAAAATCATTCCCTTAAGGCTATAAAAACAAACCTTAATCCTCATTAACCTAATTCGACCGCCACACCTTTCACATTCTCTCCCAAAATTCATCTCCACCGATCTCTTATTCTCTCTTCTTGCACTATAAGTTTTTCTCGAGAGTATATCGTAGTTCTTGTTCGTATATTTTATAATTGGGTGTTGCGATTATAATATTACCGTGGTTGTATCTTGTGATTCAAAATTTCATCAAAGCACCAAACTACGGAAGATTTATTGAATTAAAGATAGAGATCAAATCTCGCCTACACGAATTTATTTTTCTATCATGATTTTTATATCTGGTTTTTTTGCATTCTAAGAGTTCGGCGAGCGTGGACTTGTTCTGGTGTGTGGGGATCTTTATTGCTCTTTCCCTATATATGCGTTTGAAGTCGTGAGATCCTTCTTCCATCTCTCTTAACATGCGTTTGTTAAGTTTTTTCTCATCGATATTAGTTTGTTGTAAACGGCTTAAAAATCAATATAATCTATTATCAAATGACAAAAATGATATATCCTATGCTCGATTGAGAATTTACAAACATACCTTTTTAACAAATAATCGAAGTTGGACCAATTAATTCAATAATGGGCCCTTACACATATTAATATTATAGTTTTATGAATACAAAAATTAGCATCCTTGGCGTGTAAAACTTGGAAAGTAAAATAAAATGAAAAATGTAAATACAGATGAAAAGGTACATTTCGTGTCAGTAAATGTGTGGAATCTTAAATCGAGTCTGGTGTCAGATACACGTGTCGATACTTCAAGGTTTAGCAATCGGATCGAATATTTTACGTCTCTGCCGCCATTGGAGCATACGTAGCAGACCTTTGTTTTTTTTAAATATTAAACTAAATAGAGATTGAATTTCAAAACGATTGATTTTGATTAGAAAAATGAGAAAGAAAATAGAGAAAGTGGGTAAGTGTCAAAAGTGTGGGTGCGTTATTGGGTAGTAAAGAAGAGAAATCTGAGAAAGAGGGCAACAAATCGAAATGGTCATCTAATCACCATCCAGCAACTTCATTTCCACACACAAAACTTTGGCCTACACAAAGTTCTTGTCTTTTCTCTTTTCATTTTTTTTTATTTGAATATTTTCATCAAAATACCATTTGGTAATCTGCAATGATTGGGAGTGTCTTATAACTGTAGTGACGTGTGTATGTGTATATTACAGATCATGAGTTCTAGTCCTAAGCAACTCCAACGTTTTACAAAGCGAGGTTAATAGAAAATACTAATATATATTTACATATATTTGATTACGTTTATTATTATAATAATATGTACAAACAACATTAATTCTGTAAGATTTTTGTGCAAATAATCAATTATTGTCATAATATTTGCATGTGGTTTATGTATTCTCATATCAACCACGTTTCATATAAGTTTTTTGGATTTTTCAATATTTTTTTGAGTTGAAAGTAATTCTCAAAAATAAAACAAAAAATTGTTTTAAAAATACTGTCACTACTTTATTTTTTCAAGTATATTAATAAAGGAATTTTTTACTAAAAATACCACAAAACTAAAATTAAACTTTAAAAGTCTCAAATGTTAGCTTTAAATCCTACAAACTAAATTTTAAATGTAAAATATTGAACCCACATCCAAACATTTCAGTAATAAACCTTTAAATTTTAATTTTTTATGATTTTTTTAAAAAAATTTTAATGATACTTTATAAAAAGAATCTAGTGATGATATTTTTAAAATAAAATTTTATTTTAATGATATTATAAACCATTTTCTTGAACTGTTTGATTTAGATTTGCGATCAATCATCTAGTATTTTCAAAAAAAAACATTTAATCTGTAATAGATGATTCTGAAAATCAGCTAGACCAAAATTTCTACTGATTATATCATATGGCATGAATAATCAAGATTAATAATTGATTGTTTTGGTCTTTGCATGTATAATTCTTCCATTTTGTTTCTTTTCTACTTCAACCATGAATATAAAAAAATTTATACCACAAAAGTCACATTAATTATATACGACATACATTCAATGAATAAATAACAAACAACTAAAACTTCTAAATATGACAATAAAAACAATAAACACGAAAGAATTATGTTTTTAAAGATTAGATAAGAATGTTTTTTTGACAAACTTTAAATTTTGTTAATGCTAGTTAAAGTTCATGTAAATATGATGTACCTAAATGTCAAAAAAATTATAAAAGAATGTTGAAAAAAACTTATTAAGGTTATTTGTTTTTGGATAAATTATAATTCCGTGGTATAATTGCACAGAAGATAAAATTTAAAAAATTCATTTATAGGAGAATGTGTCGATCCATTTCCTTCATTAATTGTTTTTGTGTTTTTGGATTGCTGTCCCTTTCTCTTTCACTTCTTACTCGATCTTCCAAGCTTAACAAGTCCAGTAAAAATACAATACAGAGTTCTCTTCCAACTCTTTCTACTTACAATGCTATTCTCTACACTTAAAACCCAACTGCAATAATACATAATGCTAAGGAAATATATTTCTTTGTTCACATATCCATTTATGTACCAAAACTAATTCATTCCATATATAGACAATATAGTCTAACTACTTCAAACATAGCCAAAACAAGAGTCTTCCAGAGGGCCTGTCTTACATGATTTTTATGCGAAACATTAGACTGCAAACAATAATTTACATATTCAAATCTGTATTATATATATATAGCACTAAGGATCCGAATTCCCAACTCGCTCGTGAATATCATAGCTCGTGGTGCAGCAGGTTTAACAAGAAGAAGTGATATGGGTGAATATGTTGCATGTGCTACAAGAGATATATGTTCCAAAAACCCCAATAACATTCTACCAGCTAAACGTAATTGATTTACTTCCTTTGTTTTTGTGTTCTTGGAGTACTTTCCATTTCTAAACCACTTCTTACTCTTGTTGAATTCTTCTCCTCATTTCTCATTTCTCTGCTGGCTGAACAAGTGCGGTAAAAATACAATACATGATCTTATCTTACATCATTTCAATTTTCTTTTATTTGGATAGATGATGGTAACAAGAATCTATAGCAACAACTAGCTACAAACATCTTAGTTATAAAAGATTGAAGAGAGAGAGAGAGAGAGAGAGAGAGAGAGAGAGAGAGAGAGAGAGAGAGAGATTAGGATCCTTGTGATAGTTATAGAATCTTGATGTCTGTACACTAGATAAATGGTGAAGAGCGAAGGTAGCACGAAGCCAAGAGATTAAGCACGTTAATTGTGATCAGAGGAAAATTAAGATTCTATCTTCCTTAAGATGTGATTGCGTCAAGTAAAGCTCGAACAAAATAAAGTTGAAGATTTCTTTAGGAACACAAACCAACTCAAATGTTACAAAAAAAAAAAGAAAAAAAAAAAGAGAGAATCGGTCAAGTTTCCAAGTAGATGAGGTTCCCACTATCATCCATAAATTTCAAATCAACTAAGAAATCTTTATCAAACCAAATGTGTTGTGGTACTCCTTTGATTTTCAACCTTGCTCAAATAATTGCTTTGTATATCGTAAAACTAGAATGGAGAACTCATCTCAGTCGGTGCCAGCATAACCTTGCCGTCCTGAGTTGGACTAAGGGTTTTTGACAAGGCTGCAAACCTAGCCTTGTCATCGACCATCCCTTCCTCTTGGAATCGCACACGCTACTGATTAATAATAGAACCAAAATCCACAATACATATATTTCCTAAATATAAGTTAAAAGCATTTATTATTACTACTAAGTAGCTAATAACTTGTATGATCTGCTACTGCTAGTAGGTTTTTTTTTAACTAGTATTTATGTTTTGTTAATAGCAGTAATTCTAATATAAAAAGTTATAAATTTTAAGCGATTTTGACTTAACAATTGATCTTTTTTAGAAAACAAATAGCACAGCTAATTTTTTGACTTAATATAGTGCATACAATATTATTTTTAATGACAACAATTCATACAAATTAACTAACATAGTTAAGAAAAAAATATACACCAAACAATAAACTTGACGCAAATTATACATCCCCTGAAAGCATTATTAATTCCATAAAATTTTAAGTAAAAAACTATAAAAACTACATTAATTTCCCGCAGGGAAGAGCTTAAGAATCTTACTCCCACCATCTCCATTACCATATTCCGAATCTTCATACCTCAGATTACGAACCACTTGGTTTTGCTTAGTAATCGCATTTTTTTCCAAGTACGGATTCATCAATGGCGGTATCAAGTACTCTGAATTCATCCGTACCGGGCTAAGGAAATGCGCTGGAACCGGCGAGCTCGCAAAGAGTCGATCGGTGGCTGAATCGGAGACGATGACATGTCCTCCGGTGATTCCGTTACCGTTACCTCCCTGCATTTTTCTGAGGTAGAGACGGTATTTCTGGAGATGACTCGCTACGTTCTCTCTCGTTAATCCTTCGACGTTCATCAGCTGCATTATCGTTTTGGGAACTGCGTTTTTGATCCCTAAATGTCCAACCGCGTCCACGAATCGCTTGTGCAGCTGTGGCGTCCAGACTAAACGCGGTCGTTTCAACGTCCTCGCTGGCTCGTCCCCTGCTCCTCCTCCGCCTCCGGTCGATCTCGAGCCGAGATCCGTCGAATCGCCGCCGAAATCCGAATTCATCACCATCCGCTGAGGAGTTGGAGTGGTGACGGATTGAAGCTTCTGGTGATAAATCGCGGCGGTTTTCTTTGATCCGAGACTATTAGGGCTTCCTATTTCGAAAGCGAGAGCTAGATGAGGTGTGATTAGAGTTTGAGAGATGGGGATGAGCTCTTCCGGCGACGGGAGCTCCTCCTCCCATCTGACGAACCAATTCGGATTATCCTCTCTCATCGGAACAGTGTGTTTGCGACGGTGATATTTGCTGATTGTAACGTAGGAGAGACGTTCGTGGTGGATCTCTGAGGAATAACCGAAGAAGAACCCAAAGTAGGTAACTGTTAATTTTTATACAAATATATATATATATATATGGAGGAAAAAAAAAGTGATTGGCTGATTCCTTTTCTCTTCAATAACGTTTGAGGTTATGGGAAAGAATAAATTAACTGGTATTTATTTATTTTCTTATTCAAAAGTTTCTTTCTCGACAAACAGATATAGAAAACTGAGAAAAATCAAAAGTAGTAAGAGAAATAGCGTGAGCATATCTGTCATCAGTCATATATGGTTCGGTTCATGGCGTCCAAATTGCTAGTTTTGTGTTCCATGCGAAAGTTTTTTTTACTATTTGTGAGTACCAAGTTGTGATTATGTATAAGGCGTGGGTTTAATTTTTTTATATTTATGTAAATCAAGTAGCATCTCTTCGTTGTTAAACTTTTTATATACAAAGACTTCGTTGCTAAATTCTAAAAAAGAAAAGAATAGATCGCATAAGAATGCGCCAATAGTTGAGCCGACAACATTTGAATAAAAGATTACTATAAATTTTTTACTTCAATCTAATGATAATGTATAACAACTTATAAATCCGAATCTTTCGCTAAAATTTATAGAACAATATTCGAGGGAAGAAAACATAAAATTGAATTTCCTTAAATGTAATGAAAAAAAGGAAGACGACAAAAAGTCAAAAACAGTTAAAGTTGATAATTGAAGGATTAGATTTAGTTTTTTTTTTTGTTTGTTCGGATCTGTCATTGTCTTATTTGTTTGGACTTTGGAGTTATGGTCCGAACCTCAGAAAGATTCTTGGCTTTACAACTGACGCGTGTCTCTCAGTCGCTCATGTTGCATCCTGTCGTACAATTTGTCTGTCGTACTCGTACGCATGAGATTCCACGCGCAGACATGGATTAGATTAAGTACTTTTTTTTAAAGAGTAATACCCCTAAAATGGTACAAAATCCTTAAGAACCACTTACAATGAAAGTTATATTATAGTGGTACCATGGAGTTATAAGAGTGAAATATTATTTATAGAGTATAATTCAAATTACAACGATATGGGTTGAGAGTGGGAATTGCATGTGCTGCATTAACAAATAAATCAGATAACTTTTTAGGTATCTTTTTCCCCAAAAAACTTTAAAGGTATCAACTATGTAGTAGAGTAGTGTGAATGATTAATATTCCAATTCTAGCTAGGTTCGGCGTGTGATGTGAAATAAGGAAGCTAAATCAATCCTTCAACGAAAAGAAACAGCTAAATCTATAGAACCGTTTCATAATAGATTCGATTCACAACCTAGTGATAATGAATTCTAAACCAAATGTCCAAAACGTATAGCATAAGAGATTAAAAAACATTCTAAGTTTTTGGTACATTGGTATTGTTTTGTATATGTATGTTCAATTCTTTATATTTTTTTATGAAAGAAAAAATAACAAAACTACAAAAAAACATAAATCTCAACTTGTAAGAAAGATGAACATATCGAAAATTAGAAGAATGAAGAAGTAGAGTAGGAATTGGGCATTCAGATATTTGGTTCAATTTTGTTTGGTTATTTTTGGTTTCGATTTTTTCGGTTGGTAAAATTAAAGATCCATTCAGTTATTTTTATATTTTGGTTCGATTTCGGTTCTGTTATACTTTGGTTTTGGTCGGTAAAATTAAAGATCCATTCGGTTATTTTTATATTTTGGTTTGATTTCGGTTCTATTATACTTTGGTTTCGGTCGGTTTGGTTATTAAATTTAAAAATCAAAAATAACCAAAAATAACCAAAATAACCAAATAACCGAAAATAACTAAAAATAACCGAAAATAACCGAAATAGCCGAAAAATAACCAAAAATAACTAAAAAATAATCGAAAATAACCGAAATATTTTTGGATAACCAAAAATAACCGAAAATAATTCGTTTTTTAAAATATTATTTCGGTTTTTAGTTTGGTTTTGGTTACTAACCAATAACCATAGTTTTGCAAAATAATATATGTTCGGTTATTTCTTTATAACTAAATACCAACCAAAATCATTTTTTCGGTTCGGTTTCGATTCGATTTATTCGATTCGGATTATTTGCGCATGTCTAAAGTAGAATAGAGAAATCGAGAATAGAAACTTATAGAAGAAAACTCTTAGTTTTAGAAGAAGAAAAAAAATTGTAAGGCAAGAAACGTCGACTTTAGATCCAAAGAGGGTGGCGAAGCTGCTTACAACCTTCAAATCTGAAGCAATTTCATGTTAACTAATGCAACAAATCCCATGACACGAGCAAACACGTGCACAAAACCACATCAAGCGGTAGGCGAAATCCAATTTATAAAACCCCTCCACGACACCAACCACTAATCTAATCTCTTGCATTCTTGAAATCATGTGGTAAAGAGCAATATACCTGCGTGGGCTCGGCCCAATTTGGAAAGTAAGACATTCACGACCTAAGCTATTGCTTAAAAAAATTAGTGTTATCAGTAAATAATTTAAAATATATTTTATTATTTTGAAAGGTATATTAAAAAAAATACTATTCTATATCTTTTTAAAAATGAGATGTAAAAAGACATGACCCAACAGATTGATTTGTTTATTGAGTTTGACGTTTGAGTTGACAACCATGAACTTAACAATATAACTGTTTAAGTAGATTTTATTGTCTTATTAATATATCAATTACTTGGTTTTTGATGCATTGGTGTTGTATTAGTCATTTGATGATCAATGAAGAATTCTCTTGCATATGTTTTCGAAACATACCTTTTAAATGCCATGGAGAAATCTTCAAATGGGCATCACATGGATGAACATCTACTTCACCCAATCTATGAATAACACTTTAGTTGAGATCTTGAATAGTTAACCTTAATGTGGGACAAGGAGAGATGTTGTACAATTGTTTCAACAAATTTGGGGGCAAAGTGGGCCGTATTTGATTAAGAGCTGCTGATTCTCATATAGTTTAAGAAATCGAGAATTTTCTAAATTTCATTTAGTGCCTTGTTAATATGCTAATTTCATTATAATTTTTAACAATAAAGTTAAGAGAATATATTTGGAGTGAATACAGTAAGGCATAGACCGCAGTCTTTCTCCAACCTCTACTATTTTTATTTGTTAATAATTGTTAGTGTTTCGTACTTTTGACCTGTTTTGTAATTTAATATAATTTTTTTTGTTATATATATATATTTACCAAACAAACTACCCAAAGAATTTTTAGAATTTACAAAAATAATAAAGTAAAAAGGTAAGATTACAGGTCAGCGAGTTGGACTCAGGCTTAGGGAGAATCATAGAAGAAAACGCGAAGACGAAGGAGTTGGTAGCTACAAAGAGGGAGCAGAGTCTAGAAGAAGAAGACGAAGATATAGCTGAGGACTGGATTTTTCATTTTCTGTAATGGAAGGTTCGCGCTTTGTTTGTAGCTCCTTTCAGATTTCTTTTTTTTTTCCTTGTGTAAGAAACCCTAGATTTTTCGACTTTTCTCTCACTTTGACATGATTTTGCTTCTCTAGAGCTGGATATCATATTAATTTATTAATCCTTATTCGTGGTTCTTCTTCGAAGCAGCATTATCGTCTTCAGATTGTTCCTGCCCTAAATCTGAAACGATGGCGCCTAGCTTAGTGATAGAATTAAGAGAGACCTGAAATGAGGGAGAAACTTTATTGGCTTATTTGAATTTATATGAATTGGAATTACTTCGCGATTCGGTCATTAACTTCAATTTGAAAGCTTGATTAGATTTTCTGTTTCGTCCGATCTGAGACTGATGTACTCTTCGCTAGCACCAATATAGAAACAACTGTGCATAAGACAGTGGCAGATTCTTCAATGCTTGATCAATTTCGGGATCTTTTTTCTTGCAGGTAAATCCCCAGACCTGGAATCCGTCGGGTCTGGTACAACTACAAAGCGATCAAGCGTTTCATCAGGAAGTCGATCTCGTATTCGTCGAGATTTCCTTAGCAGATTTACCGACAGAGAGCATTTCACGGAGAAGCTTGAAGATTGGTTTGGTTTGATATTGGAAAGCTCAGGGACCAATGGACCGGTCTTTGATGTTCCTTTTGAGTTGGTTGAGCTCCAAAAGTTTGATTATGCATTGGAAGGTATTTCTTTCCAGCAGCTAACTAGAATGCCGAATGCTGTTTATGCTTCAACATCTAATGCTGTGGAGGCAAACACATATCTAGCAATTGAGGATTTTCTACACGCAACAGTCAAGAGCTTGTGGGAGGCATTTTGGAGTCCAGAAGAGCCAGTTCCTTTCTCTGTCGGTTGTCTATACAATCAAAATCTAAAGTTTTATCAGGCCGAGAAAGCTCTTGCTATTGGGAAGCTTGAAGGTCTTTCTGCAACAGGTATTTTGCTGAAAAATCCTCGGCATCCACACGGCAAATGGGATCACATTCTTGAGCTTGCTCTTCTAAGGCCTGACATAGGAAGCTTTGCACTGGATAGTGACCATCCGCCTTCCTTACCTGTCTTAGGCGATGCTCTTTTCTATGCCCTCCGCATACTCATCTCGAGAAGTGTGAGTCGTTTAGATTTTTCTCAGAGCTCAAACTGTGTCTTCATACTTCTCGTTGATTCACAATATGGCGGTGTGGTGAAAGTTGAAGGGGACGTAAATAAACTGGATTTCAACATCAACAACGTTTACGACTGCGCGGCGGACTGGATAAAAAATCATTCCAAGATTGCAGTATCACCAATTGACAGGATATGGAACAAGCTGGGGAATGCCAACTGGGGAGACATTGGTGCTTTGCAAGTAGTCTTTGCCACGTACCACAGTATAATGCAGTATTTTGGGCCACCCAGGTACTCCATTGAAGACTTAGCTGCTGACCATAGTTCTCGCCTTCACTCAAGGCGGCAAGAGAGGCAGTTGGGGGATACTAGTCTCAACGAAAACGGTACATTTAGGTTTGAGCATAGAACCATGTCTCCTGAAATTGTCGAAATTCAAGAAGAATCAACCAAAATTGAGCCTGAACCGTCTATGAAACTGGAAGTGGGATCAGTTCTGTGGTTGGAGGATTCAAACTATCAAAAAGGCTATCAGATTAAAGAAGTATTGACTAATAGTACACTTCCCTATCATATTGCATCACCAGTGGATGATGCTGGAAAGTCTGTGTTTTTGTATGTTGGTTCTCCTCCTTCTCAGCTTGAGCCAGCTTGGGAAGACATGAACTTGTGGTATCAGGTACAAAGACAAACTAAGATATTAAGTATTATGAAACAGAGAGGACTTTCTAGCAAATACTTGCCACAGCTCCATGGGTCTGGTCGGATCATTCACCCAGGTCAATGTCAAAAACCAAGTTCAGGTGGACGATGCGATCATCCTTGGTGCGGAACTCCCATTCTTGTGACCACTCCGGTTGGCGAGACAGTAGCTGATTTGGTAAATGAGGGTCGGTTTGGTCCAGAAGAAGCTATACGTTGTTGCCATGATTGCTTATCTGCACTTTCTTCCACCTCGTCAGCTGGAATTCGCCATGGTGATATCCGCCCAGAAAATGTAGTTTATGTCACTTCTGGTGTAAGACATCCTTACTTTGTACTTATTGGTTGGGGTCACGCGGTGCTTGAGGATAGAGATCGACCTGCAATGAATCTTCACTTCTCCTCGACTTATGCACTACAGGAAGGGAAACTTTGTGCTGCCTCAGATGCAGAGAGCTTGATTTACATGCTTTATTTCTGTTCTGGAGACTTCCCTGATTTAGATTCAGTTGAAGGAGCTCTTCAATGGAGAGAGACCTCTTGGTCCAAAAGATTGATTCAGCAGAAGCTCGGTGATGTGTCGACCATTTTAAAAGCGTTTTCTGACTACGTCGACAGTCTATGTGGGACACCATATCCGTTGGATTACGAGATTTGGTTGAGAAGATTGAAAAGGAATCTTTCAGAAGACCACGGGAAAGAAATTGAAACCTCAGGCTAAACTCGTAATCAAGAAAAATGAACCAAACCAATGAAGGTCCTTAGAAACATTCGATTCCTTTTGAAACATTCTTTCAGGTGCTCTCTGCTTAACCTGTCCGAGACTGGAAAGCTTCACGATGAGACGTATCCTTCGGTTTTGCCAAGTCTAAAAAGTTTGAGACGTTATTCTGTTCTTGTACAGGATCTTTGCTATGGATTAGATTATTGTGGGTTTCTCTTCGCTGTTAATGTTCTGTCCTTTTCTTCTTTATTATTATTATTAATTTCTTGAAAGTCTGTTATTGAGTATTGTAAAGGTGAGAGCTTTTGTTCCCATTTTGACTTGTGCTAGTCATTTTCTCTGTGTTTTTCATCTTCTCTGTGTGTTTCTTAACCAAAATCCAACATTGATTCTGTTCGGCTCAGTTGTATTTTTAAATTTCACGTACCATATCTCTAACGAACGTCTTCACAATAGCTTTAACCCCAACAAATTGAAATAAAGTCAGATCTCTTGGATTGATGATTGATTAGTAAGGAACTTAGAATACAACTCTATCATCAACTAAACTGGTATATTCCGGAGACAAATAAATAGATTTATGATATAGTCTAACTTAGGAGTGAAGGGCAATCAAGAAACTGTTTTGAAGAACCCTGCAACGCAAGAAACAACGATGCAACAATGACTACTTAGTCTACGTTTGATTCTTCTGCTACTCTTTTTTATTTATTTATTATCTAAGGCAAAAAGTTTCTCGTTAAAGACAAATTGTATGGCTTTAGAATTAAGAGCGTTTACACAAGTAAACAAGCAATTTTTACAGCCGCAAGTAAACAGGCAAATTTTACAGTCTAGTCTATGTTTTTTTTTTCCTATCTCGATCTCACATCAACGCTCGAGTTTTGTATCCCTGGTATGTTTATCCCCTCGGGGTCTAAATGCTCGGTCTAGCTCAGATCCGATGGATCCAACCTCCACGTCGGGTTCCTCGTGGAGCCCAGTCTCTGAAGTTAATCATGGGAGATGGAATTCCTAACGCTAGAGAGCAAATTAACCGTATTATCAAAAAATTCAAACTACATATATATATATATAATGACATAAACAGAATATGGTAAAGTAGAAAATGGATTCCAAGCATTATTTAGGAGAGAAACTGATTTCAACTATCACAGGTTATTATCAAATAATCGTTAACCTTCTAAATCTTTTTTGTTTTTTCTTTTGACATTCATTACTCTTAGAAAAAAGAAATACTATTTATTACTCTTATTATTTAAAATATATATGGCCTTTTAAATATGGGCTTTCGTATATGGGCCTAACTGCTTATCGCGGAAATTAGTTAAAGCTAGGGCTCGGATTCTCCATGCGGCTCGCGATTATCTAAGTCATGGTTTGATTATTGATCGGTAATTAAAAGGTGAATATCGTTGAAGCTCAGTCTACGGCGATAATCGAATCTGTTTCTGGTTTTCTCGTTCTTTAAAGTGTTGTCTCGGAGGTTGAAGTTGAACTGAATAATGGGAGAAGAGCTACAACGTCAGACTAATTCTACTGTTTATAACCAGACATCTAGTTATGGCTATGGAAGCTCGCTTGCCTATGATCGATCTGAGGACATCGAATCTGCTGCAAGGAATGCTGTTCTTCGCGAACACGTACGTGGATATTTGATTTGTTTTAAAGTTTCCAATTTTTTCGTTCTCGTCGGTAAATGTTGATTTGGTGCTGTGAATATTTTTTTCAGGAAATTGAAACGCAGAAGATCATACAAGGACAAAGGTTCTGCCTTTCTCTTGCTTTTTCTTTGTATTCATCTTATATATATGCTTATATACTTATATTTAACATCTTAATGCTCTTATTCATGGGCGATTGAGCATGTATTGTCTAATGTGATTATCAATATCGTCTGAACAATTTCAGAGAGGCTGGAACTTCAGTAGATGGAGAATCTGAGCATAGCACTGACATTCTTCGTCATCGTGCTGACCCCAATGCTCTAAAGGTTTCTGATTCAGTATTCGTTTTATCCTCAAGCGGCTACACAAAGCGAGTGACCAACATGAATTTTTCAATGGAAGTAGAATCTAAGTTTTATACATAATCGTTTCTACACAGGAACATTTGCTAAAGTTCACTGCACATCATCGCGCGGAAACAGCGTCAAAGCGTGGGAGTTTGAGTACATGCGGAGAAGGTTTTTCATCATAGCTCATGAGCTCAAGCATTTTGGAAAACTAACTAAACCGATCTAGTTACTGACGTTTTTCCACAATAGGTAACGTCGATGTTGGAAATGGTTATGGTATACCGGGTGGAGTTGCCTACGCTGGGCACTCCGAGTTCAGTGGAAAGCCTGAACCTACCGATGCTTCAAACAATTTGCCTGAATATCTCAAACTAAAATTAAAGGCCAGAGGAATTCTTAGAGATGGCACCGGAGCTGTTACATCCAACACTCAAGATGTAATTATCCATCTCTCACTGTAATCCTTGGCGACATGTCTGCTATGACTTGACAATGTTAATTTTTTTGTTGACCTTTTGTTGCTTGTGATTCTTCTCCTTTCCAGACATCAGCGGTTGTTTGGAATAGACAGACAAGTTTACCTCTTCAGAAAAATGCAAGCACCTTACCATTAGGATGGGTATGAATGAAATATATTTGACGTCTTTTTTTAATTGGATTTTGTCTTTTCTACACTATCAAGTGCAGCTAAATTTTCTGCTGTGAAACTGTGTTGATCATTTGAGATTTTCCAAATGCCTGTTATATTATGATCGTACACAAGTTATCTGTACATCATGGTGCTTAAGGATGGTTCTGATGTGTTTATTATGGCACTTAAACTTGTCCTGTTTCGTTCAGGTAGATGCGAAAGATCCTGCTAGTGGTGCTACATATTATTATAATCAGCATACCGGAACATGCCAGTGGGAAAGGCCTCTTGAGCTAACTTCCACCCCTTCAAGTACGCCACCTCTGCCTCCTAAAGAAGAATGGATTGAAACACTTGATGAAACATCTGGTATGTAATTCACACAATTAGTCATCATTATGTCTAGGTCTTTGCTCCATATTTATATCGATGAATAAATTTTGCCTTTCTGGTTGTGGTGGAAAGAGGAAACCCTCGAATTTTCTGCTGGAAGTTTGTGCTCCCTTTTGACTAGCGTTCTCTAGGCTCTACTGACATGCACTGCTTGCTTAATTTTAGATTTGTTTTGGTTTCAATCTCAGCTCTGCACCTTTTGATTCCTAATGCACAGGTCATAAATATTACTTCAACACAAAGACACATGTATCGCAATGGGAACCTCCAGGTTCTTTACAGAAGCACGCTACCACAAACTCTAACAACACTTCCACCCAAAATATTGCTAATGGGGGGAAGGAGCATCCTCCCTCTCAGCTGCCAAGATGCAGCGGATGCGGTGGCTGGGGAATGGGCCTTGTCCAGAGCTGGGGTTATTGTACCCACTGTACCAGGTACGTCCATTTTCTTGCTATACTTTTTGAGTTACATTGCTGCATAGAGACTACTTTGATTTAAGAATGTCAAAAACGTGTACCACTTACTGTGGGTTTTCTCTCTTTCCTGGTTGAGTTTTCTGTTATTAGAAATCATCTAATAGGGTGCATCAAGAACTTAAATAGACCCTGTTCACTTGCTATTTTGAGGCTTATGCCTCTCTTCATTTGGTTAAGGAGACTCATAGTCTCATACTATATGGAATGCAGAATTTTCAATCTACCAGAACAGCAGTACTTGGCAGCAAGTTTAAACTACTTCGCAAATGGAGGAGATTCTGGCCAAAAGGATCCGAATCAGAGGTATGCATCCTGTAGAATTTTAGTACTAGAAAAAGTTCTTTCTGTTCCGTCATCTTTCTTAAAACTATTCCATAAGAGTGCCAGTATTGGACTGTGGTCCTCTAGATATCCTTTAGCAAATATTTAGACAACTCATTTGAATGGAAATGTTACTCGGCCCTTCTTGTGTTCTGTTAAAACAGTGTCCAATTGTCAACATGAAAGTAAGGGTGGAACACATTACGTGTAGTAGTGAACCAGGAGGTCCCCATGAACTAGGTTTACATTTTACTTACACTTGTGTTCTAGTACTCTTTACACGTGATGCAAAAATGGCAATGGTTGAAACAGGTCCAGTTCAAAACCTCCCATCAAAAAAGGAGCTGGCAAAAAACGTTCTCATGCTGAGGATGATGAGTTGGATCCAATGGACCCAAGCTCTTACTCAGATGCTCCACGGGGTGGCTGGTAATGTCCATAACACCCATTTTAACCACTTTTTGTATCAATATGACCTATATACTGTTCTCTGTTTCCCTCTCTCCTACTTCATCTGAACCGAGGAGAATCACAGACCAAATATCAAGCCAAGCTTATTATGCTCCTAAGGATTCATACCGAATACAGGGTTGATCTGATTCTTTGTCATCTTGTAGGGTTGTTGGATTGAAAGGAGTACAACCCCGAGCGGCTGATACAACTGCCACAGTAATGCCATTTGCCTTTTTGAGAGATATTACATATTCGGACCTCACTAACTTCATAAATAGTTGCAGCTTCTCATAAAATGCAGTTCCTAACTTAATGACATGGGTCTGTGTTTCAGGGTCCTCTGTTCCAACAGAGACCATATCCATCACCTGGAGCTGTTTTGAGGAGAAACGCTGAAGTGGCATCATCGCAGAAGAAGAAACCAAACTCTCATTTCACTGAAATCACAAAGAGAGGCGACGGAAGCGATGGTCTTGGGGATGCAGATTGAGAGCTCTCACTCATCATCTTATAAGACTGATCCTGTGTTCTTCTATTTTGTATGTGGCTTTCTCTATATATAAGTGTAGGTTGTTTACTTGTTTGTGTACACGAACCATATTGAATGTGAATTTTAGCGCCAGATTTATTTCGGTTTATATCAATACATATCCACATGATCAGTATCAATTATTTCACAGGACCTGTTACATTTGCTTTAATGGCAAAATAAGGTTTTGGATCAATAGTTTTGTAAATCCGTGTTCAAAACATTTTCCTCATTCTCAAAGAGCAACATGTTTATGGTAATGAACTAAGCCTGATTTTTACTTTTGACCATGAAAAGATACGATGTGTACTTATCATGTGGACCCAATCTAATATCGATAATAACAAGATAAGAGAATAAATAGAGAACGACAGAGGTGTGTGTGCCTTTTATTTCGCCTTAAAACATACTCATAAGCAATATTTGGACACACATTTATTGCTTCAGATTTTCTTACAGTAAACGTAAAATCTAACTCATCCCTCCTTTTTTTCTCTGGAAAGAGTTTGTATAAATGGGGCCAAAACATCTCTCTGCTCGTTAACTCTGAGCTCCACCTCTCTGTTCTAATGGCGCTGTCCGCATTAACAGCTTCTTCTTCTGTTACTCTCCTCAATAAGACTTTTTTACCTAACTGCTCTTCCTTCTCCTCCTCTAATTCTCGTCTATTCCGATTATCTGCTTCGGTTTCATCTGTCGCCGTATGCGCCGTTGCTCTCGAATCCGTGCGTTCTGCTTTTTTCCCTCTTAATTTGTTTTTCTGTGCCTTGATTTAGTTTTCAATTTTGCGAGTCCATAACTAGAATTCAAAAGAGAGCTCAATGATCATTCTTCAATTGTATTTTGCAGGACAGAAATGAAACTCCAAATATTGAAATTGAGGAAACTCAAGTTTTTGCGTGTCCTGTTTGCTACGAACCACTTTTGAGGAAAGGACCTTCAGGTCTTAACCTGTAAGTTCTTGCTTACTTTTGCAGCACCTCTCAGATTACACACCATGATTATAATCATGTAGTTTTCATTTGCTTTTGATTTCTCTGAAAAGCTTTTGCAATTCTGCAGACAAGCAATCTACAGGTCTGGATTCAAGTGTGGACAGTGTAACAAGACATACTCTAGCAAAGACGAATACTTGGATCTAACTGTCACTGCTGATTTGGATAATTTCAATGAAGTCAAACCCATTGAAACAGAACTATTTCGGTATCATTTTACTACTTCAGATTCACTCATTTTTATCAGCTGATTGTTTACTTTCAACCATCTTAGCTCAAGTCTTATGTTTTCTCTGTAGGAGTCCATTAGTATCATTTTTGTATGAAAGGGGTTGGCGACAAAACTTTAAGCGCAGCGGTTTTCCTGGTGCAGATGAAGAGGTACTTACACAATTTGGTCTTTCACTTGTCGGTCTCAGTTCAATCTGAATCTCATGGTCTATAATAGTTTAAGCTAAAATGCAGTTTAGAATGGCTGAGGAATACTTCAAAGAAGCAGAAGGTGGGGTTCTTGTGGATGTTAGTTGCGGAAGTGGTTTATTTTCCAGGAAATTTGCAAAGTCTGGCAAATACTCGGGCGTGATTGCCCTCGACTATTCTGAAAACATGCTTCGTCAGTGCAATGAATTCATCAAAAAGGATAATACTTTCGACAACTCAACTAATATAGCGATTGTGAGAGCAGATGTTTTTCGGCTCCCTTTTCCATCGTGTTCTGTTGATGCAGTTCATGCTGGTGCTGCATTGCATTGCTGGCCTTCTCCTACAAATGCTGTAAGTTTTTCTTTTCTAAAATTTATTTGAACGTCAGAAGTGTTTGAAATATTGCAAATGTCATTTGTTAGTTTGTGTTTTTGTTTGTTTCTTCAAGATTGCTGAGATATGTCGTGTTCTAAGAAGCGGAGGTGTTTTCGTTGGGACAACCTTTCTAAGAAACAGTCCTTCGACTCATTGGCTTATCCGTCCTTTTCAAGAGGTAAAGAGAATCAAAATGGCTATTTCTCTGCATAGATTTTGATCTAATAAACTTTTGTATTTTGCAGAGAATTCTGCAGAGCTACAATTTTTTGATGCAGGATGAGATCAAGGATGTGTGTACATCGTGTGGTCTCACAGATTATGCAGATATTGTTAAGGATTCTTTTATTATGTTTACTGCTCGCAAGCCATAGAGAGATGCTCTTTGCTCTCTCTTAATGTAACATCATTTACTACTTTTTTTATACACTATACAAAAGTATAGTTATATAAAGAAATTGATGTGAGTGATATTATTGTTGTAACAAAATTTGGACTAAGAGTGACAATTGTTGAACAAACTTTGTAACTAGGTTGAGGAATGATAAACATCGAGCTTTGGATGGAGCATGGTATGGAGATGATCATTCATATCTAAGAGTAGAGTTAAAAACCATTAGCATATTCTATTATTAAAATTCAAGAAAACACACAGTAGTTTTTATAAGAACAAAAATTGAAACAAATCCCGTGATAAAGAAAGAAGAAATAAACAAAATGAGATGAATCTTGCTGGTAAAATCCGATCAAAACTGTATCTGTTCGAGGCGTTGTTGGAGTAGCCAAGTCTGGCTTAGACAGCATCTGCGGTTTCATGCTTATTCTTGTCAGAATCTTTGTCTTTACGACAGCGGAAGTGTAAAAACTGAAGCAGAATCTGAAACAAAGAATAAAAAGGAAGTTAGAGCTCAGTGAAAAGAAAGGCATAGTTGATGTGTGTGTGTGAGAGAGAGAGATTGTATACAAGACAATCAAGCAAAACACATCCTCCTGCATCAACAAGCCATGGCAGATTCGGTGCAACTTTTAACCATTCGATGCTGTGTACAAGTATGCTGCAACCAAAACAAGTTAGAGAAAAAAGTTTGAGGTTCCACCAGAATTTCCTTAGAGACTTAAGTATAAAGATTAATCGATTCTTCACCTTGCAACATAAGTCATATTGCCAACTAATGCAAAGAAGAACATCAATGGATTCAACCCCTGCAATTATAGAAAGAGGAACATCAAATGGATTCATCAGATACAACACTGTTACTAGACTGTATAGTATTGTGCCGTGTTTGATTCTACTTGCTTACCTCAACATGTCCTCTCCTCATCTGCAAACAAAAGATATCTGTGATAAACGATAAGATCGAAGATAAAAGTAGTTATAAAAGATTAAAAAGCCTTTTACATTGAGACATATTTGAGGAAGTCTTCCACCCATGTAAATGGCTGCCATTGCCCAACCCAACAGCATTCCTGTTTTGCTGTTTTCTCCACCGTTATTTTCAGCTAAGTCGCTACTAGTGACCTGAAATAGAGGAATTCCCGATTTACATTTTACATTTGGTTGTTTTGTAGATTCAGAAAGGATATGCAGAAATTCCTTTGACATAAAAGAGTGCAACTGATAAATTAAAGAAGACCGTAGGCTCGAAATGCACAAACTAATGTGAGACTTTTGAGCACCTGCAAAAGCTTTCTTGTTGCCCGAACCAAAAATACTCGATCCCCCTCTCCCAAAGCCATAGTTCTCGATTCATTTAAAAAATTGGGAAGGTTAAACGTTCCAAGAAACAGGAATACAGAGACCTATAAAAAGAGAAATCAAATGAACAAAGAAAGAGTTCAATCATATAACCGCTTAGACTTGAGAAATCAAAACCAGGCATTGAGAAAAAGGGTAACCAACCACGCATAACATCGATTTGGTCGAAGGAGGCAATGAAGGAGGCGTGCCAGCCTCAGGAAGCAAGGGCTCTTCAAGGGTTGATTCACTTTGACCACGAGCCATTCTCTGAGCTAAGACAGATCCAGCTGGTGGTGTATGACTGCTCGACAGAGATCTTGCGGATCTGCCAAAATCACAACGCAAAAAGGAAAACTAAAACTTGTAACAAATTTCTTGCTTAAAAATATAACTCTCATAATGCTAGAGAATCTAAATGGTAGTCACTTGTAAAATAGTTCTCTTCCGGTAAAACTACTCCGATGACTCCCAGGAATCATAGTGATAGGTGTGGTTTGACCGCCACAAGGAGAACCATCAGAGCAGCTATTCTTCCATCTGCCCGGAATTTTCACATCAGTGCTTATGTTTGATATACGTTCTGCATCAATCTACACCAAACATACATTACTCAGGCTGTTTTAGTAGTATCTACGCATAACTAACAGCCTCCAAAACAAGAAAGAAAATTAATCAAATAGTATACCATCTGATTTCTTCTGTTTTCCAACCGCGGGTAGATGTGGCCGTAATATATAGATTGAACATAGAGAACCAATGTAGTCACTGTATACAACTGCAAAAAAAAAAAAAAATGAAACATATCAAGCAAAGAAACAAACAAAAGTTGTAAAAAGCAGCTGCTTCTACTCTTTTGTAATTTACCAGCGCCATGTAGAATTGTGTTGGAAGCTGCAAAAGTATTTGGAAATTCAGAGTTAGCTAAGCTTCTCCTGGTAAAGGAACAAAATTGAGGAAACTAAGATACTGAATATTCATTCACTCACAGTAGCTGGTTCCATCAAACAGCCAAGAAGATTGAAGATATCCCTACACAACAAACCAATTCAAAATTTTGTAAAAAGCACTAAAGGAACATGTAAAAACAAAGAGCAAAAGCAATAATAGTCTTCGTTTCTATTATCTTACCCAATCATCCATGTTGTTAAGAATGCAATAGAGAGACCTTCAGTGGATTTCTCATTGTAATTAGTCATAATCTGCGGTATCTCTGCAACACCCCAACTAATAACACTGATGAAACCAAGAGATAACGATAATCCATCTCTCAGACTGCTGTGGAGGAACATCTTCTTCACACCCAAAACCTGTTAAAACCAAAAATCAAACAAGTCCCTTTATGTAAAGGTTTTTTTATCATGTACAAGTAAGAAAGAAGAGTAAGAATATGAACACGAAAGGGTACAATGACCACCAAATTCTAAGAGGAATAGGAAAATTTTAGAATGAATACTAAAAGAAAAAACGTTTTGATAATGTATTTAATAGATATTCAAATAAAGACCCCACAAACTGAAATATTCCCTTAAAAACCCAAATCATCCCAGGAGATTCAGATACGATGAGATTAGTTTTCTTCCATTTAAAGCCGCAAAATCGAGAAACGTTACACACATTCTGGTTCCAATTCAAAATTTTCGGTTTCAACATAAGAGAAAAAGATCATTGATATATTACATTACGAGACACAAATCGTATTGTATACATTCATCATCTACACACATCAACGAAAGAAAGTCCTTACCTTTTTTACGAAAAAGACGAAACCCGTGATCGACGGTAAAGAAGTATCGGGGATATTTAAAAGGAGAGGCCTTCAAGCGTTTAGAGTTAGTTTTGCTGGTTATTATGCCGATATCATGTTGTTTTGGAGAACACAAATCACTCCCAGAATTTTCTTCTTCAATTCCAAAAATGACATTTATATATAAACATTATTTATTTTTGCCTGGTGTTATTTTATTTAATATCTTCGCATTATTGTTGCTTTTTTGTCATCTGGTGATATTAATTAAAACTATTGTTGCTAAGATAGTGGATTTAGTTGGTGAAAAAAATATTGAATTTAATTTCGACTTTTCTTTTGTTTGTTATTTATGAAGTATCTTCGTCGTCAGTTTTAGCCATAAAAGACTAAAGATAAAAACTTGAGCAAAAATGTTCTGTAACCCATTTTGATCAGCTTATTAATCCAACACATATCATAAAAGTTATATATAAGCTAGTGAAATTAATAATATTGTAACAAATCAATTAAAGATTTTTTTTTAATCAAAATCACGCTATTTCACTTCGAAGACTTGTCTCCCAAGTCTTACGTGATCTGGTCCGAAAAGAATAACATACTACATATCAACGTTTCATCGCAACTCATAGTTATCTTAAGGGATGAAATCTTGGCAAGAATAGAACGAAAATTCGGTACACCCGATTTAATCCCAAAATTCAAATCCGATAATCGAACTAATATGTACTAAAAATAAGTCAAACTGGTTATTTTAGGTTAAAATAATTAATTACTTTGTAACTGACAATAATCAATAATGTAACGTTCAAGAATTAATTATGTTGTAACCATTAAATCCGCTATTAATTATATATTTGAAATTAATTGCGAATTATAGACACAACCCTTATGTAATAGGGAGATTCATAAATAAAAATAACTATTCAGATAATATTAAAAAAATTTATGTTAGAACCGAATCAAATGTAAATTCGGTTCCAACATTTGGCGCCGTCTATAGGGAAAATACATTCTAACTTTTAAGAAAAGAAATATGTCAAACTCCAATGACGATATTCTAGATTTCCAGGGCAAGAAAAGAAATATGTCAAACTCCAATGACGATATTCTAGATTTCCAGAGCATACTCAGCAAATTCTACAGTTCGCATCGAAACAAAATAAAAAGTACAATTTCGTTTTCATTGTTTTGTATTTTGATGTATGTAGTCAGGACACTATATAATGAAATCGTACCCGAAATTTTTTTTTAAAAGTGTTTACAGTCCCAAAAATAATACCAAACTTTAAAAGAGGGAAAAAAGAGGTAAACAGCTACTCGTAAGAATATGGACACGTAGCCATTACACAAACGAGAAACAGTTCATTAAAATAAAAAAATCGTAAACAACTACTCGTAAAAAATACGAACACGTAGCCGTTACAGAAATTAACGAGGAACACTTCGATAAAATAAAAAAAAAAACCGCAAACAGCTCCTCGTAAACAATACAGACACGTAGCCGTTACAGAAACGAGCAGCACTTCGATAAAATAAAAAGGCGCAAGCAGCTACTCTTAAAGAATACGAACACGTAGTCGTTACAGAAACAAAGAGCATTACGCTAAAAACAAAATAGTGCAAACTGCTCCTCGTAAAAAATATGGGCACATAGCCATTACAAAAACGATGAGCACTTCAGTAAAATAAAGAAACGCAAGCAGCTCCTCGTAAAAATACGGACACATAGCCGTTACAGAAACGAGGAGCACTTCAATAAAATAAAAAATAAAAGCAAACAGCTCTTCGTAAAAATACGGACACGTATTCGTTACAGAAACGAAGAGCATTCCGCAAAAGTAAGATAGCCAACATAAAACAAGCATGACAAATACAAAATAAAGTTTCTCGAATCGACGTTTAATGAAATTTGAAGGGCTTATTGTGGGCACCATATTTAATCCCAAAATCCAAATCCGCTAACCGGACCAAGATAGACCAAAAAAAGTTAAATCAGTTATTTAAATTACGTAACACTCAAAAAAATTAATTAATTTGTAACTGACAATAATCAATACTATAATGTTCAAGAATTAATTATGTTGTAATCGCTAAATCCGCAATTAATTATATATTTGAAATTAATTGCAAATTATAGTATAAAAAAAACACAATGTAACAGGAAGATTCAGAAATAAAAATAACTATTTACATAATATTTAAAAAATTTATGTTAGAACTGAATAAATGTAAATTCGTTACAACAAAAATCTTCACTCGTCTGATGCAACAATGGCTATTCATAGATAGCAAATTCTAAAAACTCGTATTACTCTAAACTCTTCTTGTTTTTTAAGTTTATTGGACAAACTTTTTGTAAGTAATTAAAACTCGAGACTCTCATTATAAATTAATGAAATTCAAATTCCCATAAAAAGGTTTTTTTGCCAATAAAGAAATCAAATAAAGATTTAGTGGATACTTTTGGAAAGGAAAAAGAAATGTGCATGTCGGGCAGCATCAACTACCAATAGGCAATAGCCAGGTAAATAGACCCTTTAGTTTATTGGTTTTTTCCACATTTATTGGTTCAAGGATTTTAACCGGGTTAGTTAAAGAAGTCCGGTTCAGTTCATTCATTCCAAGTCACACAGATCGCTCTATTGAAAAAGTGATTCGATTTCAGATGAACCGAAAATCATTAGAATGTATCTCCGACAGAACCGAACCTTTATGAGAACCTTTTGAATGAATTTCTTTACCATTTAATTAAAATGATTTTTTTTGTTAGAAATTTATTGTTTGAGATCATGACCGTCAAAAGTCAATGAATATGAGCTGATGACTCATGGCCCAATATTCTCCAATGCAAATATATATAGTAGATAAAAGGAAAAGTTGAATTTTCAAGAAGAAGTAGGGATTACAAATCAATCAACAATTAAACCGCTGATTCCGCCATTGCAAGGAAGAGAAAGCTCGAACTAAATCCAATTAGATGTCAGAACAGCCGCAGAGAGTCAGAAAAAGTTATCGGTGATGAGGAAATTGAATCCGACGGATTAGATCGGAGGCTCACGACAAAGATAATAATGCGGCGGGACAGGTGGCTACGTCGTCAAGATCTGGGAATCAAGGAGATGAGGAAGACAATGAGCCAATCTAGGATCTTTAGAAACCGTTTTCAAATGATCAAAACTGTCAGAAGAAGATCAGAACTCGTCTATATGACGGTGCATATGTATATGTTCAGAATTTCAACCACGAGCAAGCCCAGAAGAAGATGTATACATATGAGTTACGTTTGTATTCGGCATCTGTATTTCTTTACACACAAATAATGCTTCCGAACTGTTCAACTGCTGCTTTGTGTGTTCCTGCACTAATGTTAAGTTGAGATCACATACGATATATAGGTGCATAGATTGTCGATGCATGCATGCAGGCCACCTGGTTAAAATTACATTTATTTAAGGTAATGAAACTTATGCAACACTTGATTCTTAGGAGATGATATGTGTGTATATATCTACGACAAAGATAGTGTGGTTGTACGTTCTTGTAGTCAAATTTATCTCCCAATCTTATGTACATTAATATATATATATATATATATATATAAATAGGGAATAGTTTTAGGAACTTTAAGAGGAGTAATAATAAAGAAAAAGGCAGAGAAGAGTTTATTTATAACAAAAAAAAGAGGGAAACAGAAACACGTGGGAGAACATCCCAAAGAGGAAGCACACGCGGATCTTCATGCAAACCCGATTCTCTTCCCATGTGGTCCCTTCCTCCCTTTGTCCCCCTCCTTTTTTTATTTTACTCTTTTTTTTTTTTTACCATACAAAGAATCTTTATAATAAGAACTGAACTAAATTCTTGATTTATATTTCTACACCTTCTCGGTTTGTTCACAGCTTCAGTACTCAGTGCATTTTGGGAAACTTATACATGTTCGACAAAGACCAACGAGTCTTTAAAGAGTGTGATTTCTTATTAAAAAATCTAAAAGTTATTTTTTTAATTAAAGCGTATCGAATAAATTTTGTTAGATACGAATATAAGGTTTACTCGTATGGAATAAACTTTATATCACAAATCGATCCCTTCTTAAGTATTCATAACTACTGAGACTTTTGTTTTTTCCTTTTAACCTTAAAAAGTAGCTTTTTAAATGAAAATTCCTTATGGCACAGTTTGAAGTTCGAGTGTAACAGTTTCTTTAGCGAAAAGGCTCCTCTTTTCTTTTTCTCTTTCTCTCTCGTAGGTAAACTAAGGAGAGAGAGAGAGAGAGAGAGAGAAGAGGAGAATGTATGTTTGGTTTTGTAATCTCTCTTTTGCACTTACCAAAGGTTTGTCTCAGACTCACCTCTTCCACACATAGAAAACCCAAGTTTCTTTCTTTCTTTCTTTTCTCCATATACTCTTTATCTCAATCTCCAAATTTTGAATATTGAAGCCAATTTTAACATCATTTATACCAGTTCTTCACAATCTCCTACCTCCTCTCCTTTCTCAAACTTTTTTTTTAACCAAGGAGCCTTCGCATGCAATTCCAAGTATGCTTTTGATTATTAGAAATTCTCGGTTTTTGACTGTTTGGATCAACCAGATTTTCTAAATATTAGACAGACATTGTTTTGTTTAGGCTAATATGGGTTCTCTTAGAGGAAACGTTGAAGAGACTATCTCTCATTCATTAACTAGGCAAGGTTCTCTCTATAGCTTAAAGCTCCATGAGGTTCAAAACCATTTAGGAAGTTCCGCAAAACCGTTGGGAAGTATGAACCTTGATGAGCTTCTCAAGAGTGTCTGGTCTGCTGAAGCTAGTCAGCCACCTGAAGCAACAGAGGAATGGATTTCTCGTCAAGGAAGCTTGACTTTGCCACGAGATCTCTGCAAAAAGACTGTTGATGAGGTTTGGAGAGACATTCAACAGGACGGGAATGGAAGCAACACTAATCCCCATGGTGAGAGGAAAGATAATAAAAAGCAGCCTACACTCGGTGAAATCACACTTGAGGACTTGTTATTGAAAGCTGGTGTAGTGACTGAGACACTAGTCCATGGCTCGAACTATGATGGTGGTGGTGGTGGTGGTTTGGGGCAAAACGTAGCACAAAATGGGCAATGGGTTCAGTATAATCAGCCTCAGCATCAACATCAAGGGTTTATGACATATCCGGTTTGTGATATGCAAGAAATGGTGTCTCCAACGTCTTTGATGATGGGTGGATTATCCGATACACAACAAGTTCCTGGAAGGAAAAGATTGGCTTCGTCAGGAGGAGAGATTGTGGAGAAGACTGTAGAGAGAAGGCAAAAGAGGATGATCAAGAACAGAGAATCTGCAGCACGTTCACGAGCTAGGAAACAGGTTAAAAATGATGAAGAAGAAAACAAAAACAAACTTGCTTGTTTGTTACTTGATCTAATAACATTGAAACTTCTTTTGTGATGAGCAGGCTTATACTCATGAACTAGAGATCAAGGTTTCAAGCTTAGAAGAAGAAAACGAAAAACTTCGGAGGTTGAAGGTAAATTCCCATCTCTAATTTCGTTTTAATGGTATTTTAATTCAATGGTTTCTCTCTTTTTGAATATATTAGTTTATGGCAGGAGGTGGAGAAGATCCTTCCAAGTGAACCACCACCGGATCCTAAGTGGAAGCTCCGGCGAACAAGCTCTGCTTCTTTCTGATCTTAAAGACTCTCCTTTTCTTCTTCTTTCTTCTTTGTGGTGGATAATATTAGAGAGAGACAGCTTTGTTCTTTGTGTAATTCCTCTATAGACTTTATTGACTCTTTCATTTTGTAGCTCGTTTAAAATTTGGGTATAAAATCTGTTCAATATGAATTCGACAACATTACCTTGCAGAGAAATGAATGAAACATTGTGGTTCTTTGTGAATCAAAATTTTCCAATACCATTAAACCAAAATAATTTATTGGGCTTTTGATTACGGCCCAATAAAGTCCAGCGACGAAGAGAATGAATTTTGGTTTTTCCGGTGATTTCGGCTCTTTCCGATCCAAATTTTGTTCTCTGATGCAATTCCAAGTATCCTCCGTTGTTCGTCCGTTATCATCAGATCCTGCGACCGCCATATTTTGTTTGTGCTCAAAGGGTAACCTCCGAGAAGCTTTCCAGAGATTTCGACTTAACATCTTCACAAACACTTGTCTCTTCACCCCTTTTATCCAATCATGCGCCACCAGACAATCTCTTCCGTCTGGAAAGCAGCTTCATTGCCTTCTCGTCGTCTCCGGGTTCTCCTCCGACAAGTTCATATGCAACCACCTCATGAGCATGTACTCCAAGCTTGGGGATTTTCCTTCGGCTGTTGCTTTGTATGGGCTCATGCCTAAGAAGAATTTTATGTCATCTAACATACTCATCAACGGGTATGTCCGTTCCGGGGATCTGATAAGTGCTCGGAAGGTGTTTGATGAAATGCCTGATAGAAAGCTCACAACTTGGAATGCTATGATCGCCGGACTGATCCAGTTTGAGTATAACGAAGAGGGTTTGAGTTTGTTTAGAGAAATGCACGGATTGGGGTTTTCGCCGGATGAATACACACTTGGTAGTGTTTTTAGCGGATCTGCTGGGTTGCGTTCCGTGTCCATAGGGCAGCAGGTTCATGGCTACACGATCAAATATGGTCTCGAGTTGGATTTAATAGTTAATAGTTCGGTGGCCCATATGTATATGAGAAATGGGAAATTGCAAGATGGCCAAAATGTCATTAGATCAATGCCTGTTCGTAATTTAGTTGCATGGAATACACTCATCGCAGGGAACGCTCAAAACGGATGTCCTGAAACCGTGCTTTATCTGTATAAGATGATGAAAATCTCAGGTTGTAGGCCGAACAAGATCACTTTTGTAACTGTGCTCAGTTCTTGTTCTGACTTAGCGATTAGAGGTCAAGGTCAGCAGATTCATGCAGAAGCTATTAAGACTGGGGCGAGCTCTGTAGTAGCTGTGGTTAGTTCATTGATCAGCATGTATTCAAAATGTGGGTGTCTCGAAGAGGCAGCTCAAGCTTTCTCAGAACGTGAAGATGAAGATGAAGTGATGTGGAGCTCCATGATTTCTGCTTATGGGTTTCATGGACATGGCGCAGAGGCAATCAAGCTGTTTAATACTATGGCAGAGCAAACCGAAATGGAGATAAATGAGGTCGCGTTTCTAAATTTGCTTTATGCGTGTAGCCATTCGGGTTTAAAAGACAAAGGAATTGAGTTGTTTGACATGATGGTGGAGAAATATGGGTTCAAGCCCGGTTTAAAGCACTACACTTGTGTGGTGGACCTGCTCGGTCGAGCAGGCACCCTGGATCAAGCTGAGGCCAAAATAAGGTCTATGCAAATAAAACCAGACACCGTTATATGGAAAACATTGTTATCTGCGTGTAACATACACAAAAACGTAGAAATGGCTCAGAGAGTCTTTAAAGAGATTCTTCAGATTGACCCAAATGACTCTGCTTGTTACGTCCTGCTTGCAAATGTTCACGCCTCAGCTAAGAGATGGCGCGATGTCTCAGAGGTAAGAAAATCAATGAGAGATAAGAATGTGAAGAAAGAACCGGGAATTAGCTGGTTTGAACATAAAGGTGAAGTGCATCGGTTTAAGATGGGAGATCGTTCTCAACCTAAATCAAAAGAGATCTACTCATACCTGAAAGATCTGACTCTGGAGATGAAGTTGAAGGGATACAAACCCAATACAGCTTCAGTGTTGCATGATATGGATGAGGAGGAGAAAGAATCAGACTTGGTTCAGCACAGTGAGAAACTAGCGGTTGCATTTGCGCTAATGATAATACCTGAAGGTGTACCCATTAGAATAATCAAGAACTTGCGAGTATGCAGTGATTGCCATGCTGCTTTCAAGTATATATCGGTGATCAAAAACCGAGAGATCATTTTAAGAGATGGTAGTAGATTCCATCATTTCATTAACGGTAAGTGTTCTTGCGCGGATTATTGGTAACCGGGAGTAGCATCAGGAAAAGGTTGTGAAGGTTTTAAGTCACAGGAATCAGATTCTTTACACAGCAGATTAGCTTTGTGGTAATGTACCTTGAGGTCGTGTCGGGCTGTGTTGTTCTTGGGTTGGGCACAGGAAGTGTTTCTAGACCTTCTGTAGCAAAGTTGTTAAAGCAGGATGGAGTTTTCTGCTCGTTCTCACCTTGCATCAAGCAAATACATTGCGCTTGCGAATCCCTCAGATCAGGTTTCAAAGGTAAAGCTAGTTAGCTTCAACAATACTGTTCTAATCATTTATATAAAAGTGCATTATTTTCGTTTAGTAAAGTCAAGGGAGCAAAAAATGTACTAACTAATTGTCATAAGCAGTGTATCTCCTGGATTCAACAAGGGATTTGCTTGATCTTATACAATTTTTTGCTTTTGATGTGTATGAATTCTGCAGAAATTAGGACGTTCAAATTACTTCGAATCAAAAGCTCCAATGCCCTAAAAGTTAAAACAAATGCTCAAATGTCCCATTCATTATTAATCATTTATTTTTAATTGAAAAAATAGGTAAATGATAAAAAAAAAATCTAAAAGTTGCAAATAATTACAGATCCAACTACCATATGTCCACCCAAATCCGTTTAAATCGGGTCATCCCGATTTTTTTTCTAAAAAAAAATTTACCTTTTAAAAATTGAAATTTGTTTTTAAAAAATTTGGGATTAGTAACATTAAGTAAAACTAGGTAAAACTATTTAACAAAACTTATGAATTTAAATTATAACACTTAGGAAAATTACTTATGTTTTGAAAGATTCTGATGAATAAATTGAGGCTTTACAGCCGCTGCAGATATACTTTCAACCGTCAAATTACAATAAAAAAATTAAGATTTCCATAAGATGCTATGAAAGATTTCACTTTTGATGAGATAAAGGAAACACTCGTTATCACTAAAGTTAGTTATCTGTAATATTACTATTTTATAGTTGTAATATGTTAAAATGAATTACACATTTATTTTTTAGGAAATTTATAGTATCTTGGTTCCATCCCGTGATGAAGAATTACTTACTATAACTGCATTTGGATTGTATGATTTATAAAAAGGTGCAAGGGAAAAATAAAATACAGCTGATGATGCATAAATAGTAACACAATTTCTCTTATTTAGATGCGAGGCAAATGTAATATTCGGTAAACTGAGTAACACTAATTGTAAGTTTCTTTTGAATATAGTGTTCGAATGATAATGATGAATTAGCTGATTTGGAGAAAAGTGCTAAAAGCATGGAGAAATGTCCACTGATGGATGAAGATACAACCGTTGATGTGGAAATCGTAAATGTGTTTCTCTTAATTAGATGCGAGGAGAAAATAATACTTTATAATACTGAGTAACACTAATTGTAAGCTTATTTCGACTATAGGGTTCGAATGACAGAGATGAATTCTAAGGCGTTGTAGAGGGGAATATGTGATTTGGAGGAGGAATGCGCTAAAAGTCCAGAATCGACAGAAATTCCAACCGAGCTTCCAACCGAGATTCCAACCGAGCGTGAAACTCGTCTTTTACAACGAACCTTCAGTAGAAAAAGGAAAAAAAATCTTTCCGGAGTTGTGAAAACTCCGTACATAAGATGGCCAACGTAAAGAAAGAATAGTGATTGAGATCGTTTACTCGTTCTATCTAAATTTGTTGTTTATATAACTTTGCAAAACTCGTAATATTTGGTAAAATTACGTAAACTAATGTTGTTATTTTTTATACTAATTTGAAGTTAAAAAATTAAAGAACTATTGTTCATTATTTTTGATAAATAATTAGTAACACTAATTGAAACTAGCAACACTAATCAAAAGTAGTAAAACTAAACAGAACTAATAACACTAGAATCACTCGGTAAAACTAGGCCTGGGTTTTCGGTTTTTTTGGATTAATCGGATCGGTTTTTTTGGATTTCGGTTAACTCGGTTTAGGAAAAAAGCGACAAAAAAAAAAAAATTCGGTTCGGTTCGGTTTTTTCGTCGGTTTAATCGGTTTGATTTTTAACATATAAAACCATTCCGAATTAAACTGAATTATAAATAAATTTCGGTTTAATCACTTAAAATTAGACTTAATCGGTTTAATTTTTCGGTTTAATTCGGTTTTTCGGGCTAATTCAGACTAATTCGGTTCAATCGGTCCAATTCGGTTCAATCGGTCCACTTCAGTTCAATTTGGTTCAATTGGGTACATAGAATTATCTTAGGGTAATCAAACAAAATTCTTGCTCGCTTTATTTCTATCCAATTCCTGCATAAAAGAAAGCCTATTTTTACATAGAAATAACAAACTCCGTATAACAAAACCTGATTTTACATACAAAAACAAATTGAATACTTGCATATACCAACCGAGAAACCAGTAAATATTAGAAATCATGAGATAAGTTTACCCTGGCAAAAGAACAACAAACGAAAACAGGGCAAGAAAAACAAAAAATATCATTCAACTAATTTTGTAATATTCTATACCTTAGCTTTCTCCAAAGACAATAATGGCCGATCCAGAAATTAGGGTTTGCAAATACAAGGACTAGATTTGGAAAAATCTAAGTTTAAGCAAAGAGAAGTCACGGGAGCAAAGAAGAAGAGAAGAAAACCGAAGATGGAAGAAGTATTCAAGAAATTAGGGTTTGCAAACCCGCACCGAAGAAACAAAAAAAAGAAGAGAAGAGAAGAACCGGGAGAGAAGAAGAAGAAGAAGAAGAAGAAGAAGAAGAAGAAGAAGGGACAAGAAAACCACATGGAGAAGAAAGTCGTAGGAGAAGAAGAAAGTTGCAGGGGAAGAAAATCGATCTCAATACCAAAAAAACTTGCAAACTAGGGTTTTTGAATTATATAGGAGTGTAATTTTCGGTTCATAAAAATCGGTCGGTTTTCTATTCCCGAACCGAACCGAACTGTAAACCGAATAAAATTTATTATTTAGCCGATCGGTTTACTATATATATTTAAAGTAAAACCAAAAACCGAAATTCTCGGTTCGGCCGGTTTGGGTTTTTTGGTTTATGCCGAAAACCCAGGCCTAGGTAAAACTATGTAGTAAAATTGGTAACTTCTAGTTATTAACACTGAGAAAAACTAGTAACATTGAACAAAAATAGTAATACTAGTACGACTTCGTAAAACTATGTAGTGAAATTCATGTTTTATAGTTTTGTAAAACTAAGTAAAATTAGTATTATTTCTACAACTCAGTAAAACTGTATAGTAAATATATGTTTTTGGGTTATTAACACTAAGTAAAACTAGATAAAACTATATAGCAAAACCTATGAATCTAAATTGTAACACTTGATAACAATTTGGAAAACTAATTATGTTTTGCGGGATTCTGATAAGCAAACAGAGGTTTTACATCCGATGCAAATGTACTTCAGCCTTCCGAGTACACAAAAAAAAATCAAGATCTCCACGAGGTGTTATACATTGAAGCGGTGGAGATTTTAGACAATTTGAAATACCCAATACGAGTAGTGGAAAAGCGGTGGAGAGGTGGTTTCACCGAAGATATAACCATTGTTGCGTAAATGGTAAATGTGTTTGTCTTAAAAAGTAATACTTTATAATATTGAGTAACATAAATTGTTTCGAATATATGGTGCTAAGGGGGCTGAAATACAAGGCGTTGGAGATGGAATATGTGATGTGGAGAAAAGCATGGAGAAAAGTACAGTAACAGAAAAAATCGTTTCATCGTTTGTTGTTATCTATTTGTTGTTTATCGGAATATTTGATAAAACTACGTAAAACTAATGTTGTTGTTTTTAATATTAATTTTAAGTGAAAAACTAACAATTATGGTTGATTGTTTTTGATAATATTAAAATATTGTAAATTAATCTAATTTCAACAAATTATAAAAATTTGTAAAATTTAAAAAATAAATTTTTATCTTTAATTATACAACTATTACAAATTATAAAATTTATACTAAATATATAAAATTTGTAAATTTTGAAAAATAATTTTTTTCTGGGCACTTTCTATTTTTGGCAGACGTTTTTTTAGCCGCCATTTCTTTTTTTGGGAGTCGCCGATCACAACTAGTTTTACAAAAGTTTTTACTAATAAGGATTTTGCACATAGTGTTATTTTTGGATGTTTTTGATTTAAATTATTTTTACCTATAGAAAAAATATTTTTTTTACTTTTACATTTGTTTTTAATGAGTTAAATTATGTTTGTTATCACTATGTATATTGATATTTATTGAAAGTTCTCTTATGTGTGTTTTCGTTTTAAAATGAATGATTATAACAAAGTGTTTATAAAAGTATAAGGTGTTTAGTGAAATATATTCTTATAAGACACTACTATGTCTTGATTTTTAATTTTTATATTGAATACATGTTTTTGAGATTTTATAGTTATTTAGATAACACAAACTAGTTTATGTAAACTTATATGTTTGTTTTGTAATAATTTTTTCAAATCAAATTCAACTTCTCATTTGCAAATTTTCAATAACAGTAATACTAGTGTTACATAGTTGTATTTCAAATGTTCAGTAATATCAATGTTATCTAGTGTTCGGATATGTTGCTAGTACAAATTACTGTTACGTAGTTGTCCAAAACAGAATTTATTATTTTACAAACGTTCCCAAATAACTAGTACTACAAATAAGAGAATGAAAAATACAATTATCCATACATTATTAGGGTTCTCAAATAACTAGTATGACAAATTCCATCGTGGTACCCTTTTATTATTAGTCTTTTTGCGTCGTTCTACAGTAAATGCAAATCTTTTTAATCTCTTTTTTCCTCTCTTATTGTTATAATTCGGAGGTATGATTTGTAATTATTTGATATAATCCGGGACATTCCACTTAGATTTATCTTGTACTACATAAATTATCTTGTTATATGCTAGTGTATATCACGTGTTCTATCTTCACGTTTCATGTATTATATGACAGTGGTTGTTGCATGTACACATTATAGCTTCTAATATCGCCAACATTATATCCTCATCAGTAATAACAGATTTACTAGTTTCACTTTCCTCATCAGTAATACCAGTGTTACTAGTTTTATTTTCCTTTTCAGTAATATTTGTATTATTTTCTCATTAGTAATACTTGTTGTAGTAGTTTTACTTTCTTCATTCGTAAGATCCAATAATACCCAGTTATACTTAGTTCTCTTATAAGTGTACAATGATTTTGGTCTCAAATCTTTTTTAATTTAAACGATTTGCTACAATTCAATATCCCTAATACATCCCATAGTAATTCGTTCAAGATCGACCCATACAACATAGTTATAACTTGAATATAGATCAAAAAGTAGTTTTTATCCTAAATTTATAAATAAATCTTAATTTTCATAAATCCTTGTTAATGTAAATTTTAATTTGGAAGTTGAAGTTTTGTTGAAAATCGTGGCGACGTCGATGGAGAACTGGAAGATCGAATTCAGTGGCGCTAGAGGAGAAATAGAGAAGAAGATGGTGATTTTTAAGAAGGGGAAAAGAAGATGGAAGAAAATTTTTGGAAAATTTGGCCTACAAAAGGAGAGAGAAAGGAAAGGTTAGATTTTTTTGTTTTTTATTTTTTAATTAATTTAAGTTAAATAAATTAAAGAAAAAAAGAAAATAAAAAATTAGAATTTATTAAAAGTATTTTCGAAATTATATAATTATGAGAATATGTAGATTAGTGAGAGGTATGACTGTTTATTTTTTAAAAAATAAAAGCATTTGAGATGTTGGCTTGATTACTTCTCAGAAAGTGAAAGAAGTTGAAAATACAATAGAGGACTGAAGGGCAAGAGAACACGACACCGTTTCACATGACAGCTCGGCCTTGTAGCGAGGCAAGAAGTCACACTGACTACTTTACATTTGCAAGACTCAAATGCCTTTCTTTGTCCAAATTCTTAACTTCCTCTTTTGTCAAAGTTTAAATTCTAACGTAAAATCAAACTAATAAAGATCTTTTCCATTTAGACAGATGTGCGAAACTTTCATAATTTTGATAATTTTTATTCCATTATAATTTTTTTAAAAGTAGCATTTAGTAATTTGAGTAAAAGGTTAACGAATTGAACTATGACTAACTCGTGTCGACAAAAAAAATACTACCATAGGAAAAGCTGTCGTGGCAGTCAACGCTCCGCGTAGAGAACGCGTGAACGTGTGATCCATCTCCCTTGCCTCTCAAATTGATGGCATCAACGTAGTTTAAAAGCCTCCAGTGAGGGTATAAAGGACATTCTTAATATAATTCGGGTAAAATAAAACACTCCGAAAAGAACGGTTTATCACTCTCATTCCTCATTTTGTTTTTCCTTTTCGGCTCTCATCTCCTTCTCCCAATAGAGAGGAGCCCAAAACCAAAAAAAAAGGCAAGAAACTATGGCGGATCAGCTCACTGACGATCAGATCTCTGAGTTCAAGGAAGCTTTCAGCTTATTCGACAAGGATGGTGATGGTATGTTCTTTCGTCTATAGGTTCTACGTCGAGATCGTTTTTAGATCTTTATCGGATACTTCTGCTTTTTGATTCGGTTGCTTTTGTATTTTTCGTATCCTCTAGCTCCTTATTTCGACATTGAATCTTTTAGTTTTCGCTATCGTATTCATTGAATTTACGAATTTGGCTATTCCTTTTCCAAATTAAGAAGAAAAAGGCGTGTTTGCAGATGTAAAGATCCATGTGGCTCGTCGTATTTTTTTCTATCAGCGATTCCCGATTTTTCATGCTTCATCCTGTTTCTAGATTCTCCTTTGTGATGAAATAAAATTTTGGTCTTCACCACGAGAATCTGAATCGTCTCGGTGCTACGTTTCAGGTCCTGAAAGTATCGTTATTTCGGTTTGAAGTCGTTATACTATAGAGTTACCTCTCTAGAACGGCTTACTTGATTCCTTCAATTTGTATTCGGAAAATGTCATTTTCAATGCAATTGTCCTGATTGTCGCATAGCACTTATACCTTCAGAAAGTGGGAACTGATACTAATTTGCAGGTTGCATTACCACTAAGGAGCTTGGCACGGTTATGCGTTCCCTCGGTCAAAACCCTACGGAAGCCGAGCTTCAGGACATGATCAATGAAGTGGATGCAGATGGTAACGGCACCATCGATTTCCCTGAGTTCTTGAATCTAATGGCTCGGAAAATGAAGGACACAGATTCGGAAGAAGAACTTAAGGAAGCATTCAGAGTCTTTGATAAAGACCAGAACGGTTTCATCTCAGCTGCTGAGTTAAGACATGTGATGACAAACCTGGGCGAGAAGCTAACTGATGAAGAAGTCGATGAAATGATTAAAGAAGCTGATGTTGATGGTGATGGTCAGATCAACTACGAAGAGTTCGTCAAAGTTATGATGGCCAAGTGAGGTTCAACAACTTTGTCTTCTCTTTTACTACTTTTTATGTAATTCCTAAAAGAAAGAAAAAAAATTGTTCCTGGCGTGTTCTAAATTTCCCTGTTGTCTGATGTTTTGGTGGTTAAAAGACAGTAATGTTATATCCTTTTGTGTTTTACTTTTTTTTTTTTTTGTCTGAACGGCTCATTGACCTAATCGTCCATGGTTAGAACCTGATTTCTGGAAAAAACAAAGTGTGCTGAAATCTTTTTCTACTATTCTGAACCAAAAAGATCCAAAATTATATTAGAGATTCCTTGTAGAGATCTTGTAACTCTCTGATTCCTAATCTTTAACTGCTTTGTTGATCTGGTAATCAGAGTCTTATCAGGTCTATAATAGCATTGTGCATAATGATATTTGTTCAATGCAGATAAGATCCTCAGGATCATATATTCTCTTAGAATCTCTCGTCGCCTGTAAAAGCAAGAAGATGCTTACTGGTTGCGGTTAGAGTTGGGAGCTTAACTCGTGTTGGCTCAGAGGAGGAACTTGAAGGAGAGAAGAGTATAACAGTTGTTTCAGACATTCCATTGTTGAAATCAACCACTGTCTCTAAGCTGTATATACGTTCCCCAGCTGCATAACCACCTAACAGTTGATAAGACCTGTCTGATTGATCCATGGTCAAACACATATCTTCTGAACCTATCATCAATGTCAATTTCGATTTCTTTTGAGTATCAATTATCCACATTTACTGAAACAAAACAAACAAGAAACGGTTTCCTTAAATCAAAACTTACATGCAGCGAGTTCGAGCTGGGTTTGATAAACGAATTCCTGAACGGCTGAGACATCTCGCTCGAATTCGTGAAACGGTCCGTTTTCGAAATTCATCTTCCTTAGCTTGCATACTCCTTCTCCAAACTCCATCATTGCTCCTTTATGGTTCTACGATCGAGAAACTCGCACTCAATTAACTCAAAATGTGGATGATAACGAGAGACAGAAAAGGAGATTTACGCTGTTGAAGAGATGGTGGAATCCGACGGCACATTGAAGAATTCCATGGATTATGGTTCGAATTGGCTCCTCAGCTTGGATCCAAAGAGCCTCGAGCGCGTCGTGACTTCTGTAATAATCTCTCTCGTTAAAGAGCGCGACGGCTTCCTCAAAGCTCCAATTATCCTCCTTCTCGTCGATATCTCCTTCTTCTTCTCCGGCGTGATCGTTGTATCTGACAATCGATCGTCGGCTAAAACGGACGCGTACGGAATCGAGTTTCGTGGATACTCGAATCGTTGAAGCAGGAACGGAGATTGGAGACGTATGAATAGTAGAGATGAAAGCAGAAGATGGAGGAAGCATAAAACCTGATGGAACGTGGAGATGCTTTGGAGAAACTGCCATATCAAACAGACTCAAAGTAAGAGGTCCAGCTCTACTGCATGATTCTGTTTTTTTTTTCTCTTCCTTTCCTGCTTCCGCCATTCTTTTGTGGTCACCGTTTACCAAACTCTGAAGTTGGGCCAGCTTTCGGCCCTTATTTTAAAGAGATGTAATAAAGAGATTCAATTAGGCCCATTATTTGTGGCCTAGCTTCTTTTTGTGGTTACTACATGTACCTTCTCAGTTGTCAATGACAACTATTTGTTCTTTTTACGTATTCAAGTATTTTTTTTTTAAAACTACCACTAATATAATCGTTATTATCTCAGAAACGAAAATTTATCATAACAATAATACCAAAAAATAAGTAGGAACACTCTATAGAGATTACTATATGTAATAGTTAGCCACTTTGTTGTAAAAATCGATCGTTTAGATGGTTATTTAAGTGTTTAGGGATCATTTATCCGTGACCAATTGGCTTAAATCGATCAAACAAACTGAAGTTGATTTTTTGCTCAATTTTTTTAAAATAGCACTTTTTTAAAAAAAAATTATTCCAAAAATACCATTATTAATTTAAATTTCCAATAATAACACAAATTTAAAATTAAAATATATTAAATTTTTATTTAATAAAAAAATTAAATCTTAAATTAGAAAAAAGAAATACAAATATAATATTTTATATTTATGTATAATTTATTTAGAGTAAATATGTATTTTTCACATAATTACTTGTGTTATTTTTGAATTTTAATTTTATAGTGTTAGTTTGAAATAAAAATGTAAAAGATATTAATTTAGGGTATTACTTTTTTTTTTGTCTATATAGGTTTCTTTGATGGGGGTTTTCAATTTTAATACTTTTAGAAAAAAAAACTTTAAAAAAAAATTCCAAATCTAAATTTAATGCATGCAGCTTATATTCATAATTAAAGAAATATCAAAAAGACAAATATTAGAAAATGCATTAATAACAAAAAAAAACTCCTATAATGTTTCTTCAATTGATAGATCATAGAGCTACTTAGAATGATAATAGTGCCGAAACAATGACACTTCCCAAAAAATCCAAACTCTATAGCAACTTTTTCCCCCACACCAATATGTATTTGTTTCGAGAAAGAAATACTATTAATTTTTGTTTAATGTAAAGTACTACTATAGATTTAAGTATTTACATCTAAATATTAATTGACACTATCTACCTCTACCTCTCCCTCTCTCTCTAATTTTACGTATATATAATCCATCTTTTAGGACAGAACCCACCGAAAGCTATCCAAACCCCATTACAAAACAAAAGAAGGCGGCGCAAAAAAATGCAACCAGAGAGCTCAGATCAGATGTTGTATTCGTTCCTCGCCGGAAACGAAATCTCCAACGGAGGATATTGCGTCTCCGGTGACTACACGTCGACTATGCAGAGCTTATGCGGGTCGTCCTCATCGACGTTATCTTATTACCCACTGGCGATCTCCGGCATCGGAGAAACGATTGCTCAAGACAGAGCTATTGCTGCTTTGAGGAATCACAAAGAAGCTGAACGAAGAAGGCGAGAGAGAATCAATTCTCATCTCAACAAGCTTCGTAACGTTCTCTCTTGTAATTCTAAGGTAATATAACTTTTTAATACATAATATATAACATCCTTTCGTATATGTGGCGTATATGGTATGTATATCTCCCCATACGTATATATACATATATATATGTTATTTGTTTTAAGAGAAGATTGTGAAATAGGTCTTATTATAGGGTTTTGCATCTTCACCAACACAACAAATTTACATCTTTAGTTTTTTCTTATTAGCCATTTGTTGGTATGATATAATCTTTTAGTTTCGATTGAGTCTTTTTGTCTGATTATTCTTACTAGTATAAACGTGTGTATATATCAAATATGATCCTTAATTCTTAATATGATATTTCTACAAATTAATTTTGATGATAATCATTGACTTTGAAGGTATCTATAGTGCTTATGAATATTCAAAACTTGCAAGTAGTGAAAAGATCTAGAAGATGAGGAAAATAAAAAAGAAAAGCTTTCATGGCCTTTTTGTGAAACTCGTTGGGATAGTATATAACTTTTTGGGAAAGTTCTTAAGCTTTTTCAATTGATTTGATTATATGAATTACATCAAATTATTTCATCTTCTTGATCCAAAACTCAAAAGGGTTTTCTAATGATCCAAACTTTTCATTGCAATATCATGTTTCTATTTCAGACCGATAAAGCCACCCTGCTTGCCAAAGTGGTTCAACGAGTCAAAGAACTCAAACAACAAACCCTAGAGATCTCCGACTCTGACCAAACCCTTTTACCTTCAGAAACCGACGAGATTAGCGTTCTACACTATGGAGACTATTCAAACGACGGACATATAATCTTCAAAGCCTCTTTATGTTGTGACGACAGATCAGATCTCTTTCCCGATCTCATGGAGATACTTAAGTCGCTTCACATGAAGACTCTTCGAGCTGAGATGGTAACTCTTGGTGGTCGGACAAGAAGTGTTCTTGTCGTAGCTGCCGACAAAGAGATGCACGGCGTTGAGTCTGTACATTTCCTACAGAATGCTCTCAAGTCGCTGCTCGAAAGGTCAAACAAGTCGTTGATGGAACGTAGTTCTGGTGGTGGAGGAGAACGGTCAAAACGACGTCGTGCGCTGGATCACATCATAATGGTGTGATATGATGAGATTTGAGTACACGAAAAAGTATTTACTTGATTAATATATAGGGTATGATCATAATTAGCTTGGTTATAATTACCAAAACTTCTTTTTGTTGTTCTTACTTTATAATGTTCTATGGTTTTAGTTATAAGTCCGGAGTGTAAGCAAATATAATGTTGTAACTAGGTTTGGTGTGTTCTTTTTTTTTTATATATAATATAAGAATATTTTCATGCTATTTTTTATGTTTGGGTTGTTGGTGTAAGGACTAGGGCTTTCAGATTGTGGGAATATTTGTCGATGTAGAAGAATCTATTCCAAAACGAAACTAGAGTTCGATATATATATATATATGTATACAGTTATATCTATGAATGTATATAAGAAAGTGGTGAATAGAAATATATGTTTGAATGATGTGAGTTTCAAAGCGACCCTTATGTCACATTTGTCCCCAATGAATCCAATCTCTCTTCTATCTTTCTTTCTTCGTGTCTTTCTAAATGTGTACATTTGACCACATTTTTCAGACAGAAGAATATAAACATGGCGTGAATTTCTTTCTTCGTATTTATATTTTTATTTGAAAGAGGCCAGGTTTATAACTTGATCATAATAATAATACTACTCATTTATTTAAATTCATTCATGTGACTGTGACGAACTGTTTTACTTCTAGCTGAGACTTATATTATAAAATGTTAATTAGCAACTCTACCACGAAGTTGTTTTGATCATATTGGAAAAGCATGCATAACACATATACATATATATATATATATATATTACATTATATATATAAAAATAGTATAAGCTCTTATAGCTCTCTTCTTTGGGCAATGGGATTCGTCTCTAATTTCCTACAAAATATTAAAATATGAGATAGAAAAAAGTGATGAAATCGAATAAGAAACCTTCATAAACAATTATCTAAGTAAGAAAATACGGATAAATAAGTGTGATTATGTCTATATACATAACATGAGCATTTATATGTGAAACAAAGTATAATAGTATATTAGCTTAGCAGCAAAAGAGCAATTAGGGTGTGAAAAAAACTAAGTTCGATTGATATTCTAACTGAGAAACATTAAGAAAGTGTTTCGATGTATGAATGAACATTTGTTTAATTAGTGAAAATGAAGAAGAATGAGAATGTGGGATTAAAGGAAGAGGAAGCGTGAGAAAAGGAGACTGACAAAAGGAAACAAAATTGATGGGCCATTGGCTCTATGAGACAAAAAGGACCGACTCTTCTCATCACTCTCTTTTTTCACTTTCTATCTTTTTTTATGATTGTTTTTCTATTTTTTTACATTATATAATATTTTTTTTGGAGAATTTAATAAAATAATATTGAAGAAAACGAAGAGAGGAAAGAAGAAGAGAAGAAGAAAAAAAAAGGTGGGGAGAATGTTTGTCCATAGAGCGTGATGGTTTTGGGGCAGCTGGTGTCCCCTCTATACTCAACCTCTCGACCAAAAAGTATATTTTATTATAGCTTTCTCACTATTCATTATTATTAAAGTTATATTTCTATAATAGAAAAACCTTCAAAAAAATTAATTTAAAAAACATTTAGAAGCTTATGGGTGGTTTTTGGCAAAAGCAATCATTAACCTAACACGTTAGTGTGTCATCGTGTGAACATGTGAGTCCCCATTTCATATCTCACCACACAATTTTGACCATCCTATTTCCTTTTTGAATATTACTTTATTTTATTTACATTTCACAAACAAGCTAATATGATTTATCATATATTTTATGTCAAATAATTTGTTCTTCTTGTCTTAATTCCTTTGTCAAATGTTTTTGTTTATCGATATATACTGGAGAACCTTTTAACATATAAAAACCTGGGTTTCTTTTTTGACACAAATAATATACTTATTTTTCTGTTGACAAAAAATATACTTATTGTTTTTGTTGACTATAACAATTTCAGTTTTTAAGTTTTAAATTACGTAAAATTCTAATACCGTCTTCTTAATTTGATTGTCATCGACGGTTGTATCATATATTATTTGTTTATTTGTTGTCGACAGTTATAGTTGAGTTTGATTATAAATTTTTAATCGAACGACTGTTTTATATAACGGTCAAAAAATTTATGACGTAAGACGGAACGTATAATCGCATATAACTATAGCAGATAAACGAACAACAATCTACCGTACCCGCAACCACAATTTTTCTCGACTAACAAACGAAAATAACTTACGTCAAAAAACTTATATTTATGTTAACAAGCTTTTTCTTTTTATTGTTTGAATAGTTTAAATTCAATCCTCTCAATCTATACAAACTATGAACACATATGAACTTTCAATATTATCTAAATACTATTAAAATCGATAGATATAAAAACATTCATTTGTTATATTAACTTCTTTGTAAGATCACATTATTTAAATATATATTAATATAAAAATCTGGATTTGAATTTTGCAGAGTGAAAATATATCATTTTGAATATATTTTTCATGGGTAATTTTTTAAAATTTTTTTTTTTCAAATATCATAAAAATAAATTTAATTTAATTAAATTTAAGATTTATGATTTAGTGTTCAAAATAGACCTCGTTTATATCGTACATGCATGCTGAGTTAGTGTTTTATCAATGCATGACTATTTTATCTCGAACACACAATTTATTTTGTATATTTCTCCAAAACTTTTGATAACTTAAAAGTTAAATCTATTACATGTAATCCTTTTAATATAGTTTTACGGTTTAAATCGGGACTTTGAGATTAAAACTCATCTTTTGAATTTTTCATTTTTGTGTGACTCGTTAATATGTAAAATGCACGTATAAATGGAAACGATCAAAAACTGTTTCTTTTTCTGAATCGAGGGTCCAAAGCCCACCTAAGGAGACATGCAGAAGAGTGGTCAAAATTGAGAGTGGAACCAAATCGGTAATTTAGGTGTTGAGAGTGAGGCCCAAATTAGATTTGAGTAGAGTAGTCCATAGGACCATAGTCACAGTGACTCCGACAAGACAACTCTAACAAAGATCACATCTCTATACTATACTCTAAGCCTATGCCGTACGTCAAGAGGCACCAACTCTATCATCACATACATAATTGACTTGCAAAAGAAACTCTTATCAAAACAATAACATAAAGAGGCAGTTTTTAACTTAGATTTAAATATCTTACGTACTCTTTCGTTTAGTTTTAATTTTATTTTGCCTCTAAAAAAAATTTGAATGAACATTATTGTTAGAAGAAAAATAAAAAAACAATTGATCGACAAATAAGGATGAAAGACAAAAAACGAAAGAGAGTGAATGTTCAGATGTTTTACTATTCATTAACTCACATATTTTGTTTGCTTATTTTCTATCATTTGAAACATGATTCATTTTTTGTATTAGGAATTATAATCTTTCTCTTTTTATATCAAATTCCATTTTACCATATATATTTTTATTACTTTTGAAACAAATCTTTTGAAAATGAAAACTTGAACATGGATAATACATGTGAATATAAATATATAGATGGTATTTGAACGTAAAAATTATTTATGGAAGAGTTGTGTGGATAATAGTTTTCAAAATCCTGTTTGAGTTACATATATTTAGTTTTCCAATAGAGGTTAGGATTTGGGAATACGTATACTTTAATTTCTATTACATAGTGAACCTAAACCCTAATTAAATTGTAATCCCTAAACGTGAAATTCTAAATCCTAAATTCTAAATCCTAAATTCTAACTCATCTAATATGATTATTTTGTATTATATTATTTAGTATAATAATTGATAAAAGAATAGAATGTCTTATGACAATTAACACATTTTCGATTTCAATTATTTTGTTGGTCTCCAAGTATTTCATTAAAGTTGATGAACTAACAAATTTTAAATTTTATTTGGTGTAATCTATTTGATTCGTAACAGAATAGTATGGACAACTATTCCAAAAAATGTCCATTATAATGTATTGTGGAAAACGAATCAAATTTGTTAAATAATTTGGCTTAATAGGGTTTGAGAATAGCTTCAGACAAACTACACTGCGTTAGAGTTTAAAGTTTTATGTAAAACACTCTCAATAGAATTTAAGATTATGATTTTTATAAACAATTCTCTAACAAATCAAATTAAATCATTATAATATATTTAATAGCAAACTTTTTAGTATGTGCAATATACTATTATAAGCAAACTAAAATATTTTGATATATATATATTTATACATGAACGTATAGATAATATTATGTTTTCAAATTATTCATTTATGTTTGACTCATCCACATACTTTTATTCCACATGCCATTTCCCACCTTTAGAAGTAGACAAGAAAAATAATGTGTCAATGCATGTAATCGTAAATAATCTTGCCATTTTTTCAAAAATTGTAATTTACCATCTTGGTAATGGACATGTTTACTGAATTATTGTCTATTCCAAAGTTGCCAACAATAAACTATAATTGTCGACTAAATTTTCTTCTTTTTTTTTTGTTTGACTCAAGATTATATATATTTTTGGGTTGATGATTTTTTTTTCTTTTTAAAACTGAAAGAGTAACACATTGTATGTTTTATAAAAACACTCGAGGCACTCATTTTAGAAAAGAAAGAAACAATCATATCATTTGCCTTGGCCAACTACGGAAATTGAGTTTCTAACTCACTGTAACACGTGAGATAGTCATTGTCATTACACAAAAGTTTATTTATGATGTAAAAGAATGATATAAGACGATTCATTATAGGAAAATGTTAGATAAATAATATCATTTTGTTGTTCCATTGTGTAGTCCAACCCAAATTATTGTTTATATGTTCGTTTTGGTTTTGACGTGCAAATGAGATGTGACAAAATCAGAGAACAAAACGTTCAAGAAGAATAAAATAAATTATGTCTCATTTTAGTCATATTTAATATGTAAAAAATGGAAATACATTTCGATTTAGAACAACAACACATTAATATAGTATTGTATAATATTTAATATCAAATAAAAAATACAAAAAAAACATATGTGCACCCATTTTAGGTATATTTTTGGTTAAGCTATAATGAAACTAATTTAGGCTTTTTATTTGGTTAGCTTTCTTATATCAAGTGCCAACTTCGAGGTTATATGGTCTTTTGATATTTTGGCATGATTTCAAAGGACTCTTTTGGATCCTTTGTTTGATATTTTCAGCATTGCAAAGATAAGGTTGCTGCAACGAGTCTTGATAGGATTTGGTATTATATTGTCAAATATACTTTTCATATAGACTCGTCTATTCTCCCTCCACTTTCTCAATTTTATCTCTCTATCAGTTTATTGATGGGATCATATATTTGCAAAAATTATAGCCATGATTTAATAAATACTAATTTATCATATCATATCATAATTTCCTACTTTGTTAACCAAACATCACATTAATCACATTTTATCAAAAGAGAAAAAAAAAAAGCGAAAGAAAAGAAATAAATGAAGCTTTGCTTTCTTTTTGATTCTCTTCTCTTTTGTGCCCCCCTCTCCTTTTTCCTTGTTGCTACTGCTAAAGCATCTTCTTCTTCTTCCTTTTTTGTTATTCTTAACACTTTGCTTTTGCTTCGTCTAGTGTCTTTACTTGCCTTTCCTTCTGATTGGAATCAAACTCGTTTCTCTCTTTCTTCTTCTTCTTCTTCCTCTTTGCGTGTGGTTTATCTTCGTCTAATCTTTTGATCTCGCCTTAAAACCACTCACAATTCTATTGTGTAATTCAATTTGCTTATCCTTCTCTGATTTCTGGGTTTTGAGTCTCGATTCTTTTTCCCGGGAAATTTTTTATTTTTACCACGTAATTTTTCTCTTCCTTCGTAACTAACTGATTCCTCGGGTTGAATCGATATCCTTTAGAATTTTAAGCTTTCGTTTTGAATTCTCAATTCATAATTCATGGGGATCTGTCATGGAAAACCCATCGAACAGCAAACGAAGAATAGTCTCCCAGTTTCCGGCGAATCCGATGAAGTTCCGAGGAATTCGCAGCCGTCGAAATCCTCTGGGTTTCCGTTCTACAGCCCAAGCCCTTTGCCTAGCTTATTCAAATCCTCACCGGCTATATCATCGAGCGTGAGTTCAACGCCTCTTCGCATCTTCAAGAGACCTTTCCCTCCTCCTTCACCTGCAAAACACATACGCGCTTTCCTCGCGCGTCGATACGGCTCCACCAAGCCTAACGAGGCGTCGATTCCCGAAGGGAATGAATGTGAGATCGGTCTCGATAAGAGTTTTGGGTTCTCGAAACAATTCGCTTCACACTACGAGATTGATGGCGAAGTGGGTCGTGGACATTTTGGGTATACTTGCTCTGCTAAGGGAAAAAAAGGTAGCTTGAAGGGTCAAGAAGTTGCTGTGAAAGTTATTCCTAAATCTAAGGTTCGTTGTTTAAGCTCTCTACTTTTAAACCGATCTATTTCTCTTAGTTTTGTATCCGTTGTTGTTTCCTTTGTTGTCCTTAAGTTGATGACCATTATTCGAATTCTAGTTTCATCGCCATGTGTTTAGAATTGTGCATTTTAAGTATATTTTGGTCAAAATAATGTCAGAGACACATGATTAAGGCCTCTGTTTTGGTTTCTATCTGTGAAACGGCGAGGAATTGCTTTTAAATCAAATGTTGGCGAAAGATGTTTACTTTGCTCCAGGCTTGCAGAATGTAATATAATGATGCTTAATGGTTTAATAAAAATTGATTCTTTTCTTAGATCTACGTGAGCTAAGTTGAATCTCAGTGTGAATTTAAAACAGAGTTTATTACGCTGTGTTTGAATGCTATGTGTTTATTCGCATTTAGATGTTGCAGCAGTCCAATGTGGGAAAATGGACACTCGATACTGTTCGTAGATTTGATCTGAGGATGAATAAAAGCAGAGTTTTAAGATGATATGGATAAACTAGCTATCTTCCTGAGCTCATTTCATTGCGTCGTGTTGGATGTTTTTTTTTACTGCAGATGACAACTGCAGTTGCAATTGAGGATGTTAGTAGAGAAGTGAGGATATTACGGGCTTTGACTGGACACAAGAATCTAGTCCAGTTCTATGACGCATTTGAAGATGATGAAAGTGTTTATATTGTGATGGAGTAAGTATATCATTTTTTAGAGTTCAATTAATCATCTTCAGTTCCAGGATTACGATGAAAAAAATTAATCTCTTGTTTATCAGGTTATGCAAAGGTGGTGAACTCTTGGACAAAATACTTCAAAGGTATTTGCTGCTACATCATATGTGCTAAGTATTTCGAATGCTTTTCTCTACTGAATCGTGATTTGATGTATTGACTTTGTTGAGCTTGATCTCAATAGAGGTGGCAAATACACAGAAGATGATGCTAAAAAAGTTATGGTTCAGATTCTTAGTGTAGTGGCTTACTGTCATCTACAAGGTGTGGTTCACCGTGACCTTAAACCTGAGGTACTTCATAATTTATGATTGTTTTTTTAACTTCAAGTTTGTTCTCTAATTCTTTTTATGATCATTTCGCTTTGAGTGACATTTCATTTTCTAGGTCCCATCACATTCAGTAGTCTTTGTACACATAGAATGAATTCCACTAATTTGTGCTGAATGATAATTACTTTTATGTCTCTTTCTATTTGTTTGCTTTCCTCTCACAGAACTTTCTATTCAGTACTAAGGATGAGACTTCTCCTCTAAAAGCTATTGATTTTGGTCTCTCGGATTATGTCAAGCCAGGTCAGAGATGTTGATATCGACTTGAACTCCTATTGTACCCATAAAAAATTTGACAGTGTTTTGCAATTCTGCAGACGAGAGGTTGAATGATATTGTAGGAAGTGCTTATTACGTGGCCCCTGAAGTTTTGCACCGTACATATGGAACAGAAGCTGATATATGGAGCATTGGAGTGATTGCTTATATTCTTCTCTGTGGCAGCAGACCCTTTTGGGCCCGTACTGAATCCGGAATCTTTCGAGCTGTCCTTAAGGCAGAACCCAATTTTGAAGAAGCTCCTTGGCCGTCCCTGTCACCTGATGCTGTAGATTTTGTGAAAAGATTGCTAAACAAAGATTACCGTAAAAGATTAACTGCAGCCCAGGCTTTGTGTAAGTATAATCATCTTGATCTGTATAACGGGTTAACACATTATTATTAATTTTCTTCTGTTTGTGCACTTCTTATATGAACATGTGAAGAATCAATCATCTTTTTTCCTCAGGTCATCCGTGGCTGGTTGACTCACATGAACTAAAGATACCATCTGATATGATCATATACAAGCTTGTAAAAGTGTACATAATGTCAACTTCATTGAGAAAATCGGCTTTAGCGGTGAGTTAGATTCTGCAGAAGTTGTGACATATATTACTTGGCAAATTTGACTGTTCAACTTCATGTATGTAAACTGTATGATTCATGGTTCCAGGCTCTTGCCAAGACATTAACTGTACCTCAGTTAGCTTATCTGCGGGAGCAATTTACATTGTTGGGACCAAGCAAAAATGGATATATCTCGATGCAGAATTACGAAACAGTGAGTTTTATTTCCATGACTCCATCTACCTTATCCCTTTTCATTTGGGATTTTCAGAGGTTCTTGACTTTTTTCATAAAAATCTCAGGCAATCCTAAAGAGCTCAACAGATGCTACGAAGGATTCAGGAGTCTTAGACTTTGTTCACATGGTAAGAAACAAGGCGAATCATATGGATTAGGCTTACCATTAGCTTTGGTGGCTAAATGTCGTAATCGCTCTTGGGATGCAGATAAGTTGTCTTCAATACAAGAAACTAGACTTTGAAGAGTTCTGTGCATCAGCCTTAAGTGTTTATCAGCTGGAAGCAATGGAAACATGGGAGCAACATGCACGTCGCGCTTACGAATTTTTTGAGAAGGACGGGAATAGACCCATCATGATTGAAGAACTTGCATCGGTACAAGTTTTACCCTTTTTAGAATTCATGATTAGAGAAGACAATGCTTGATCTTGAGCGCATGTGTTTTAATTGCAGGAACTCGGACTTGGGCCATCAGTCCCAGTGCATGTTGTTCTCCAGGATTGGATAAGACATTCAGATGGCAAGCTTAGTTTCTTGGGTTTTGTCAGATTACTACATGGTGTGTCTTCACGGACATTACGGAAAGCTTAGAGCAACGACATTGTTAGATGAGGAAAAGATTCAAGTAACTATGTGTAGATCTGGTTTCTTCTTTTTACTATTTCTTGATAGTTTTATATATAAAAAATCTATTTCGTGGGTAAGATTTTGAGTCAAAGATTCGATAGTTATGTCTGTGTGTATGTGTGTGTGGTGGGGAAAAAGAGTTTCAGATGAAGAGAATGAGACATATTCCATATCTCTATTTTCTACTTGGTTTTCCTCTACATTCCTAATAAGGTATAAGTTTTACAAGTAATTTTTGAAATATACGGACCCACATAATGATTTCAAATTTATTTTAATTAATATTTTAATATACATCTAGTATCTAGTATATATTAAAATAGAAGCACTAGAAGTAGTCTCATCATCACATTTACTTTCGATAATTTTACTATTTAATTTAAATCAAAAATCTAAATTAATTATTCTATGAGACAAACCTCATAATTAGATAACCTATTTATTTAGTTTAATAGTACATGAATTTTCAAACAGTCAAAATATGTTGTGAATCTAAAATTTAAAATTTGAAACTCTCATTTATTATTTAAAAAAAACTAAATTATTTTGTATAATTATGACCAATTAAAATATAAAAATTGTATCAATCTATTAAATATTTGTATATATTCGAAAAATTCAATATTTCCACAATAAAAAGTTAAACTACAAAAAATAAAAATTATATCTCATATTTATTATTTTTAATATCCTTATTAATAGCTCATATCTTATATATATATCAAAGGATAAGCATTCGGATATTAATAAAATTTAAATATTAAATTTTTTTTTCTGTGTATAGCACATGTATTCTTCTAGTTCTATATTGAAAATTGAACTTATAAATATTTTCTTTTTGCTATCTCCCCAAATCCCATTGTCCTTCATTTGCATTATTTCGGAAAACATGAATTTGAAAACAAAACCTTTTCGGTTTTATTATTCATAATTTTCTTTTGTTGTACACGAAAAGTTTGTTAGCATGAACATAAAAAAACAAAGAATAATCAAGTTGTTTTGTAATAACCGAAACTAATTCCTAATAACTTGGATGTTTAATTTGTTGTAACTTTACAACATACAAGATTCTATGTGAATGGTTTCATCAATTATGAGTTAGATTCGGTTTAAATCAATTGCCGCAATGGATATAACGAAATCTGAAGTCACCTAAAAGTGTATTGTCTGATAATCTGTGCGCTACGCTTTACGTGTTCAGCACTCTTTTTAATTGGCCAACAATATGTTTTCTGTTGACATATCTTTGGATCATGAGCAATGATACGCCACGTGACTGTGTCTCAGAGACACCCACGTGATCATCCTTCATGATCTCTGATCTACTACCTAACCTTTGCAAAGATTCTATCTTTTCTTCTTTCTCCTCTTCAATCTTCACACTGCAACAGTTCAATGGCCACAATGAGCAAAACCCATAAGTCAAAAGCCACTCCTGGATCTCAAAGACTTGTCCTGTTGTTATGTATAGTCGCCGTCGCATTGCTCCTCCTTTTGTCTTCGGCGGCTTTCACTGCCGGCGGGTTGGGTTTACCGTATCGGAAAGCCCTAGTTGATTATTTTGTGAGGTCTTCTCGAAGCAAGAGACATCATAGTTTATCAGACAAGTATCTGTATTGGGGAGAGAGAATCAATTGTCCTGGTAAGAATTGTGAGAGCTGTGCAGGTTTAGGTCACCAAGAATCCAGCCTTAGATGCGCCCTTGAAGAAGCCATGTTTCTTAACAGGTGAGGTGACTTGACTTCCCTCCCAAATTGTCAAAATCCTTAGATTTTCCGGTGAAGTCGTTGTGTTTGCTGAATTTGGGCAATCGTGCAATTTTTTTGTTGCAGGACATTTGTAATGCCTTCTCGGATTTGTATCAATCCATTACATAACAAGAAAGGTATACTCAATCGATCCGACAATGAAACTACACAAGAAAGGTGAGAGTTTTTTTCCTAAAACTACATTATAACTTTCTTTTGTCTCCAACTTTTAACATATGAGCTCTCTTTCTCACACTTTACTTTGCATGTTGTAAGTTGGGAAGTGAGTTCTTGTGCAATGGAAACATTGTATGATGTTGACCTCATCTCTGAGAAGATACCTGTGATCTTGGATGACTCGGAAACGTGGCACAATGTGCTATCTACGAGTATGAAATTGGGAGAACGAGGGATTGCACATGTTAATGGAGCCAATAGGCATGAGCTTAATGACTCTAGCCACTTTGCAAATCTTTTGCTCATCAACCGAACCGCAAGTCCACTCGCATGGTAACTCTTGCTTATCTAGGCTCAGGTCCATTGTACCTTATCTTTGAAATGGCCAGTCTAACATATGAGCATGGGCATAAAATTGACTTGGATATTGCTGATTCAACAAACATCACGTTCTTATAACTTCATGGTAGGTTTGTTGAGTGCAAGGATCGAAGTAATCGTAGCGCCGTCATGCTTCCATATTCATTTCTTCCGAATATGGCAGCATCAAGATTGAGGAATGCCGCAGAAAAGGTGAATGAATTTTACAGTCTTGCAATCTACATAGCTTTCATTGGGAATAAGTTAAATGTTTTGATTTGAACAGATAAAAGCACAACTCGGTGACTACGATGCAATCCATGTTCGTCGAGGTGACAAACTAAAAACAAGAAAAGTTGAAAAAACTCACTTTCCACATTTAGACAGAGACACGCGACCAGAATTCATCATTAGCAGAATACAGAAGCAGATCCCACCTGGGCGGACTCTTTTCATCGGTTCAAATGAGAGAACCCCTGGATTCTTTTCGCCTCTCACTATCAGGTAAAATCATGAGGTCTAAATTCAAGTTTCTAGGTATATATAATGATGTAGTTTGTATATTATGAGATGTTTAAGACTCTTGTTACACTTGCCAGGTACAAAGTGGCTTATTCATCGAATTTTAGTGAGATTTTGAATCCTATAATCGAGAACAATTATCAGCTATTCATGGTGGAGAGGCTGGTAATGATGGGTGCAAAGACATTCTTCAGAACATTTAGAGAGTACGAAACGGATCTCACTTTAACAGATGATCCCAAAAACAACAAGAACTGGGATGATGATAAAGGCGAAGCAAGCTAACTTCTATGATCTCGCTAGCAAAGAGTAGACAACTGGTTCAGACAACAGTCTCATCACTTCCCTTTTTACTTGGTGGATCAAAGCCTAACCTTGTCCAAAGATTGTATTGTCAAACCAGAGTCAAAGAGTGAGTTGAACATTTTTTTTTCTTGCTTCCTGGCTATTTGTAAATCAATCTGTTTATTTTTGTTATCAAATAGTTTCCTGATTTGAGTTGCACAGTATGGTTATCCAGTCTTTAAACCAAGTTCTTACAAGGACTTTTTGATCTCTTATCAAGTCTTCAGCCAAATCAACTCCTAATCTATCAGAAATGTAATTTGATCTTTAGTTTTCTTCTCTAAGCGAAATGATTTTTGTGAGAGGTCAGTAGATTTTAAGCCATGAAAGGTTTAATCAGAATATTTTCTCCATGTTTCTTTCAAATCTGAAAGAGAAGACGGGGCAAATCTGCACTACATAAACACAACCTACGCCCTTTGACCTAAACTACAACGGCAAAGAAAGATGAAAAAAAAAACACCTAAAAGAGAGAAAGAGGGGATGAGAATCAGATTATTCGGAGCGGAAGAATACCTCTCCTGTCTGCATCTCAAATCAACAATGCATCTGAAAACTTCCTATTAAAGTTTTAGTGAGAGTGTGCTTCAAGAAGTATGTTAGTGGCTGCATTGACATCGTTTCTGGCGTGTACGAGTGCCTGTCTTGCTGCGTTCGGGTCAAATCCCATAGATACCAAAGTAGCTATGGCTTCCTCAGATGGTTCAATACTTGACGACGGCATTGGAGCACGGTAAGATCTCTATAAAAACTCAAACATCACATGTCAGCAAATGATGATGAGTTTTTTAAGATTATAATAAGAGTTTGGCTAAAGGCAAAAAATAGTTGTTGCGGAGAAAAGGAAAAGGTGTAAAGACTTGCCACTGCTAAGTTGGGTGATGTCCTGCTTGGTGCTTGAGAATTGCTGCTCAAGGATGGCAAAGACAGTCGGGAAAAGAACGAAGCAACGAACTCGGGGAACTGAAATATATTTTAGACACAAAAAATAGTGTTAGTAAAGTGACAACCCCCCTAAATAATGTTAGCAAGTGTAAGAAATGTATAACCTTTGCCTTGCGGATGCCAAAGATGTTCAACCGATACAAGGAACCAGCAATTATGCCGCAAAAAGCAGGAAAGATGGATCTTTTCCACGCTGATAGTAAAAGCTACAAAATTGGAAACCAAGAAAAATTATATATCTAAGATCAAAGTTCTAAACCATACAATTAACATATGGTAATTGTTACCTGGACTCCAGCAAGATATATGAATGATTTGTCAGAGAAGTCTACACCAAATACACGAAACCTCTTTGAAATTGGAATGTCCAAGTAAAAGGGTACAAAAGAAGCAAATATGAAGGCGTATGGTCCAGATGTTAGTAGGTTTGCAGTAGGATCTATAAAAATAAACAACAAATAATCAAATATTGCTCACAAGTTATAAATCATGGATCAAGGAAGTTTCTGTAAAACATCTTCAACAGTGTGATAGGGAAGAAAAAGAGCAAGACAGAATCTGAAACCAACAAAAGATCATCACCGATCTTAGTCCTTCCTACGCACTTTGGTGATTGGTGAGACTAGTAACAAGGCTAATTTAAGTTAACTAATAACTATTATCCCTTAAAGTTGTCTGCCTTAGTGCCCCCATTTCATATCGTAGTAAAGTACGACTGCTGACAAAAACAGTGTACTATTAGAATAGACTATCTGAAAATTGGAAGATGCATACCTTTAAACAATGATAACAAAATGGTCTCCAGTATTAGAGATACAAACCCAGAGAACAAGATGAACACCTGCAAAATTAGCCTTCAGAATACAATAACATGATTTCAATCTTGAAGAAATTATCAGCAGCTATCTTCGCAGCTACCAGAGGAAGGGACAGAAAAGTCTGGACGAAATAAATCTACCAAAAAGATAGAATTGAACTGAATTATCCCTTACCGAGTACTTATTTGAACCCATCTGTCTCTCAAAGACTCGGAAGTAGTACAGCAAATACAAGCCAGAGAACAATTTTGGTGTGGACGAGAACGCAAAATTGGATATGATTAACTTCCAAATCCGAAACTTCTCAAAAATATCCTACAATGACATTGGCAGAAGTTTATAAATTCAATCGGCAAACCGATTTTTCATAGCAACTACCAGCCCTTCACAAAGAAACAGATTTGAATATTAGTTACTCTCTAGAGAGACTGAAACAAGGGGCTTTGAAAAACCAAACATCTTCCAGGTGTAAGGCCGCTGATGGTCAACATGTGGAACCCAAATCTGCTTAAATAGTCCATCTATTATCGACCTATCTAAGATCAGGGTCAAGATTTGGAGCCTAAGCAATCAATCTATCATTCAGCATCACTGGCTAATGACTGATGACCAATTCAAGTGAAAACTCCATCAATGAATCGCAGCATGATGTCAAGACTAAAGCTTTTTTGCTCTAAGCTGCTTCCTCCCAATAAAGCAAAAAACTACAGTAGAAACCTAAGCATAATCCGAAACCTTTTCTGGTGCCAATGTTGGTAATTATAACACGATAAGACAGCAAAACAAATTAGTACCAAGAGCCTAAAGGCTAAAGCTCTAGAATATCGAAAGAGAACAAATCGGAGTCATAGTCCGATCTTAATTCTTCACTAAAACTATAGGAGCTTCAAATCGAACAAGAGTAAGAGATCAGATTTAGATGAGAAATTACCTGGTAAGACAAGCCGAGCTTGGAAGGACCTCCTCGGATACCGAAGAACCCAGTGAAAAGGGCGCTCGTGATGACAAATGCTTTCGTAACCGGAGCATTATCTGCAAGTTCGAATAATGCGACATTAATCAAAAACCCAGGATAAATAAAATAAAATCTCAGAAGCTGATCGACGAAAGGAGAAATGGTCATTCCGGTACGTACTGAAACCGGAAGGACCTCCGTTCATCTTAATCAGAGAACAGAAAAGAGACAAAGCGTTGGGAGAGTTCGTCGCAAAATCAATCTGGAACTGAAGATGGATCGACGCTTCGCGTGTTTCTCCTCGAGTCGTCTCCTATGTAATTTCTACGAAGGTTCTTTGGGAATTTCAGTAACCTCTCGAATTCAAAAATACCCAGGAAAAGAAAACACTATTGTTAAGTCGAGAAAAAACCAAAATCAGCAGACGGAGAACAATCCAGAATCTTTCGTGTCGTTTGATAAAAATGAAGGTCCTATTTGCAATGTTTTTGTTGGTGTGAAAAAACATTGCAAATAAGACCTTGACTCTTCAGTTTCCTGCGATACTAACTGTCCTAGTTTTAAGTTTGAACAATGAAAACTTTTTTAACTTGCGCATCTTGTTCACATCAAACTCGACGGTCCATATGCCTCAAAATGAACTCCATTAGATCCATACATAGATTTATTTATAAAAAGTTACACAAATAAAGCCTTATCCTTTTTCTTTTCTGGATTAACGTATTAAGAATTTAAGACGACAAATATCGAAACTGTATCTTCCCTCAATACACTTAATCAAAAAGTACTATTCCAAGACTTGCGCAGGCCACAATCGCTTCCACGTAGAAATATCTTCCTCCGTAACCAATTTCTTTACTCCACCGTAGAATCCGCTGGCTTCATTTCCCGTCTCAAGATGTTCAGTTCGGTCCAACACCGTCGTTCTCCACGGCGACTCCGGTCTGAATTGGCTGAACTCCATAACCACATTATCTGCCGGAAAGAAAGAAAAAAACATATAAATTTCCTAATTTCGTTTTTTTCATTCTCTATTAAACGAATCGAATGTTACTGAATTAAAAAAATAGATCAAGTTTCTTAATTGGTACCGTCTGAGTAGCACCGGCAATTCTCTGCTCCGTCGCAGTTTTGCAAATGACCCACGATTCCGAACCACCAACCTACCCCGGGGAATTCACATCAGAAAGTGGTCGAATTTAATTTGATTTCCTCGTAAAATTATTCGATCTCGAAATTTTGAATAAAATTGACAATTTTTAGAAGAATTTTTTGGGAGAGAGAGAGAGACCATAGGGGAATTCTTTGGTTCTTCTCCACTGGATCTCGAAACGGTCGCCGGGTCGAAGGCCGTGCAAACAATTCGACACCTGTTCATCTAAAGACGGTCTCAATCTCTGCCACGTCACGTTTTCCTCCGCCGCACGTCGGCCATGCGCCGAGTATCTGAGAAGGAGAAACACTGACGTAATTGGAAATTAAAAATGAAACTGAAAAGTCACATTTTCAGGGGTTTTTTTGCCGGGTTTTTCTTACCTTGCTTGAAATGTATCAGTCTTGCAATCGTATCTGATTTTAGCATCGTAACAGGACATCATGAATCCAACATGACTGTTCTGCATACAAAAAAGACAAAAAAAATCAATACCCACAAACTCCAAATTTAGCAATTTGTCTCGAAATTCGTCAAATGGGTCTTTGTCAAGATATCAAAAAGGTGAAGTCTTTGTTCATGATTCAATCGTTATACCTCGCGATTGTAGACCTGAGCAGGAAACCAAAACTTGCCACTCTCAAGATTTGAATACCAATACATTACAGAATCAACAGGTGCTAGATATGACGATGGTGATGAACCTCTCTTGTCACAACCATGGTTTGTTCTCAACCACGAAAAGGGTTTGAAATTCGCAACAAGCTTCGAGCTCAATTGTGTACTACTTCTTCTACTGCTTCGATTCGAATTTCTGAGACATGTCACTAACGTGGCCACGTGAGATTTCCATTCTTTAATCGCTGCATCACCCATTAATCTTCCCCATTTCTTCTCCATGTGTTTCTCCCACAGATGATCGCTCACACATTTATCCCTAAGCTCAGAGCAAACACAAGTCATAGCACATAGCTCAGATGGAGAGAGCTTCTCTAAGATAAAGTCTAAGGTTAAGTCAGGCATATCCAGGAGAGACATTCTGTTTTCATCTTCTCCATTTTTCTTCTTCTTCTTATTCGTTTCCTTTCTCCATGCTAATGTTCTAAATCCATTACTATGAATACTTCTTGCAAGCCAAGAAACTAAGAGTAACCCCAAAATTGCGTTGGAGAAACAAAACGAAAGGAAATTGACAAACTTGTTCTCCATTGAAAGAGAACAGAATATATCATTGGCTAGACTCTAGAGAAAGAGAGAGTTTAAGGCTCAACAAAAAAGGAGTTCTATTTTTTTGCTTATTTGGTCATTCGCACACGCAATTCAAGAGGAGTCATCTCATGTACTCAAGGTTTGCGTGTGTGTCTGTGTAAATATATCTACAAGTATTAAAAAAATAAGCAAGAATGCTTGAAGCTATTATTATTATTTACAATAAAGAAAACACTAAGAGACAGAGAAAATTGGTAACCATAATGTAGTTTAGAATTCGTAAAGATTCAAACATTAAATTGGGTGACCAATAAATTCTGTTAGGGGTAGGTGGAGCATAAGAAGACTTGAATGACATTACCATGAGAGAGTCTTATAGAATAAGTGACCTCAAGAGTTTTTTTTTGTCGTGTGTGACAACTGGCACTAGTTGCACCAAATCGTAGCTACGAACCATTTCAATCTTAAAGCCTAATTTAACCAACTTTCCAACTATTTTGTGTATATACTTACAAGCTTGTGGAAGGAAAAAAGTGGTTTATTGATTTATTCACATAATCATAAAGTCTTCTTAAGTCACAATCTCAGGAAATCATTACCTGCTTGTACAACCTTTTGAGTAATTATAAGTTCTAACTAAAAGTGAAGTTCAATGCAGTTGATAAGGTTTGAAAAAAACAAAAGAAAAAGTAGTCTTTTACTTCCAAAGTAGAGAATCAAACCAAATAGAGAAACCTATGGTTAAATTTTCCCAAGACTCACATGACACTATTATTATCTAGTTGGTTGTGACATTGTTGATAAACTCTTTAGCAACAGCACCAGCAGGAAAAAACAGAGTAAAATGAAGCTTCTGAAACCTTCTTTTTTCACAAGATTCTCTGATGCATCAGTGTAGTTTGAACTTCAGGAAGTGAAAGAAGAAGTGAAAGGCGATTCAAGATCAGCAGTTCTAACTTCTAACTAAACCTTTAGGACAAAACATACAAAAGCAAACGTGACAACTGCGAGAAAGCAGAACATTTCCACTACCATTATTAACTTTAAAGTTCAAATTAATCTTTAATCAAGATTTTATTACCTTCAACAAAAAGCATTAAACTCAAAGAAAAGGAGAGACTATGTGGAGCTTCTTCATTAATAATTCTTAATGATCTTTGCAACTGAAGAATATGTCCCCAAGGCCCCACTTACCAACCCAATCGCCACTATTACCGAACTCAGAATCATCTGTATCACACAACACAACACAAGTCAAGTGTTTATCTACTGAATCCAAACACAGAAACTCATCATCCCAAATTACTTTAAAAATTTTGAGAAGAGGAGAATAAAGATGCTTAATTTTATATACCTGTGTTCTTGTAGCTTTGTTACCCATTATCTTTATGAAGCATAAAGCTGGCATTACTATTGCCTGAACCACAAAAATACAATCTATGTAAAAGACATTTTGAGTTTTGATCCAAGAATGTGCGTGTCACTGTCTTGATGATAATAATGTTCTTAGGTTTTTAAGGAAATAGGGAGACGAGAGATGATGAAAACTAACCACAAGTATACTGAGAAGAGATCCTATCAGAGCCATCACAAGACCTATGTAGAAAATACATTAAAGAAAAAGAGACCATTAAGGAGCAAACCGAGTAAATAGCCATGCGAGTTCTCGACCTTTCTAACTTAACTTTCTTACCAAAAAATGGGATAAGGAAAGCAGAACAAACAGAAGAAGCGACGAGTGCTGTTCTTAGAAGAAGAAAGCACCATATGTTCTCTGAGATTCTTTCGGGTAATAGTTCTTCTATACTCCTTGCAAGTGGATTCATCAGTAGAGCGTATTTTGTAAACGGATTCACAACCTGAAAAAAAGAGTTCTTAGTGTAAAATGGAACTTCTAAAGATGATAGAGAGGACTGGTTTCTTTTCTAACCGTTGTCCATTGAGCCACTTCTGAGAAAAATAGGTTCTTTGGCATGTTTAGTGTAATTTGAGACAAGGTAGCTTCACCAAACATGAGATAACCCATGATTGCAACTCCTCCATATATCAAAACACATAAAATGAAACTGCAATGTAGCAAAAAAAAACTTGTTCACGTAAGAATTGGATCAAAACACATAAAATGAAACTGCAATGTAGCAAAAAAAAACTTGTTCACGTAAGAATTGGATCAAAACATCGAAAGCTTATATATAAGAAACTAACTTTTCGTTTTTACCATGTGATCATTGCTTTGTTGAATTTGGTTTTATCAGCCATGGATTGGTATATATTTGGGAACACAGAATGACCTGAATAGCAAAATCCGTAGATACCAATTGCAAACGGTATTCCGTTCCATTTCACAGCATTACCATTGTGATGAAACCCAACTCCACCCGTTGTCCCGAGGAAAAACGTGCTTACTGCTATCAAAACAGTTGCAATAACTCCACCAGCTGTGGAACAGAAAAAGCTGATTCAAGATTCTTGGCTAAACAATAGTATTATAATATATATACATATATAATCAGTTGATTGCACCTGAGAGGTAGGAAATGATTCGAAGATCCTTCAACCAAACAGTTGGCAGAACGATGAGAGCAGTTAAGATTCCAAATAAATGTTTAGTGTCGAGGCGGATCCCGAGCCAATCCATAGATGTACCAGGGAAAAGCCCAGTAAGGTTGTCCCCTTCCAAAATGATGAATTCAACACAATATGACTGCAAAAAGTAAGACAGACAAATATTCTAGTAAGTTCACATTGCGCAGACAAGAAACAAGCTTTAGGTCAGGGAACAAAAGAATCTTCACTTACATATAGTTCCGTGTACAATAGCACCTGCGAAAAAGACAAAACATTGCAGAAACCATAAGAACTATGATTCTATGGATGCAAAGCTACAGAAAACTGATACAGAGCTCTCAAAATAATCAGAAGGAAGATAAAATCTACGAAACCATTTCCAGTGAAGTTAGTTAAGTGACTTACACAGATAAGAATGCGACCATATTTCCCAAAAGCTGCTTCTCCAATATCAGGATAAGTGATAATGCCGGATTTGGTCTCGAAACAATCTTTCATTAAAGTAGCAGTGTAACAACATATAACCGCAAATAAGAGCAGAATCACCATACTTGCCCAACCAGCTTCTTTCACTGTATAAGGTGTTGAAAGAAGTCCAACTCCAGCCATTACATTAATCGCTGCAACCAAATATCAAGTTTCAAAAAGTTACACATGTTTAGTCTTAATAAACCATTATCCATCGTTTTTTTCTTCGTTACCATTGAAAATGGTTTGAGTGAAGCTGCATCCATAGCCTCCAATGGGAAATTCTTCAGCAAATGAGCCTTTATGAGACCAAACTGATTGTGTAACTGAGGCTTTGTCGGATTCTTCATTCCTCTCAGCAGGAAGCAGAGGGGCTTTTGACTCAACATCTAAGTTACTTCTGCTCTGTCTATAGAAACTCGGATTGCTCTTGAGAGATCCGAAAATTGGTGATGCCGCGATCGTATAAGAATCAGTAGTTTCCCTGAGTAAAAAGAAAAGAAAAACCAATCAAAACTACAGAATCACAAAAGCTCCGAGAATGCCACAGATACATTTCAGAAAATACAGAATCACAAAATCAGATGGGTATTGATTCTAGTGAGAAAAAAAGTGATTTTTGTTCTAAGAAAGATTGGAGCTTTTACAAGGAAAACGAAAAAATTACCTAAAGCTTTGAGGCCATTGAACTTGGGAAATGAAAGTATCATCGTTTTCGTCGTCACGATCAGCATCACCACGAAGATCTCCGACATCACTTTGATCACTGTCGTCCTCGTACTTGCAGCTATCTTCTAGATCCTCGTTCTCTTCATCGTCTTCAAACGTATACACGGCTTTTTCCTCCATATTCTTATTTTCCATTACTGGAACAGACCCCACTCTAATAATCGATATAACGAGTAGGTTCGAGAAGTTTACAGAGAGGGAGATGTGGCGAAAGACGACTAGGGAACACTGAGGCCAAATTGTCCGTTTTGTCTCCTTTTATTATATTTCTTTTGGAAGCGTTATAACTTGATTGCTCTCTCTCTCTCTCTCTCTCTCTCTTTGCGAGTCAATTTGCCTAATTCTAAAGCGGGAAATAGTGACGTGGCGGCGACGATGGAGATTAGAAACAAATATCAGAGTTGTGAAACAATGTTATAAATACCAACCCTTCCGTCACATTGACCATCGCATTGACCATTGAGCCCCTGCGAGGACTAAGACTTCTGTTCAAGTGTTGAGTGTTGATGTGGTTCAATCTCTCTGATCGATCCGGAAGGACGTGTTGCTAATTGCTATTGTATTGGTGTACATTCGGTTATATGGTTTGGTTCGGTTAAATTTTCCGAATTTCGGTAAAATCTAAAATACATCTACACGTGTCCGTATATTTAGCATAAGCGTATGTAATTATGTAAATCATGTTTACCTTAAGCGTCTGTGAATCACAATGAATGTTGATGTATTATTATGCTTAGTACTTACTTTTGTTTTACTTTTTAGCACTTAAAACTCATTCGTTGTTATGAATCTAAGTGTCTCAAAAGAATCCAAATTAATATTAAAAAGAAGATTTGAGTGACGCGATGTCGACGACGGAAAATGTTATCGTGTCAGTGAAACATAGAATACGTTATCTCTATTACAATGACATGTGATTTTCCCTAATCTTCATATGCTCGTTTCCAATATTGACATAAACGTATTTTATTTTGGTTAATTATCTCCAACGTACTTGTAAACATATACTTAATTAAAGAAAGTTATGCATCGTCTCTTTCACTTTGATATTTTGCAATCTATTCTTTATAATATCGTATGTCATCTTTTGGAATTGGTGCAAGAATATAAAAGACGAATTTAGTTCTCACTTTTTTCTCCCGATCCTTATGTGCATCGGTCACGCTTCGGGTACGTGGCTTGTCGATCAGGAAATGCCAAGATACTGTGCCCACCTCACAAGTCACAAGTCACGTACGTCTCCATTTCTCGATATTATCCTTCAAAATGGTTACAATATGAAAAACAAGAAAGAACGAAAGAAGTTAATCACGAAAAACTAAAGAAGAAGAAGTTAATACAAAATGGGTCAAGCCCTCAATACCGGTACGTCATTTCTCTTTGTTCATTAGTAAATTACCTTTTATTTAATATGTTGTTGTTTAATAATGGAGCGAAGCAAAAGGGAAAGGAGAGTTAAATGGGAAAGACGTGGAAACTATGGCAGAAAATTGCTATCGCAAACGCCTTGAAGACAAAAATGACGATCAAGAATGGTCTTTTGGCGATTTCTACCGTACTGTGGCTGAAGCTGTCGAGTAATATTTTTGTTTGTTCTTTGTTTTTTTTTATTATATAAAATTAAAAATCAAATTGAAGCCAAATAGTCGGCATCAGGATATTATAGAATATGCATGATATTATGTGTGATTAAACCTGTTTATTTAGGACAAAAGAAGCAAAAGAAAAAACGTATTTATTTGTTTATTTTGGTGTTGACAGAGAAATTAATAGTAGACTCGGTGGTACCCAGCTTAAGGTGCCAAGTGTTGATAAATTACGAGAAGCTTATGAGGTAAAAAGTATTCCAATTTATATTCGTTATATAATTTTATTTTTAAAAACCTATGGTTCTTGGCTCTTCGGTTCATATTTTCTTTTGATTCGTTTCGTATACTTGAGTGTCATGCAGAGACACAATCTCGGGGAAGGGAAGAAGCTATCGAAGGAGGAGTTTCAGAAGCTTCTTCAGGAGGTTTTGATTGGAGCTGGGTTCACCGGCGTTGGAGGAGTAAAAGAATTTCTACTCTTCATCTTCGGAGTTCCTGCATTCGCTGTCTTTCTCAAGAACCGTGTAGCTCCAACTTCCATTCCTAACGACTTATTCATCCCCGCCGTCACTTCCGCCACCGTCTTCCTCCTCGCCAAGCTCAACAAGATTTGACTCTATTTGTATGATCTTTTTAGAGCTTTGCTTTGTTTTCTAAATTCGTATTGGGGACTGATTATGCGCGTCTATGAAATACATGGAAGAAAGGATTAAATTTTCACTCTTCGAAATCTGTTGTTTTATTCATGAAATGAAAGAAATGAACATAAGTTGTTCGACAGAATGCGTCAATGGGTCTGAGTCAACTCTGTTTCTGACTGCCAACGAATTCAAATTAGAGAACGTATTTCAATTTGATCATAAAAGAAATATGCCTTTAGAGGGAGGCAAGGGGAAATGCTAAATATAGAGAATTCGGGAGTCTTGCTTGTTTCTCTAAATTTCAAGGCTTTCATTGGTTTGAGGATATGAACGAGTCCTTCTATGAATAATGACAAAATTAGTTTGAAAAACTGATAAGAAAAGATGAAATCTCGGAGACACTTTTTTCCCTTTTAGTTATTTTTCTGGCCATTAGTTTTTTCTCTCCTTTTCTTTGTTTGGTTTGTAACATGAACCACATCAATATTCAACCCAATAATGCTGCAATCTGAAAGAAAAAGTAAGCCAACTCTTTGCCTCCGACTCAATTACATCGAGATCACAGAAACTCAGAGGCAAAAGAAAAATGACTAACGACACACATGCTTGTTCATTTCTTGGGTATTAGTACATCTTTAGGATTGTTATTTAGACAAGAACATACATGTGTTGGGAGGGCATGTTTGTTGCTAATAACATACAGTTTTCGTAGATAGAAATATTCTTAGTTTAGCACAATGAGCAAGGAACAAGGCTATGTTCTTAAAGCATGGGAGGTGACGGTGCGAAAGACCCAGCAAGCGAAGAAGCGGGCAAACAGCGTATTTGGAACAGTATCGGTAGCTCCACATACAGATAACGATGCTGCAACTGATGAAAATGACGATGAGACCATCAGTAATAGAAGCAGCTTAGAGGAATTTTACCACGCGGAGAGAGTACTCCCCAATGGGGACTACTACACAGGGCAATGGTATGATAGCTTTCCTCACGGACATGGAAAATACCTGTGGACTGATGGTTGCATGTATATCGGTGAGTGGTACAACGGGAAAACCATGGGGAAAGGAAAATTCGGGTGGCCATCTGGTGCTACATACGAAGGAGAGTTTAAAAGTGGTTACATGGATGGTATAGGTACATACACGGGTCCGAGTGGAGATGCTTATAAAGGCCAGTGGGTGATGAACCTGAAGCATGGACATGGCATCAAGAGTTTCGCAAATGGAGATGCTTATGATGGTGAATGGAGGAGAGGTTTGCAAGAAGGTCAAGGAAAGTATCAATGGACTGATGGGAGCCATTACATTGGCGAATGGAAGAATGGTACGATCTTTGGCAAAGGGAGTTTTGTGTGGCCAAATGGAAATAGATACGACGGGTTTTGGGATGAAGGGTTCCCCAGAGGAAATGGGACGTTCAAATGGGATGATGGGAGTTTCTATGTTGGCAATTGGTCTAAGGATCCAGAGGAAATGAATGGTACTTATTATCCCTCAGGAAATGATGGTAATCTTGAATGGGACCCTAAAGATTTGTTCAATAATCTGAATGAGTACAAGATCTGCAGTGGGGAGAGGGTTCCTATGTTACCTTCCCAGAAGAAACTATCTGTTTGGAACTCTTCCAAGCGTATAGAAAAGCCGAGGAGGATGTCAGTTGATGGAAGGGTAAGCGTGGGTGTAGATAGAGCGTTTGAGAAGATGAATATATGGGGTAACGAAATCAATGAAGGAGGCACCGATATGAGGAAGGATTTGGATGCAGAGTTGATGCGATTGGACGCTGAAGGCTTTCAGAGCTTTAAGTCAAGCTCTGTGCCTATGAAACTTCCAAAGGCAGGGAGGAAACAAGGGGAGACCATATCCAAAGGCCATCGCAATTACGAGCTTATGCTTAATCTACAGCTAGGAATCAGGTAAATATGAAAGAAACACTATGCGTCCTGAGTTATATACAGTTTGATCTTTGTTGGTATGTATATGCACATGGAGCAATGTTTAGTGATTTTGTTTCCACAGGCATTCTGTCGGAAGACAATCTCCAGTGGCATCTCTTGATCTTAAGCCTTCAGCTTTTGATCCTAAAGATAAGATATGGAGGAGGTTTCCGCGCGAAGGAACCAAGCACACACCTCCACATCAATCTACTGAATTCAAATGGAAAGATTATTGCCCATTAGTTTTCAGGTTAGACCAAAAGTCTATCTACTTTTTTTTTTCACATTGGCTTACACTTGACATGTTTTGTTTTAATTTATTCGTCCAGGAGCTTGAGGAAGCTATTCAAAGTAGATCCAGCTGATTATATGTTATCGATATGTGGGAATGATGCCCTTCGAGAGCTATCATCCCCTGGTAAAAGTGGGAGTTTCTTCTACTTAACAAACGATGATCGTTACATGATAAAAACAATGAAGAAGTCGGAAACAAAAGTGAGCTTTTTTCCTTTCAATTTACCAGTTGGAAAGTGTTTGCTTGCTACTACCGAGTTTTGGAATTGCATTTACTGAAACGTTTCTTTTTGGTCTTCTTGATGTAGGTGCTTCTGAGGATGCTTGCAGCATATTACAACCATGTTCGAGCATTTGAAAACTCTTTGGTAATCAGATTCTTCGGTCTACATTGTGTGAAATTAAATGGACCAACACAAAAGAAGGTAGATACCAAAACATTAACACTTAATGTGGCATGGCTTTTGAAAAGACTGGTTTGGTTTTACATCTCTGTTGTTTTCAAATTATGCAGGTTCGGTTCGTCATAATGGGTAATCTGTTCTGTTCTAAGTACTCTGTTCACAGACGCTTTGATCTAAAAGGGTCTTCTCTTGGACGCACAACCGATAAACCCGAATCAGAATTAGACTCAAACACGATCTTAAAAGACCTCGACCTGAATTTCATCTTCAGATTGCAGAAAGCATGGCATCAGGAATTCATCAGGTGAAAACCATTACTCTCTACTCTTCCAAAAGTTCGTTTGTGCTTGTTTCATTCCTGGTGCTCATTGATTACATCACAGGCAAATCGACAAAGACTGTGAGTTTCTAGAACAGGAAAGAATCATGGATTACAGTCTCCTAGTTGGGATTCACTTCAGAGAAGCTTCAGTCGCTGGAGAGCTGATTCCTTCTGGAGCTCAAACACCTATTGGTTCGATTTTCTGTCAAATCAAATAACTTACTTTCTCCAATCAGAAAAAAGAAGAAGAAATGATTCGTTTACTGGAGCAAAAAAGATGATTGTTTTCTTATTCACAGGTGAATCCGAAGAAGAAACAGGTCATCGTCTTTCTAGAGCAGAGGTCGATCAGCTTCTTTCAGATCCTTCAAGGTAACACAGTACAAAGAGATCAATACCAATTTAAACACAGAAACATGAGTTTTGGATATGGTTGTGTTGTTGCAGGTGGGCTAGCATCAGATTGGGAACCAACATGCCTGCACGTGCAGAGAGAACGATGAGGAAAAGCGACTGTGAGTTACAGCTTGTGGGTGAGCCCACAGGAGAGTTCTACGAAGTGGTGATGATCTTTGGCATTATTGACATTCTTCAGGATTATGATATCAGCAAGAAGCTTGAACACGCTTACAAGAGCATACAATATGATCCTTCCTCTATATCTGCAGTTGATCCAAGACAATACTCGAGGCGTTTCCGTGACTTTATCTTCAAGGTATTCACAGATGACAATTGAGAGAGGGATTCTATTGACTTAAGTTTTTTTTGGGGTTTCTTGTTACCCAAGAAAAAGGGGTACTTTGGCAAGGGCTCTGCAAACTGGCGAGCTTGGAAGTATGAAGTATGACTCCCATTTTGTTTGTTTCAAGTTACGTAGGTGATGATGTTATATTTTTTTCCCCCAATAAATAAATACAGTACCGATTCCAATAATTGTTCTAAAGTTCTAACGGTAGCTGTTGTTGTCATTTTCTGTGATGACCTGTGAGAGAATCTCTTGTTTTCTTCTGCGATTGCCCCCAACAAAGAATTAGTATAAAAAATTAATTATGCCACTGTTCAAGCGCTTCTTAATTACATCAATAATCTAGTTTTACAAGAAATGATTACGTATTCTTATACCCGTAATAAAACACACACATGCATCACTAAACGCACCCCTAGATCTTGAAACACGCGATCGCGTTTGAAGACATAAAAATTATTTTCAGCACCTTTACAACAACAACAATCGAAAAGCTACAGCGTGTCGCGTTCACCGTTTCTCTCTGAGCTCCTGCCATAATCTGAACAACATCAGCGGTTGGGCTTTCTCTGTGGTTCCGCCGTTCCGGACCTTCCGGTGCACCGTACACTTCACCGCTCAGAATAAACTTCTGCTGACTTTTTGAAAAATAACGGCAACAGTCGCAGATAGAAAAGAATAAGAGAGAGAGAGAGAGAGAGAGAGAGAGAGAGAGAGAGAGAGTAAGTTCGCAATCCGATCGATCGCTTTCTTCCCGGTGTTTTAGTCGGTCTCTGCGATTACGTTTTGTTCTCGTTCTTAGGAGCTTCATTCCATGGCGCTACAAACTCCCGGCGCCGCCGGAGCTTCATCTTCCGTTTCCGGGCTTCTCTCTACCGCGAACTTAAGTTCTACTAAGACTCTCTTTTCTGTTGACTTCGTCGGATCCTACTTTATTTCCAAGGGAACCAAACGGCGTAACGAACTTTCTGGGTTCCGCGGCTACAGTCCACTGCTAAAGTCCTCGCTAAGGTCTCCATTATCGGCAAAAGCGATCCTGAATTTTGACCGGCCCGCCGGCGATGCTTCGGCTTTCAGTTCTGATCTGAAACCCCAGGTAAGCGTGGTTCTCTGCGATCCTTGTTAAGTTGATAGATCGAAGCTTGCATATTCATCTGCTATTGTTCTAGGTTTTGATTTTGATTTTTGCACTATTAGTTATGGTGTATATAGGATATTGAGTTTTTGTTTGAGTCCTGAACTTTAAATGTCACTTGCAATAGGTTTGGTTCTTGACGGTTCATTTGATTTTCAGAGGGGTTAATTGTTTGCTTTGCATCGTCGCAGGTGGCCTATTTGGAAGATATAGTTTCAGAAAGGGGAGCGTGTGGGGTTGGGTTCATTGCGAACTTGGAGAATAAGGCTACACATAAAATTGTTTCGGATGCTCTAATAGCACTTGGTTGTATGGAACACAGGGGAGGTTGCGGTGCTGATAATGCTTCTGGTGATGGTTCTGGTTTGATGACTTCCATTCCTTGGGATCTATTTAACGAATGGGCTCAAAAGCAAGGAATGGCTTCTTTTGATAAGCTTCATACAGGTGTTGGAATGGTATTCCTACCGCGAGATTACAACATTAGGAAAGAAGCCAAGAAAGGTGAACCTAGAATAATTTTATAATGTTTCTATGTATAACATGTAATATGTTCTTTGCTAAATCATGTTTGGGATTTCTCTTCAGTGGTTGCAAGTATTTTCGAGAAAGAGGGTCTCGAGGTGCTTGGATGGAGGGATGTTCCTGTAGAACCGTCCATTGTCGGTCATTTTGCAAAAAAGACATTGCCAAAAACGGAACAGGTCTTTGTTAGAATTGTCAAAGAAGATAAAGTAGATGACGTTGAAAGAGAGCTTTACATTTGCAGGAAGATGATCGAAAGAGCAGTTGCTTCTAAAAGTTGGGCCTCTGAGCTCTACTTCAGCTCCTTGTCCAACCAGACCATTGTTTACAAGGGAATGCTTCGTTCAGAAGTACTTGGACTATTTTACCCCGACCTTCAAAATAATCTTTATAGTTCCGCATTTGCCATATATCATCGAAGATTTAGCACAAATACTAGTCCCAGGTGGCCTCTTGCTCAACCAATGAGGTTTCTAGGACACAATGGAGAGATCAATACCATACAGGTTATGCTTCTCTCCTGGTCGGTAGGTTTGTTAGATCCAAGACTAAGCTAAGACCTCTCACTGAAACCGAACAAGTTTTGCAGGGGAACCTAAACTGGATGACATCTCGAGAAGCATCTCTAAGCTCACCTGTCTGGCATGGACGTGAAAATGATATTCGCCCAATTAGCAATCCGAAGGCTTCAGACTCCTCTAACCTTGACAGTGCAGCAGAAGTAAGACTCATCTAACCTCGACATTTGATTTGTGATTCTCTTTTTAGTATCTACCTTTGGAGAAAATATGAAGAAGCATAGAAGCGTCTCTGCCATTTGGAACTGAAACATAAAACATTGTGATATTCTGCTAACTTGTCTGGCTGTTGACGGAAAGAAAAATCTTTTCTGAAAAGTGACATCTAACGAGGATTCATAATAAAGGCAACCCAGCTTGCAAGTATATACAGTGATATTATACTCTCTTCAGAATAACCTTGAGGCCTAGGTTATAGACTTGTTTTATTGCTGCAATGTATATTTATATTATTGAGGTTGTGTTGTGCAGCTTTTGATAAGAAGTGGCCGGACTCCAGAGGAATCTCTTATGATTCTTGTGCCAGAGGCATATAAAAATCACCCGACCTTAATGATTAAATACCCTGAGGTAGTGCTTTGTGTTTACTTTTTTAATCTTCATGGATACTTGCAAATGCTTCTCTTATCTGCTTTCCAACTGTAGGCTGTAGACTTTTATGATTATTACAAGGGCCAGATGGAGCCCTGGGATGGACCTGCATTGGTATTGTTCAGGTAAATTGCGTAAAGATTTCTAACGCTTGAAAATTTAATCATGTGTGTAAGATTTAGCTTTCAATTGGCCTTATTCCTCCAAAAAATAAGAAAACTGAGCACGTATAACTGTTCAGATTTGTAAGTCTTGATCACTCAGATCTTTGCTGCTTTTCTTTCAAAAATGTCCACAATGCGGACAACTGGCAGGGAAATGATCCTGATGATAATTTGCCCCACAAAGTGGTAGCTACTTTAGTTAGCAAGTCTGTCAAATTTCTTTCTTCTGGTTTCACATTTCAAACTTTCTCACTATGACTTCTTTGGTGCAGTGATGGAAAAACTGTTGGAGCTTGCCTTGACCGAAATGGACTTCGGCCTGCTAGATATTGGCGGACAAGTGATAACGTTGTCTATGTAGCCTCTGAGGTCAGTTTTTCTTTTACACTATGTACTTGTTCTTTAACTAAGCATAGTCCTAATGAGTGCCAGAGGATGATTGGGCTTATGCTTGAATCTTAAAGCTTTGGTCCTGGCAGGTCAGAAAACCAATTCGTTAGTCACTTTGCAAGTTTCTTCGTTTTTCTTTCTTGACATTGCTATGCCATCTGGTCTTTTGAGATACGATCACCAGTAGAGATTAATTTATTTGGTGATCATTGAGTGTGAAGTGTTTTCGAGGAAACCAAATGTTTTCTTTAGACACCGAGTTAATACTTTGCAAAATCAAGATTTAGGATATACAGGGGCTCTGGTATCAATTTGTGTTCATATCTTGTCTGGAGAAAGTTGCTAAGTCATGTATTTTTACAGGTCGGAGTTCTTCCAATGGATGAATCGAAAGTCATCATGAAGGGTCGTCTAGGACCTGGCATGATGATATCTGTTGACTTAGAAAGTGGACAGGTTGGTGCGCCAGACCCAGATCATGGCCAATCTTTCTCTTTATTTTCAGACATTCTGATATATATTTTTGTTTCTGTTGTACCCACAATTAATATATGAATTTCAGGTCTATGAAAACACAGAAGTAAAGAAGCGGGTTTCATCATATCACCCATATGGAAAGTGGGTTAGTGAAAACTTGCGAAATATAAAGCCTTCTAATTTTCTTTCGTCAGCAAGCATGGAAACTGAAGAGACCTTAAGACGCCAACAGTAAGCCTTTCTGTTTCTCTTGCTTTATTCTTCCAACATGTGCTATATGCGTAGTGATTTATCTGAAATTAAAATACTTCAACCTTTTATAACTGTTATTATGTTCTTGTATACTTGACATATACTGTTGTGAGGGTGAAAAATTCATCAATAGTTTTCCCCAGCAGGGCTCAATGGTTTTGCATTTTGTAGATACGATTGCTTTGTGTCAGTCAAGACATTAATTTTGGCTGTCTGGTATATCTGACTTCGAGGGACTAGGGCGTTTGGCTACTCGAGTGAAGATGTTCAAATGGTGATTGAGTCAATGGCTGCACAGGGAAAAGAACCCACGTTTTGCATGGGGGATGATACTCCAGTGGCAGTACTGTCTCAAAAGCCGCATATGCTTTATGATTATTTGAAGCAGCGGTTTGCTCAGGTTTGTTCTTATTGAAAGATCACAATTTGAAATATTTGTTTCTTCTCTAGTTTAACTAAATACATAATTTGTCTTAGTATATTATTAAACTGTTGAAATGGTTCCTTTGTGGTTCCTCACATGGTGTACTTGCAGGTTACAAATCCAGCTATTGACCCTCTTCGAGAAGGATTGGTCATGTCACTTGAAGTTAATATTGGAAAGCGTGGAAATATATTGGAAGTCGGGCCTCAGAATGTTTCACAGGTCGGAGTGCTGCAATTTGGGATTTTGTGCTGGCGTTGAAATTTTTTGGCTTTTGATAGTTTTCATAATCATCAAGACTTGTGATTTTATGAGTAGGTTGTTTTGTCTAGTCCTGTACTAAATGAACGGGAGCTTGAGGGTTTGCTCAGCGATGCACATTTAAAATCTCAAGTCTTGCCCACATTTTTTGACATACATAGAGGAATAGAAGGATCTTTGAAGAAGGCTCTTCTAAAACTCTGTGAAGCTGCAGATGAAGCTGTTCGTAATGGTTCCCAAGTGCTTGTTCTCTCAGACAGATCTGATAATCCGGTACATACAGTTTTTTTTTTTGATTTTTGGTACGTACAGTTTTCCAAATGTATGCTTTCCATTGTGGTTTAAATGTATGATATTTAAATGGCTTATTTTACTAACAGCTGTGCTCTAGGGGTTTGTTCTGGACTATCTGACATTATTGTCTTTGCTCTTGCGTAAAGGGAAAGAAAGTCAAGTTTCCGTATTTATATTACTTTTTTGTCAAGTTTACCATCATTGCTGGTCGCATCATGGTTTCTTGTTAATGAATTGCTGTAAGCTAGCATTGTTAGTATCCTTACAGTGGTGTCGTAGTGCGTATTCTCGCTGGTAGTCTTTGTATTTTTCATTTAACTTGATGCTCCATTGCTTTCCGGCTTCCTTCAGTTATTATATTTTTTCCCCTTAAATTGAAGCTCATTTTGCTTGCGTTTCTATGAATGAGGGCCTTTCTAGCTATCTTTATATATTTCGCAACCTCACTTTTAATGTCTGTTCCTAATCCAGCATTGTATTCTTTTTTTCAGGAACCAACTCGACCTGCAATTCCAATGTTGCTGGCTGTGGGTGCTGTTCACCAACATCTGATCCAGAATGGTCTTCGGATGTCAGCTTCAATAATTGCAGATACAGCTCAGTGCTTTAGTACGCATCACTTTGCCTGTTTGATTGGATATGGAGCAAGGTTTCTACTTTTTTGTTGTTGAATCTTTCAATCCTGTTAGACTTTTTCTTTAATAGCAAGTCATGTGGAGTTCTTGTGAAGTTTGTCCTCTCTTTCGGCCCTTTATGCCGAATGTCAGCACTCTCTATAGTAGGTTACGTAGCTTATAAGACACTTCTATTATATATTTTAAGCTGAGAACTAATTTGAGAGTGCTTTCCTCAACTGTTAGATGTCACAGCTACTGTAAATGGTACTGATTTATGTCTATAACCCTATTTCAGTGCTATATGCCCGTATCTAGCATTGGAGACATGTAGACAGTGGCGTCTAAGTAACAAGACTGTGAACATGATGAGAAACGGAAAAATGCCTACTGTAACTATAGAACAGGCTCAAAAGAATTATCGCAAGGTCAGACATGCTAATGGTTCTGCCTAATCATTCACAAATTTTCTGGAATTTTGATAAGCCATTTGATATCTTGCTTGTATGCGTATATTGTTTGTTAAACTGGTTCTAATCTTTCCCTGTTTTAACACTGCTACCATCTTTATAAGTAATGGAAGAAGGTATCCTAAGATTCTTTAAATTGCTACTACAGGCTGTTAACACTGGTCTTCTTAAGGTTCTCTCTAAGATGGGCATCTCATTGTTCTCTAGGTTCAATTTCTTAACAATCTATTTTTTTCGACCTTTTCATGTTTATTTCCAATTTTAACAGCTGAGTTCCCTCCTTTCAGCTACTGCGGTGCACAAATATTTGAGATTTATGGATTGGGAAAGGAGGTTGTTGAATTCTCATTCCGTGGTAGTGCATCTCAAATTGGTGGCTTAACTTTTGATGAGGTCAGAATACACCCAAACCATTTCATACTAAGATTTTCGATGAATGCAAGTATATTATTGGAGCATCTGGAGTTTAATTGACTCCCTAAATTGTTTGTGGGGGTACCTTATGAAGTTTTAAGTTTAGAATTGTTGAAGGTTCTGATAAAAGCCTGAGACCTCATCTATTGTTGAATGCTCTCATGTTATATTTTCTTTCAATATAAAATAATTTCTATTGCAAAATATCATGGGAGCTCATCCGTAAATCTTCCTATATCTTGCAGCTGGCTAGGGAGACCTTAACTTTCTGGGTGAGGGCATTTTCTGAGGATACAGCCAAACGGCTAGAGAACTTTGGTTTCATTCAATTTAGACCTGGAGGTACTTGAACTGAAGGTGTATTTAGTGATGAGCTTGCATGTCTATGCACAAATACATACCCTCCCTTCTACAAAGACACATATACTACCGCCTCTGTTCATATGTACAACTATGTTGAGTTTGATAGAGCTTTTGAAGTGTATATTTTCTTACATAATAAGGTTGCTTATGCACATATGCACCTTTCTCTACACTATTTTATGGTCTTTTTGAGTAAATTGCTTCACTCTTTATGCACATGGGTATTGTGTTCAGATTGCTGGGTTCAAAGTGTTCTGTATTATGCTTTATCTAGTATCTTTTGTCATTTGAAAGGGGAATATCATGGAAACAACCCAGAAATGTCTAAATTACTTCACAAAGCTGTCCGCGAAAAGAGTGAGACAGCCTATGCAGTCTATCAGCAGCATTTAGCCAACCGTCCTATTACGGTGAGTGCTATGATCTCATCTTCATATCTGATTGTCTGTTTTCTGGAACAAGTGTATATCATGTTTCTTTTTTAATTTGCTTTAGGTTTTCCGTGATCTTCTTGAGTTCAAAAGTGACCGTAAGCCTATTCCTGTTGGGAGGGTTGAGCCTGCTTCTTGCATTGTGGAACGGTTTTGTACAGGTGGAATGTCTCTTGGAGCAATCTCAAGAGAAACTCATGAGACGATTGCTATTGCAATGAACAGATTAGGGGGAAAGTCCAATTCAGGGGAAGGAGGGGAGGTAGTTCTTCATTATCTATTTCATTTCGTTCAACATCAAAAAGCAGAATTTAAGTAGCTAAAAAATTCACCATCTATTTTTCAAGGATCCGATCCGCTGGAAGCCACTAACAGATGTTGTTGATGGGTACTCTTCAACGTTGCCACATCTTAAAGGTCTTCGAAATGGGGATACTGCTACAAGTGCTATAAAGCAGGTACTGAAAGACAACTTGACTAGTGGAGAGTTTATATTTTCATGTATACTGCTCACTCTCAGGAAGCTATTGGAAACTCTTTTATTCCCTCCATGCACATTCTATATATGTAGTCGTGTAATGATTTCCAAAGACCAAAATGACCTTTTGCATTCTCATAGGTTGCTTCAGGCCGTTTTGGTGTCACTCCGACATTTTTGGTTAATGCAGACCAGTTGGAAATCAAAATTGCTCAAGGAGCGAAGCCAGGTGAAGGTGGCCAACTTCCTGGGAAAAAAGTTAGTGCATATATCGCTAGACTTAGAAATTCTAAACCAGGAGTTCCACTCATATCTCCACCTCCTCATCACGATATTTATTCCATAGAGGATCTGGCACAGTTGATCTTTGATCTTCATCAGGTACCTTTCTTTGACTGTAAATATTTGGCCTACTTTGAGAATCAGAGTCCTCTTAACAAAAATCAATAATCAGGTCAACCCCAAGGCAAAAGTGTCCGTCAAGCTTGTATCCGAAGCTGGAATAGGAACAGTTGCCTCAGGAGTAGCGAAGGCTAATGCTGATATCATACAGGTATGCACTTCTTTCAGAGCTTTTGAGAAAACTGAAATTAGAGAATTTTATTTTTATTCAGGTTGTGTAAATCTTTAATCATCATCTTAGCCAAAAAGACATGCAATTATGCCATCAAATTGCTTTTTATATGTACTTTCTGGGGCCATGCCAAGGCAAGATATTTAATCAGCATAAACTTGGCTTGCATCATGCCTCTTCTACTTTTTCTACGACTATCCTATTCATTTATGTATATGCTCTAATGTCTTTGAATTACTGAAACATAGCTATCAGTTATGAATTTTTAAAACTTATGATACTTCTTTGTTTACAGATATCAGGGTATGATGGTGGCACAGGAGCCAGCCCTATAAGTTCCATAAAGCATGCTGGTGGCCCATGGGAACTTGGACTAGCTGAAACCCAGCAGGTATAGTATTGTTGTGGGATTTATTTTTTTTTCATTTTAGTTTGCCCTGGTAGCCTTTTATCAGCTTCAATTTTCCGTGTTACGTTTTATCAGTTTGTTGTCGTCTACTGAAAGCTAAAGTTTCAATCTTTTGCAGACTCTTATTGGAAATGGACTCAGGGAAAGAGTTATTATCAGGGTTGATGGAGGATTCAAGAGTGGTGTTGATGTGATGATTGCTGCAGCTATGGGCGCTGATGAGTATGGGTTTGGTACTCTGGCAATGATTGCCACAGGATGTATTATGGCTCGCATTTGCCACACTAATAACTGCCCTGTTGGTGTTGCCAGTCAGGTGAGCTCTCTTCTTACTTATGCATGTTTCTTTTCCAAATTCATAACCAATTCCCAGTAATATTTCCCTATATTTGGTTACAGAGAGAGGAGCTGCGTGCACGTTTCCCTGGTCTTCCGGGTGATCTTGTCAATTTCTTCTTGTATATTGCAGAGGAAGTAATCGTCAAGAAAATTTCACTGACATAAAATTATCACCAATTTTAATGTCTAATATTTCATATTACTATCGTAGGTGAGGGGCATATTAGCTCAGTTGGGATATGAAAAATTGGATGACATAATTGGGCGGACAGATTTGCTGAAGCCTAGGGATATCTCTCTCGTGAAAACTCATCTCGACCTCAGTTATCTCTTATCTGTAAGTTGTCCAGAATGATGTTTGTTGCTTTTATGGGCTTGGTGCCTACACACGAGTTGTATAGGTGTGTATAGCTCATTTCTTCTTCAAATTTTGCAGTCTGTTGGGCTGCCAAAACGTAGCAGTAATTCCATTAGGAAGCAGGAGGTTCACTCAAATGGTCTTGTCCTTGATGACAGTCTACTTCAGGATCCGGAGGTAACTAGAAGTGACTTAGTTATTGACTCTTAAATTGCACGTTTCATTTTTTTAGCTTGCCATGTTTAGCTTTATTTTATGAGTGGCAAAACCCTTATACTTCAGAAGAGCCTAGACTTAAAAGAAAGAGGTTTTCTCAATTTATGGCGGTGGAGAGAAGAGTGTACTTTACATATGCAAGAAGACTTGATACTTACATTTAGGTTGTTTCCCAGATAATGGATGCAATTGAGAATGAAAAAACGGTTCACAAAACCATGAGTATATACAATGTGGACCGTGCTGTTTGCGGTCGAATCGCGGGCGTAATTGCGAAGAAATACGGAGACACTGGATTTGCTGGACAACTGAACCTAACGTAAGAGAATGCTACGATTCATTAAACACGAAACGTACTGTGAGTATATAGAGTGAGAACTACATGTTGTGTAAACTTACATAATCCCTTACGTACCCTTGTAGGTTCCATGGAAGTGCTGGTCAATCTTTTGCATGTTTTCTAACTCCTGGAATGAATATACGTCTTGTGGGTGAAGCCAATGACTACGTGGGAAAGGTTTGTCTAGAAAAAATGTTTATTTCAACAATATTTTGGATTAATTGTCTCTTAATATACTCTCCTACCTCAAGGGAATGGCCGGAGGTGAAGTTGTGATATTACCAGTGGAATCGACTGGTTTTTGTCCTGAAGACGCAACTATTGTAGGAAACACTTGTCTGTATGGTGCAACTGGTGGTTTACTTTTTGTCAGAGGAAAAGCAGGAGAGAGATTTGCGGTTAGAAATTCTCTAGCTCAAGCTGTTGTAGAAGGCACTGGAGATCACTGCTGTGAATATATGACTGGTGGTTGTGTCGTTGTACTTGGGAAGTAAGTGAAAACAAAAAACCTCTTTTTTTCAACCTCGACAGACCGAAAACCTGGAACTTAGTGTGTGTCTTAACCACCAAACGTTTTTCTCTGACATTGCAGAGTCGGTAGAAATGTAGCCGCCGGGATGACTGGTGGGTTGGCATATATCCTTGACGAAGACAACACTCTCCTCCCTAAGGTTTTAACCATCAACAAAGTTCGCTGTGAAGTATTTTCTTTGCTGTTTGTAAAACATTGAAATGAAACACATTTAACAGGTGAACAAAGAAATAGTGAAGTTCCAAAGAGTGATTTCACCAGTGGGACAAACACAGCTTAAGAGCCTGATCCAAGCTCATGTGGTAACTAGCTCTCTTTTTCCTCTCTTCACAGATCCTAATCAAAGATTTCTATATAGAATAATCTCAAGATTCGTTCTATTTATCTGTGCTGACAAAAAAAAAAGGAGAAAACGGGAAGCAGTAAAGGAGCAACGATTGTGGAGGAATGGGACAAGTATCTTGCAATGTTCTGGCAACTTGTACCGCCGAGTGAAGAAGACACACCTGAAGCTAACTCGGAACAACACCTGAAAACAACCACCGGAGATGAAGAACAGGTATCAAACACATTTGTAGTGTAGTCTTGCAGTGAGAAGTAGACGCTTGAGAATTGATGGTGGAACCTTCTTTGTACAGTCAAAGTCCTAGTGGACGTAAGTGTCTGAGTAATTACATTATAAAATTATGTTCTCCATTTGATTTTTGATATTTCTTTTCTTTCTTTCGATTCGGTCTGGATTCGGTTATCTTTTGGTTTACTATCTTCCGTCCGTTAATGTTTGTACTTAGTATTTCATTCCATGGGAATGTAATAGTTTAAGAAAAGGTTTATGTTCTTCATCATTGCTTTAGTATAATGCTTCATCATTGTTTTTGATTATTTCTATCTCTTCTTGATTTTAAGGATCACTTATTTTCAGTCGACTGAATCAGTTCGACTTCGGGTCAAAATATTTTTATCTCTCCACATTGTTCAATATGAAAAATGATAGACGTAAGAAAATACAGAAAAAGTAATGTATGCACTTCTAGTATTTTTATTTTTTTGCACTTCTAGTATTTTTATTTTTTGCACTTCTAGTATTTAAATGTGCACGATTTGTATAGTAGACAGAAAACTCTTGCATTTTTGGTTTTAAGTCTTTTGATCTTCTGACCAAAAATTCTAGAAATAATCTATAATACGTTGAACGTTTAACATTTAATAGTATAATTTTCCTTAACCTATACTTTTGTGTTGTCCCCATATACTGTGTATGGGCCACGAGAAAGGTAAATGCGTTCGTTGACAAAACTGAAATTCAGTTGATGTTTATTCCTTATTGTGTTCAGCTCTCTCTAACGTGTTAAATGAAATAGAGATATAGCCGACATGTGTCAACGTTCGTGTCTTAACGCCAATTTTATCCTCTCCCACGAAATCTTCCAATGATTAAATTATAGAAAGTTCTTAAACACCAAATTCGAAAATTTTCTAAGCATCAAAATTTTGAATTGACACGTTCATTGCATCCTAACTGAAAGCAGAAGTTGTCAGATTAATAATTTTTCCAAAAACAGCAAAAAGAAAAAAAAAGAGAAAATATGGGAAGAGAGTGTAAGTTCAGTGCATTTGCAAAGGAAATCGTTACGGTTTTCTTCTCTTCTCTCCTTAACGGTACATTGTATTTCTCCTTTCTGTTTTTGTTCTTCTAATTTTTTTTAAAATAACTATTCTCCTCCAAACTAAAACCGGTTATAATTACTAAGACCGGAGGCGATAACAAAAAAATATAATTTATTGTATTTGAACAAAAACATATATTATAAAATTTTTTGGATATTTTATTCCATTTTAAACTATAAATTATACTAAAAGATTTGATTTTTTTGGATTACAAAAGTATTTTCATAATAAATTTTGAACCCACTTGTTATACACTAAAACAAAACTATTGTTTCAATTATCACTTCATTTCTGATTAGGTAAAACTAATTTATAGGTTTTCATATCATATAATTATCAAAGGTTATATGTTGTTCGATATGCATTTTTTTTTTTTTGTATACTTTGAGCTTTGAACCTACTTTCAACAGTGAAGACGATAGTTTAATTACAAAAATTCATATGTAAACCACAAAATCGCCTAAGTTCCAATTAAGCGTTTTAAATGCTAAACGTTAAATCGCGTCCGCTTGCTCTCTTGAAAAATGAGTCATTAACTAATGAATGAATGACACGTTACAAAGATCTCTTCTATAAATATATATAAAAACTCCCATTAATTCAATATTATACTTTTTTAACGAAAAATAAATACCCGCATTTATGATTTTGCATGTATACTTTTTCTCTTTATATAAAAATTTTTTTACAAGTATTTATTTTATTTTATTTGTGTGTTTCAAGTTTCTATGCAAGAAAAGTTTAATATAGTTTGCGTTCTTTTATATTTGGTTGATTACTTAAATATTAAATGAAGTTTTGAATGTAAAAAAAAAGACAAGAAAGCTAAAATGCATGTATTTCTCAAAGTCTGTGATTCTAAGTAATGGGGGTGATGGAAAATCCATGTTCAACTGAAATTTACGAGTTTATGATCATTGGTAATAAAGATTATTTTGATTAATAAAAAGATTAGAAATTACAATTCAGAATTCACAATGATCATTAAGTTCCAATCCCTAAAACAAGAAATTAAAAAAAAAAACTGCATGCATTCACAATTATCATCAAATGGAAGAAGAAACCAAAACCCATTAAACGACGACACATTTTGACATATGTGAATGTGTCATCATGATTGAATCACATTACATGACTGCCAAAAGAAGAAGAAGAAGAAGAAGAAGAAGAAGAGAGAAGAGGAGGATAGAAAATGGCTAAGTAAATAAGCATTAGCATCAGCACCACCGGAATTCCCATCACTATCATAGGTGGCGGCGGAAGCGGTGGAAGAACGGGCGGAAGCACTGCCAAAAGCACCATCACCACCCCGATCATAAACATTCTATAATAATTATGTGACGAAACTTCTTTTTCTTCCTCCAAATTTTGGCTTTCGATATTCTTCCACATATACGTGTTTGTATATATGTAACGTCATATAGGTTTTGTTTTTTATATATATAAAAGAGAAATTGTAAGTTTTGCTTTTTATGAATGTGAGAGAGAAAGACGTTACGGCTTACAGGTGAAGCTCATGCACTGACCAGCAACATTTGCCTATTCAGTATTTTTACCCAATCACAAAACCACCCTTTCCTTTTATTTTATTTATTAAGTTATATAAACATTTGAAAATATATAATCTCAATTTTAAGGAAATAAATACTCTCTCCATATTAAAGTGTTAACCTTTTAAGGAGAAAAATCTTTATTTCAAGTACTAATAAATTTTTTTCATATTTTTAGTAAATTTTATTTAGTAAAAGTATTTTAAAGTAAATTTATACAATAAAAGTATAGACATTTTTGTAAAAATGACAACTACTTTTAAAAGGAAACAAAATTTTCTAATTTGTGCTTAGATATTTTTCTACATAATATTTAGTGTCTTTTTGTAATTGTTATTGTGTGACGTGTGTTAACATATGATAATTGCATTAAGGAAAAGTAAACTAGGGAAATATATAAAGTATAAACTATGAGCTGGATAATTTATTTAGTAAATGATTAATATTTGGAATTAAATTTTAATCAGATTTGAATTACACAATTGAACTAAAACTACAACCAATGGAAATTTCTTTATTTCCATCAAAAATATTTTGTCAATCTTAACATAGTATTCAGCAATTTTTAAATTATTTTCCCCTTTTGTTGACAACATATCATTTTATTTTATTTTGGTAATTTACATATCACTTTTTGACTCGAAACAATGCACTGCATGTACCGAATACGTTCTTATTTATTGGAAATGTGAAATCAAAATACAGTTTGTATGAGTAAAAATAAAGAAAAAACATAATAAATTCGTTATAAAGAAAATAATTTTAAAAACATCATGTCGTAAGTAACCCAAAATATAAGTTATTAGAAAAAGAAAATGATAAAATTAAGAAACTAAAAAGAATAGATAGAAGTTTGAGAAAGCTAGGCATTAGCCTGGCGGCTTCAACTATTTTCAGTAATGTGGTTTTAGATAATTGAAACAGTAAATAAGGAGGGTTGGTGAGTATATTTGGAGATTGGAGATTGGAGATAGTCTGCTTCGTTCTCTCAATCTCAATCATTCCAACTATGTCTATTTATTTCTTCATATACATTTAATCCTATTTATCCCTTTTTTTCATTTTTCTTAGCGGTTAAATATATTTGCTATTTCATCTTAAATTTTTGGATTTTTCTCTAATAAATTATTTATCAATAAATTTTGAAGTGAAAAATAAAATAAGGTTAAGAATTGACTTCTATCATATATACTAAACCTATTTCTATATTAATTGTTATGGTTTTTTAATTATTCAATAAATTATTATAATTACATAAATTTTATCAATATATACACGTTAAAATGATGTTAAACTTTGTTTTGATTTAAAAATATGTATTTAACATCAAAATCAATCCAAATTAAAGTTATATTTTCAAATTAAAATGAGGTTCAATATAAATAGTACAAAAAGCATTAATCGTATTTTACATAAATATAATCCAACTTAAAAGAGTATTATAGTAAAAAAAAAATTTATTTTATGTATAATTTATATATATATATATATATCAGACTTATAAACTATAGAAATCACATGACTTAATCAATAGATTATAAACAAAATTTGAAAACGTATGCATTCATTCTCATTTGTATGTATAGGTGCAGTGGATCTGATTTTCGTGAACAAATTAAATTCCCTGATATCCCTCTCGTATGTTTCTTGTTTTCTCGAAAGACAGCGACTCGATAAAATGAAGACAATTTATCTTTAATCATTTATAACATTTTAAATGTTTTTTTGTTCTGTTTTCTCTTTTGTATTTGGTCAAACCTTCTTCTGATTTGTACATTGTCTCAACTCAGTCCACACTGTCCTCTTTTATCATGCAATCATACACTACTTCGCTTTTTGTTCGAACGCATACTTATATTTGTTTCATTTTATTAATTCACGTTGAAAAAATCTTTTCAAACTTTGATTTATTGATCCTACTTATTTAGTTTTCAAATTGTTAGTATAAAATGAAGCCTGAAATTTTTTTTATTTAGATCTCAATATCATTTTCAACATATTTTTAGTATTTAATATATTTTCAGTTATATGTAAGTTATATTAAGAAAAAATTATATTATATGGTAATAGTAATATACTAACAATAATCATTATATATATATATTTATGATTTTGTATAAAAACAACACAATAATATTTTTAATACTATTTTACAACTGGAAAACAGAAAAATTAAAAAGAAAGTTGAGAAAACCGAAATCACTTTTTGTGACCATATTAAAAGAATCTAATTGTGTGTCGAGAACTAGTGAACAGATGGCACATCCATTTTAGCCTGTCTCCTTGACATCAAAGGACGATTCCCAGTTTTCCAGTTTTCCAGTTTGTCATTAACATATGTAGGCTCCACACTCTACCTCTAAACATAACATTTTTAGATTTTACCAACAAAACTAGTATATAATAGTCATTAACAAGTAGGTAATAAGAAATCATTTCCAGTCTTTCATTGGTTTAGAATCTAATCTCAATGCTAACATTTTATGCCTACAATTTTAACGACCATGTATGGCTTGACCAATTTTGGTTTGATTAATTTCTAAGTGACATTGTACAATTTTGAAGATAGAAATTTTGAACTTCGATAATTTAAAACTTCAATTTCCCGAGAAAGTGTTCTGATAACAAAAATGGTAAAATAAATGTTGAATTAAAGAAAAAAAGGAAACATGCATATATATATATAACAAGAACGGTTCTATTTAATTTCAATAATTTTCTTGTACAAATAAAAACGAATTGAGACATAGATAAAAAAAAAAACTAAACTTACACGAGGCATTGTAAAAGATAACTCGAAGATCTATCACACGACATTATCTTAATTACTTGCACGAAACTAATAATAAAATGCCTTTAATGTACTCCTTACATACGCATTTCTGTAATGCATGTATGTGTGTGTACAGACGTCGACATCAGGGTTCGAGAGATTCTACGGCGAGGCTAGGCTCATTAGATGGAGAAAAAGCCAAGAAAATAAGGAGAATCATGAGGAGGAGAGGGAGGAGAAGAAGCGTCGCTGGAGGCGGAGGAAGCGGCGGAAGGAATGGCGGCAGAATCAGAAGAAAGAGAGAGAGAAAAAGAAGAACTCCGACGGATCTCGCCGTAATCAAAGAACTTCCAGTCAAACCCATTGGCTTGGGTGTAACATCAAATCTCAGTCGTTGATCAAGAACTCTCATTTTCCATTAGTTTATCAACAAAATTAGATCTTTCTGCCTTTGTCTCTACCTAAAGCTCTACTTATATAGTGGGCAATTGGGAAACTTGAAATATCTTTATTTATATGTGTGTATATATTTTTCCATTTACCAAATCATTTTATTTATTTATTAAATTCATTTAATTGTTTTTATATTCAAAATTTGTTGCCAAAAACAACACTACTTTTTTTTCACCTTTGTGGATGATTTGTATACATCCAAATTTTAATAAATTGACCATTAAAGGGTAATTCGAAAGTGGTGGTTTCAGGTCACAGCTGTGATTTATGTATATATGTCTGAATTCAAGTAATCAACTAATTTTCATTCCTCTCAATTGTTTGTTTTTTACTCTCTTTCGTGTTTGTTGCTTCAACCATATTTGTTACTACTCTCTTTATAATACGTGTTGCTTTACAATTTACTTTTTTTTTTATCCGTTTTACAAAGACTTTCTGTTATTTTCAATTAAAAGCAATACTTCCTCTAATTAAATTCTTTACACACAAATTTAAAAGTAAGAAATATATAAATTTTTCATCCTACATACATTTTCCATAATTATAAACCAATAATAGTTTAACATTAGGATATTTTCAATTAATAATACTCAACTAACTATTATTAATTATTAAAGAATGTGTAGAAAATCAATCTTTATGAACACTCAAAATACATGAATAATAATAGTAAAATATTTTCAAATTTTATCCTTACAAATATATAATAGTTACAATTACAGTTTGAAAAATAAATATTAGACGAATAATAAACCAACATATATTTGTTTTATTATAAGTTTAAACTGCTAGCTTCTTGATTTATAAATAATTATGTAATCAAAAGGTATATTATTGTATCAAAATGAATAATATTTAGTTTTTTCAAAAAAACATATTTTCAAAATTTTAAATATTTTTATTAATTAAATTTTACAAAATTATCGTCTTAAAAAATAAAATTGAAAGTGTGTGAATGAATAAATTATTATTAATTTATGGTTATTTAATAAAGTTAACTGTAAACAATAATACATTTACAACTACACATTAATATTTTTAAGATTTATGTGAAAACTCCTAAAAATTACTTTATTAAGAACATAAAGTAATATTTAATTTATATTTAAAATAAAGGTGAGGCACATAGACACTAAAACATTTTTTGCAATAAAAAAGCATGCACAAAACACCAAAATATACTGTAGTTAAAATTTAATATAAATTAAAAAACGAAGTTATTTTACTGCAAAAACAGAGGGTACGTGTTAACGCATTAATATCACTCTTTTCAATACATTTACTTTTAGTTATTGAAAAATAATTAAAATTTAGTTTTGTAGAATATACAATATAATATTGTTATTCATTATGTTAATTGAGGTGGCTGATAAAAATGTTGTTTTTGTTAGACTCTCCATTGTAATTCAAATTTAATTTGAGTACGATTTGGTTACTATTTGAATTTGAAACTTATAGAATTATAAAAAGCTTGACAAATATTTTTCTGCAAGCAAGGAAAAAAGGGTAGATTCATGAACATCCCAAGCTTTGTTAGATGTACTTTTCTGTACATATTGTTTTTGTAGTTCCCAAAGACGTCCCCTTTTGTCTAAATTCTCATTCTTGAAAAAATCACAAACTTACATAAATTAAAGTATAAACTTGAACTAAAAGAACGAGTCAAATTCACACTGTTATAAATACTTTTTCTCTCTTTATTTAGCGGTATATGATTTATACATGTAATTTAATGGTTCTTGACTCACCAACCATTAGGAACTCAGGAGCATTTGATTTCTGGTCTCTAATTTTAATTGGGCCATTTATATCGAAGGACCTAAAATGGGTTTATTTAATTATGAAGGGTCCTCAGAGATTTGTGTCCAACTGTGTTTGAAGAAAATGGTCGGGTTTGGTTTTTCCGCACGAGTCCTTCTAAGCAACCGAATTACATGTATCCCGCTGAAACTTCACAACAAATTTATCTTCCAAAGAGTCAGTTTTGAAATAACAATGGTGTTTTTATGTTATTTTTTTTTTTGTTTTGTGGATATCTGAAAATATTCGACTTTCGTGGAGAAATTTCCAATTAGATTTGTTATATTTCCAATTACATCCAAAAGACGTATGTTTATAATATAAAAAAAGTACAAGACTACCGTTCGGATCGAGAAGGATTATTGATCTTTCATTCATTATTTACTGGTCTTTTACATAAGCGACAACATATATCACACACATTATATATACTACAAAAGAGAAATCAAATGTACAAAACTGTTGTAGGAAAAAAGAGCTAAAACCTGAAGCCTGAACCATTTATCTCATATGCTTTTACTTCAGACCTTAACTCCTATCCGTTGAGCGACCTGCAGAACAAAAGCAAAAACATTCATCTTAAGTTACCAATGTTTTAAAATCTTTACATATTTTTGAGGAAACCAGAGAGATTCGTTTACCTGTTTAAATGAAGTAACTTCACTTCCCCATAGCCAAGCATCACAGCCTGCGTCCCTAGCGCCCCATACATCATTCCTACGGTCATCTCCTACATGAACCGTGTCCTCAGGGTTCACTCCTAACAATTCACATGCTTTCAAGAAGATGGTCGGATTTGGTTTTTCCGCTTCAACCTGAGAAACAAATCAATCAAAATCCTTTAATGCACTCAACCCCCAAACATTTCAGTTCATCAACCAAAAGATATAAAGGAAAATAGGTTTGTTACTTCTGCTGAAACAGCCACAGCATCAAACCAGTCGTCACATCTCAGTGCTTGTAGGAGAGGTCTTAATCGAGTGTCAAAGTTGGACACAATGGCAATTTTTACACCCGCTTCTTTAATAGCCTTGAACACTTTCTCTGCCTCTGGATCACATAGCTTCCAAGCCTGGTAAAGCAAATGCATAGATATAAAGAGAAAGAAACAAACTTTAAAGTGTTCCTCAAGTGAATGGAGAAATAGTAGCGAAGATCAAACCTGTTCTGTAGTAAAATAGCTGTATAGCTCTTCAAAGTACTGAGAATCCGAACAGCCTGTTGATGCACTCACAATATATTGCCAGAAGGGTCTAGCGTCATTTACATATCTGCAAACAAAAGAGAAAAATTAAGAACATCACACGGCTGTCACCCGCAAGTAACTCTTCTTCAGGAGACAACAATATTTAATCTTCCAAAGAGTCAGTTTTAAACCTGATTTGTTACAGATATGCATCACTAGAGTCTTAATCATCGTGATTCATAATGCACTAATACTAAACGTAATGCAGTATGTAAAATCTGGAATTCAAAGAAAAGAAAAACCACACAGGAACATTTTGCTTGGTGTTGTAGAAGAAACAGGCGAAGAGGAAGATAATGATACCTAAGATGCGATCCGCCCCATGGTTTCTGATAAGCTACTCTGTATCTAGTAAGTATCTCAGCCTCTGAGTACTCAACTCCGTACTTCTCACCAACATTCTTGTATATCTACAGAATAAAAATCCCTAATAGAGCTTAGAAATTTTCAGACTGAAATTCTCCATCTAAGCTTCTAAAGACAAGCTGAGACCATAACACAGCATTTTACGTATTCAATCGATTAAATCGTAATCAGGATCAAACTTCAATCCAATAAACAGTGATGAATTTGTTGAGAATTTCCAATCGCTAAGCAAAGAAGGAGAAACATGTGAATCAGAAGAAATAGAGATTCCAAACAGACCTGTGCTGTGGGTTGGGCGGGAACAAGGAGAGTACCAACGACATCGACTAGCAACGCCTTATGCGTGATCTCGCCGTAGAGAGATCTCCGGTAATCTTCGTACTCCTTCAATACACTTCCAAGTCCGTAAATCCCTCCAGATTCTTCATCCGTCACAACAGCTGCAGATGACGAAGCAGAGGAGATCCAACGGCTGAGCAATGTCCCGGTTCTCGCAATCCAGTCTGATTCGTGAGGAATCCTACCGGAATCACAGAGCCGATACTTGCTGGAAATGGAGAAGAAAAGTCTCGTTGCGTTCCTGATTCGTAAAGCCATAACTCTCTGATTGTTGTTCCGTTCTCTTCGCCTTCTTGGGATTATAAACACGAATAAAAGCAGAAGCGGATATTACGGTCTTGCCCTTTCATAAATTATCCATTTTTATCCGCAAATTCGCTAATCATAGGAACTGAAAGATGTGGCATTTTATTACAGTCTATGCTGCAGTCTTCAAATATAATAGTTACATTCTCCACCAAACAAAATAGCTTTATTTTTCTTTTTTTTTTTAAATAAAAGAAAAAGCAGATTCTTCTTCTCTTTTTTTTTTTCAATCAGAATTCCGGTTGTTTGTTCAGTAATATTTGAATTTGCTATAATATTTGTAAAATATGTTTCCATATATATATATGTATAAATTGATTTATTAACAAAAATATTTTATTACTATTTGTGAGTGTGTTGCACATGTCAGCTGACATGCATGCTTAAACAGTTCAAACTACCTGTCATACTAATGATCAGTTAAGTTTTTTGAAACTATTAGAATCATCTAAATTTAGAGACATTTTTACGTTAATATATAAAGTGTGGTTATGTTTTTTAATATAGTATCAGAGTTAAATGTTAGTCCGATATACAATTTTTTATAAAAAAATATTTTTCATATTATAAATAATCCATATTATCGTGATATGTTTGAGATGTTGCTGTATGTACCACTTATATTTCGAAGATGGTTATTAAAATATGAAATGTTTCATATCAAAAATTAAGATATTTGTATACTAATATATAAAATGTATAAACTATTTTATTTATTATTAATTGATTTTGAATTACATATTCATCTTTGCTAGTAGAAACAACCAAATTAGCCTCGAAAAAAGGATGAATGCATTTGGTTCGGTTCTTGAATATTTCACATCGAGTAAGACGGTAAGTGGGAATATAGTAAAGGTTTTTTTCAGAATAAAATAATGATTGTGATTGATGAAAAAAGTGGGAAAATTGGGGCCTCGCCAGTTATGTGCCAAGTAAAGTAATATAAGGATACAAATGGAGAAATAGTCGATTTTAAAGGGTCACAAACGGCCCCACATGTTAACAAATATGGGCCACACAACTACACGAAGTATAGTTTTGTGCTCATTTATGGATAATTTAATTTGATTGAATTAACAAATGCCCAATCTATTCTCCACCACCAATGTACCAATGTGGCCCAGGGAAATGTCCAATCCCACAAAATTTGTAAAGCGATTTTTATGATAAAAACCTTTATAAACTAATAATGTTTGGGACTTTGAAAAACTATTATTTTATAAAAATATTTATTAATCTATAAATTTATAAATATTATAAATTCATAATTTTTTTAATATTTTAACTAATGTTATCCCAAAAAGTATGTGAATTAATTTATGAAATGACATGTATGAAATTGAAATTACGTTTAATAATTTTGTATATCCTTTTTGGACTATTCATATGAAATTGAAGTTACGATTATTATCTTATTCTCTTATTGAGCAATTTTAGATTTTATATTAACCAAAATTGGATATGTTATCATATTTATTAATTTATCCTATTGTATATTGTATAGTATCATGAGAGGCCATAAAAATGAATTAGATATGTACTTGGTTTGTTCCCAGGGTCGGCCCCTAACACTAGAAGAAAAAGGGTTTTTTGTCAGACAGGTAAAGAACAAAGCCAAGACAATAAGAAATTTGGAACAATAAGTGGCGTTGGTACGAAGGATGTGTGAATTAAGAGCATGTACTTATAAAATTTAACACTCTAACATGTATGATTTTATATTTTTAAAATCTCTCCTTTCATCTTTTAGTTATCTCGATGTCTAATGAGATTTGTAATAGCGGTAAGGTATGCTTCAATCATCATATTCTATTCTAAAATTGTAATTAACATTTCTGTTAACGGGATTCAAAGCTTGCTATTAGGTTTGGACATTCAAATATTCCTTCTTTTTGGTAAAATTAAAAATTTATTTGATTATTTTTATAATTTGGTTTGGTTTTGGTTCAGTTACACATCGGTTTCGTTTAGTTTGGTTATTAAATTTAAAAACCAAAAATAATTCGAATAACCAAAATAATTAAAAATAACCGAAAATTACTAAAAATTATCGAAAATAACAAAAAAATAACTTAAAATAACCTAAAATAACCGAAAAATCCAAAATATTTTCAGATAACAAAAAAGAATTTGTTTTTTTTTTAAAATATTATTTCAGTTTTCTATTCGTTATCAGTTACTAACCAATAATCATAGTTTTTCAAAATAATATATGTTCGATTATTTTTTTATAAACAAATACCAACTAAAATCTGTTTTTGATTTGTTTCATTTAATTCAGATTATTTGTCTTTACTTCTCTTTTTTACCATTTCTTTCAACTGGTTGTCTGAATTTTGGCTTTTATATTTTATTGGAGAAATGAAAATTTGTTTGTTAGGATTTTAGGATTTTTTCTGATTGCCTTTGGTGTTTGTTTGGATTGTTTAGAAATAAAGACACAAAATTTGATTACCGAATTCCCACTTAAGGTACCTCTCGGGTAAGATATGTCTCTTACAAACTTCACTATAAATCTGATGAAACTTTTTACAATGAAACAACTTTAGAGAAAAAATAAACTTAGAAGAATTACAATACAACCAAACATGTTGTACCTCTTTTCTCTCTTTTCTCTCTCTCCTCACAAATTCTTTCTCTTAGAGTTCTCTGGGCGTTTTTCTTTCTAGGTGCTATTAGAAAACCTAATTTTGTGATGTATTCATACTCGTTAAATACTCATTAGAGTTTACCTACTTTTGGGCTTTCTCCTGGCCCAGAAATAGGAAGAATAATTGGGCTATTTTACTCCACAAATCTCCACCTTCTTCCTATTTCTTGTTTTCCTTCTCGGCTTTTCTTCTTCGAAGTCTCCTTTTTTGCTCCACCGATTCTTCTTAGCTTCTCTCTTGAAGCTTCTCGTTCTCAGCACCATTTTTGGCTTCTCCCGTGAAATTTCTCTGTCTGCGCTGCCGATTAAGCTTCTCCCAAAGCTCTTCCTTGAATCTTCTTCCCCAAAGCTTCTACCCCCTTTTTCTCTGTTGCAGGTCGTCTACTACACCTTCTGCCTGGTGAGCTCCACCTTAAGAGATATTCTTTGCCGCACCTCCTCTCGCACATCCTCATATGTAACTTGATTATACTTTCCTCCTCACTACTTAAATACTATATCCGAAACTAACATGTTTCCTCTTGTTTATGCGAGAACGAGACACTGTAGTGATGTTACTTGGAAGGCCCTCTCCTTCTCTAGAGGCTCTTGAGAAATTCACAGCAAATCTGCGAATTCAAATCAGATATGTCTTTGGTAGCTAGGGTTTCTAAAACTTTGCTTAGCTAAATCTTAGGTAGAATCACACCGCCTTTAGCAACAATATTGTAGAACCTGTCAGTTCCTAATATCTGCAAAGCTTTATACAAAAAGCTTAACTTGGCTTCCATGCTCAAACTCCATTTTCCACTCCTGAATTTCTGTAATCCTTGTGAAACAATTTCCTTGTGAGTTTTAGCATCAACATCTACCACATTCTGCACTGCTACAATTTCTCTGGAGATTTAAACGGAAAAGTCTCCACTTTGAACGGTTGAACCTGCCTTAAAACCATTTGGTGTAGGTCCTTGAATTAGATTCTCACTGAAAGTCACTTTCTTTGACTGTTTATCCACTAATTCGACCTTGTGTGTAACTATCTCCTTACTCAGTTTCTTCGTTCCTGACCTGATCCCTGCCTTGCAAACTCTACTTTGAAGATAATACAACCCGTTGTTGAGTTTCCAGATATTATCTTCTTGCCTTCTTTATAAAACTGTAGTCCCAAATCACCTCTTTGATAACAATAACCTAATTTTTCCAACAACCCAAATGAAATCAAATTCATACTCACTTGTCGCATGTATTTCACATCCTTGAGTATCACCATAGAACCATCTGAGTTCTTAATTCTAATACTCCTTGTTCCTTTGATGTTGTTATGAGTATTATTAGCCATCAGAATTTTACCTCCATTGATTTCTTTGAAATCAAACAAAACATCTTTGTTCTGTGTGATGTGGTAGGAACTTCCTGAATCCATTACCCATTCCATTGTATCTTTAGTACTGGCTGTTAAGACCACTGGCTGAACAGGCTCTGCTATGTTATCAGATTCTGCACGTTTCTTTCTCTGAGGACAATCTCTTTTCCAATGCCCTTCATCTCCATAAATAAAACATTCGTTGTTGTTGTTATCAGATTGTTGCTTTGACTTGCCTTTGTTCTTCGATTGGCCTCTCCATGTGTTGTCATTATCGAACCGATTGTTCGACCTACCCCTTGATTCCACATACAAACCTACATCCTGAGAATTTGTTACCTTTCTACTTTCGATTAGCTCCCTTTCCTTAGACTTAGATGATGTTATGACCTCGTTCAACTTTAAAATATCTCTTCCATACTTTAGGGTTTCCTTGAGTTGATCATACATGCTAGACACAAAACTTAGAAGTAGAATTGCTTGTACATTTTCTGAAATTTCAACTCTTATGTTGTTGAGATCTGTCACCAGCCTTAGAAAGTCGTATACATTGGTATGAATATTTTTGGAGTCATTCATCTTGAAAGTGTAGAACCTCAAATGTAGGTAGATCCGATTTGGAAGAGATGTCTCCATGTATAACTTGTTTAGGGTAGACCACATGGCTACCACTGTCTCACACTTAGAGATTTTTCTGAGCACTTGATTCCTCATGTTCAAAACAATCAGATCCTTAGCCTTTTCTGATTTTTTAAACTTTACCGGATCAATCTGTGAGTTGCTTTCTATGCCTCTTTTTGCCTCTTCACCAGATTTACCTTTTGTAACCACCGAATCCTTGAGTAGCTTTTCATCTGTTATGATATCTTTCAACCCTAAAGCCTTAAAGTGAGCCATCATTCTCACTTTCCATAGAGAAAAGTCTCATGTCCCATCAAACCTGTCAACCTCAATCCTTGAACTCATCATTAGGTCTTCAAATCTGTTGTGCTTCTGAATTTCTCTATAACTCCGAAATCCCTGTTTCCCAACACACCCCTTGCAATAAACTTGGAAGCTCTGATACCACTTGTTAGGATTTTAGGATCTTTTCTGATTTCCTTTGGTGTTGGTTTTGGATTGCTTAGAAATAAAGACACAAAATTTGATTACCGAGTTCCCACTTAAGGTACCTCTCGGGTTTGTCTCCTACAAATTTCACTATAAATCTAATGAACTCTTTTACAATGAAGCAACTTTAGAGAAAGAATAAACTTAGAAGAATTACAATACAACCAAACATGTTATACTTCTTTTCTCTCTCTTCTCTCTCTCCTCACGAATTCTCTCTCTTAGAGCTTTTTGGGCGTTTTTCTTTCTAGGTGCTACTAGAAAACCTAATTTTGTGATGTATTTATACTCGTTAAATACTCATTAGGATTTACCTATCTTTGGGTTTTCTCTTGACCCAGAAATAAGAAAAATAATTTGGACCATTTTACTCCACATTGTTGGGGTTTCGGCCAATTCATACACAAACTTTTCTCCGCGGTTACAATTCGATTACGAACTTTGTACCTGTGTTATTTCACTCACGCACTTTTTGGTCAGTGCCATAACATACATTGACTTGATTAATTCGTATTAATCATATATTAGGAGTAAACGATGTTTAACCCACCGTTAATCGAAGTTGACTAGGATGACAGGTCAGCGACGACATAATTTTATTAAATGAGTTAAGGAAAGTAGAAAAACGTCGTCGTCCAACTTCTTCTTCTCTTCCCCATGGTGCAACGACAATGGCAAAATAAAAATTAGGGTTTTGTAAATTTTCAGATTTTGAAAAATCAATTTGACGCAAAATTAAGGTGGATCGATTTTCTTCGATTAACACAAACCCTTACCTCATTTCTTCGATTAGCAGCTCCATAGACCTCTAAAAGCTTCGAATCAGTCGATTTTGTGACACTCGATTTCAGTTGTTTCTATGGGAAAAATCCCCACCTTTGTCGTTCTAATTTGGGGAAATTAAACCTAATTTACGAGTAACACACAAACGACGTCGTTTCGACAATTGTATATAACGAATAAAATGACGTCGTTTAACTAATTATATGGTTAATATTTAAAATTAATTAATTTCTTATTATCTGACTAAACAGCACTTAACTGTTTCTCTAACACCGTGAAGTCAACGTATGTTATGGTGCAAACCAATAAATTTGTGAATGAAATAATACATGTACAAAATTTCTAATCAAATCGTAACCATAAAAAAAGTTTGTATATGAATTGGCTGAAACCTCCCCACATTGTTAAAATTTGTTTGCCAATATATATAAGAAATAACAATGTTTATGTTGTTCTTGTACACGAGTCAACTAGGATAACATGCTATTTTTTCAAACCCGAAAATGAATTACTATGTTAAACGGGCGGAATTTGGGTTTAAAGAAGGCCCAATACGTTGTCATTGTCTCCATTCGTAAGAAACTGACGACCCCGTTGGATCAGTGACTTGAGTTTCTATCTAATACAGTAAAAAATTCTTAAATAAAATTTCCTCTAAGATTCATATTTATATAATGATTTTTAATTATAATATTAAAAATAAATACTTTAAAATCTAAAAATGTTAAATCATTATATTATTTCTACAACTTGATACAATAAATTCGATAAATAAACATAATTTTATAATTTTCTATAAAATTAGAAATAATAGATTATATTATATCTAAAACTAATACTATATAATGACTAATACACTATTTATCTTTTGAAACTTATAGAACACATAAGTGTCTAAAAGTGATCAATTTTGTTTGACCAGATAAAACGATGTATTTCTCGATTCTATTAAATTTATAATTTTTTTTTAATAAAAATTAGAAAATTAAGATTAAAATAATTGAGAATATTTAGAAAATCAAGAGACAATTGTCTAATCACGAGTTTTAAGCAGTTTTTGTTTCTGTTTTTATAAACTAAGGATCCCGAATTGAGGATAATTTACAAAGTTTGTGAAATATATAATTATCCAAAACAAATTTACAGTAAAAAGCTCGATTTTTGGTCCAACTTTAAAATAAGTAATTCAACTATTGGATAACCGATTCATATTATTCTGTTCATGACTCATATTCTCTAACTTTGATGCAATTTTAGTGGTTTTACCAAAAGAGGAAGAGTTTGAATTGGGATTGTGTGATTGCTTTTGGAGTGTATAGAAATGACATTATCGTTTCGAACGGTGTGTTTTAATAAAGTCTAAGACTAAGAATTGGACTTTGTGACTTGCTATTTCGACACGTGTAAGCACCACAGGTCATCTTAGAGAGCATGTCATTTACACATGGAACCACTTTGAAGAGTTTTGCTGTCGACCCTTTCCATGCATGTAATGGCTTTCAATGTTCAACTTTTATCATGAGTTTTTGGGCGACAAACAAGAAAGGGTTTTTCACAAAATATGTATTTTTATAATGTACTCATAATTCGAATTCTAATCCAATAATATTTACTCAAATTTTAAAAGATAAACAGACTGACCTATATTGAGTACTTACCTTTTACTTTATTTCTATCTTACTAATTAATCTGTGATTTTATTAATAAATTATAATTTATTTTAATAATAAATATTTTCTAGTTCCTTAGATATTTTTTAATTTGTAATAAGATTGACAAAAAATTGAAAAAAAAAACTTACGTGACTCAATTTTACTAGTTTGTAGTTTTTGAATTTTTCATTGTATTTTAATATATTAGAAAGTTAGGGTAGAAAGTGAATATTTTAATCTTTTGTCGTGGACAGGTTCTTATTTATTTTTATATTTTTATAAAATTAATAGCATTAGCGGAACGTATACATATCCAGTACCTAGAGAATTGCTAGTATATAACATCGTATCCCTAACACGGTTTAGTATGTAACATATCATAATGTGCAACCTCTTTTGTTAGTCATTTAAAAAAAACTCTGCTTCAATATATAAAGCTTTAACCTTTATTAATTTTAAGTTCTGTGATGGAAAATCCATATTAAGAAATTTGTTAGTCACATAACTAAAACTGAATTAGACGAAGTAATTTGAGCGTAGAAAACGTTAGCATCAAAGCTTCATATGTTCCTTCTTAAAATAACACTTTCTGCGAGTCTTTTCGAGATTAATTTTACGAATTTTATCATTATTTACTTAATTTACGTGAACCAAATAATTAATTAATCAGAACGATCGAATGCGTTACTGGCTTTATTCTACATTTTCTGTAGAGCTTAAAGATTGTGTTTCCCCATAAATATGTCATTTATCTTTCCTCGCTCGACATAATTGACTGTTGTATTGTCGCCATGTTTTGCTGCCAACTATATAAATCGATGTGCTGTGCTCATACATTCTTCACATCTTCCCTCACAACAAACCGAACAAGCTAAGGTGTTTCATTGTATCGAAAATAAAAACATGGGAAGCCTCAAGTCTCTCGCTCTCTTGGCTTTGCTTCTTTCCTTCTCCCTTGCTGTTTCTGCGGACACATCCAACGAGGCCACACATGGTGTGCAACTCCAGCTATATTTATTTATGATTTGCTTTTTTACACTTTCACATAGATTGAATGTTTAATCCATGCATGAAGTATATAACATATAACTACACGTGCAGCTACAGATGACGTGAATACAAGTGAAGCAACCGATGCCATAGAGCCACAACAACGTGGTGGTTGTAGACATGGATGTTGCGGAGCCTTCGCTTTTGGGCGGTGCAGTGCTTGCTGCAGTCTTGCTCAAGCTGCAGAAGCTAAAACCGAGACCAACGATGCTGTTGTAACACGTGCAGCTATAGATGATGTGAAGGCAAGTGAAGCAACCGATGCCATAGAGCCACAACAACGTGGCGGTTGTAGGCACGGATGTTGCGGAGCTTTCGCTTTTGGACGATGCAGTGCTTGTTGTAGCCTTGCTCAAGCTGCGGAAGCGAAAACTAAGACCAACGACGTTGTTGTAACACGTGCAACTACAGATGACGTGAAGACAACTGAAGAAACCGATGCCATAGAGCCACAACAACGTGGCGGTTGTAGGCACGGATGTTGCGGATCCTTCGCTTTTGGACGGTGCAGTGCTTGCTGCAGCCTTGCTCAGGCTGCGGAAACCAAAGCCAAGATCAGCGACGTTGTTGTAACACCTGCAGTTACGGATGACATAAAAGCAAGTGAAGCAACCGATGCCATAGAGCCACAACAACGTGGCGGTTGTAGGCACGGATGTTGTGGATCTTTCGCTTTTGGACGATGTAGTGCTTGTTGCAGCCTTGCTCAGGCGGAAGCCAAAACCAAGACCAATGACGTTGTTGTAACACCTGCAGTTACAGATGACGTGAAAGCAAGCGAAGCAACCGATGCCATAGAGCCACAACAACGTGGCGGTTGTAGGTATGGATGTTGCGGATCCTTCGCTTTTGGGCGGTGCAGCGCTTGCTGCAGTTCATCTCAAGCTGCGGAAGCCAACACCGAGGCGAGCGACGTTGATGTGGAGTCTCAAAAAAGGTTGATTGGTGGTTGTAGGTATGGATGTTGCGGACCCCGGCGTTTTGGACGGTGCACCTATTGTTGCAAAAGCTCTCAAGCCGAGGCCGAAGTTGTTGAGCCTCAGCAACGCCGTAGATGTAGGTACGGTTGCTGCGGAAGCTACGCTTTTGGACAATGCAGTGCTTGTTGTTCCAAGAAGATCATGGCTACCGAGGAAGAGAAGAAAGCGGAAGAAGCTAAGCCATGAATTGGTGTGTAACACAAACTCTATGTTTGTATGCATGCAATGCATGGTTTATTACTATATACGTTATGTCAAAATAAAAGAAAAACCTATAAGAGGTATCTACCTCAATAATAAAAGCCTTTGTCTGTAGTGTTTTCTAGTGAAGAGCATAAATAATAACAAATGTTTTAATATGCATTACAATATTTACTTTCAATTATAATTATGAAAAGTATGCAGAGGTCGATATAAAAAAAGCATATGTTCTATAATACGGTACTATGAGGACTTATAATAAAACTAAGAATAGGTAAAATTATTTTTGCTATAAAATGAGGGATTACAACATACATCATCATAGATTATAACTATTTATGAATTATAATGGTGGAAATGCAAATTTGCACTGATCAATGAATTTTAGATTTTATACATGCCAGCGAAAGGAGTATTCACGGATCCAACCCATAGGGCTCCGTCTCTCTCCTCCACCTCACTTATGGACAGCCATTTATTTCCATTTTTACCCACAAAAATCTCTGATATTACGCCACTACCCTCGATCAACCTCACGGCCATGCCGTTCCCTTTGTACTTTGCCCAGTACGAATGTACCTTCATCCAATCCACCGGAAGACCCAAAGCGGCGCGACCTAGCCACGCGTTCGACACGGCGAATTTCGTCAGCTTCGTGTGTTTCGTGTTTATGCCTACCCAGAATCCGCCACGTGGACACCTCTTTATGTTGTCGGGAAACCCTGGGAGCCGCTCCGCAAAAATCTCGTAGTTCTCGCGAGATTTAGACGTCGAAGTATCGTTAAGCCAGTAGCGTAGGATTCGACACGTGGCAGTCTCGGCCACGAGAAGGTAATCACCGTTTTGGCTCAAAACGACACCGTTTGCAAACGCTAAGTTTCGTAGAAGAGTTGTCACTTGTTTCGTATTTGGGTCGTACTTCATCAGTCTACCAGTTCTGTCCCCACTCATCATCACCCCTATATAATTCCTGAAAAAATAATATAAAGTCAAATTATGCTCTTATACGTTCAAATAACTAATCCAATTATAAAATATACCTTGTTGTTTTCATTTCAAAAGATATAACAATACGACATATATAACGTTATATGCATGTGTCTTTTTATTAATATGTTTTCAGAGTGTGGTTTTTGTAATATTAGATGAGTAAAGTTTCGCAGAATTATACCTCCGTTGATAAACGGAACTACTGTCTGTAAAGTAAACAACTCCGTTCCGTGGATCGATATCCAATCCGTTGGTAAACTTAAGAGGCTCATCCAGTTCACGTGTCAATACCTGGTTGGCTACACCACCTTCTGGGCCAACTTTAAGAAGGCCCATGTAAGCATCGGCGATATAAAGATCACCAGTGGATTTTTCAAAGGCTAGGCCCAATGGACGTCCGCACACGTGTTCTGTTCGATGGTGCTCGTGCGACCCTTCACAACCTGCTCTGCATTTAATTAAAACATGAATGCACATGCAATTGAGTTCAGATGCAACAGTTGAAGGAGTTAAAACCATTGAAGAAGGAGAAATGAGTGCGTACGTACCTTGTGAGGGTGGTGACGGCGAAATCGATCCAACGGCTCTCATTAGCTAGCCACTTAACAATTCGACCGTCAGATAAACCAGTGTAAGGACCATCTCCGGAGAAATCGAACACAAAACTCTCCGGTCCTGAAGCTCTGGTAGTCGAAATCAAACCATATTCAGGGAAATGAACAGTCAGCATTGATTCTCCATGTTTTGGACTCTCGCCGGAAAAGTCAGTGAAGGTAAAGAGAAGGGCAACGAATATTGCCACTACCAAAAAGAGTTTCATCATTTTCTGATTCTCTTTTTCTCTTCCTATTTTGTGCCGTTGTGGTAAGAGTTATGGTCATATATAATGGCAGAAATAATAAATAGGCTTTTTATACATGTCGAATTCGTGTCAAAAACTGAAAACTATAAATATTTCTAGGGTTTATTAATATTGTATTCTTTTGTGGATCTGGAATTTCGTCTGTTGGCTTTCTTTTGTCATCATCCATTTGTTAATTATATGTTATTTTCTCTGTTCAAACGTTTCTTATCTTACTAGCTTTATAAAGAAAAATATTTCCTTGCGAGTAAGATTCACCAACCAAAATTTGACAAGTTTGCCTTTTATGGAATGAGATTATAAGGAAATTGAACAATATACATTTCTTTTACTCTGTCTCTCTTCATGTTTTATTTAGATATGAAAAATAAAAAAATTCTCATAATTTGAACCAATTTATTTCATTTCCTGTTTTGCCTATAAAAACAATAAAATGAAAATATATATAATAGCTACATTCCTTTTTAGCTTATACTGCTTTCTTCTAGTAACATCTATCTTTGTAAGTGATGCATTTGTAGGTTTGGATGAAGTTAATTAATTTTTGTTTTGACAAAAAATAGTAAATTTTTGATTATTTTTCTTTTTAAAATGTTGTGAACTGTGAGATATATTCACATGTAGATTGTATGATTGCTTACAAACGCCATAAACTGAGGGGTCACATTTACTTCATTGTTTTCAAAAAAGTTTGAGCTGTTTTACTCTATTTTCCCCAATCCAAATCTACAGATTTGTTGTCTATTAAGTTAGGATCAATTTTAAGGGTAAAGTGTATATGTTATTCAATACAAAAGCTTTAAATGGAAAATAACATTTTACTTACACAACAAAATCAAATGCGACGACATCAACAAACAAACAAATACGGCAGACGAAGCAACGGCATGAGCCCCACTCGGCAACCTATTCGTTGTGTTTGCCTTCTGAATTCTGACCATTTTTTCTTCTTTATTTGTCTCAAAGGATCCAAACAAACGATACCAAAAGCATCAAAACCAATTAGAAGAAGTAAATGAACAAAAAGAAGAATATGACATCTTCCTCTTTACAAATATTGCACTTGTATCTTGCCAATGTTTTGGTTAGTGGACTGCATAGACCGGTCAATAGCCTCACATTTCTTCTGAACTTTATTTTGCTATATATAGATATTATCTTGGATTTAAATAATAGAAAGATAAAAAATTTGGCACGAAAGATATATTTTCATGATATTGTTCAAAATAGATGGCAAAACGACTCTATTGAAAATTGCTCAAATATATAATCAAATTGAAAAAATGGATAGTTAAATTGAAAGGAAAGTAAACCATAAAGATATCAATATCTACTTTAACAAAAATAACAAGAACAACGATTTCAGTGAAGTATAATATCAAGAATTTTGAGAATGGCTTGTTTTAAAAGCAAATACAACAAATACTGAAAAACTCTTGATTATTAGCAAATCCACACACATGAGAATATGATAATGTAGAATCAAGTTTACCACACACGTAATCATATAAGTCACTGACGATCGAGAACCCAAACGGAAGGCAGAAACACAGATCCAAACCAGAGTTTACCATCTCTCTCTTGAACTTCACTAATGAACTTCATGTTCTTCCCTTCACTATCCTCAAGAATCTCCAGAACCTCACCGGTCTCACCACAGATTTTAACGGCCACCGCATGAGGCTTTCCTCCATAGAAAAGGAAAAACAACAGTTCCGCTTTCAACATCTTGATGAAGAATTTCCCAATCCATGGATGTACCAACGAAAACCTAGAAAATGGAGTTTTCTTCGAATGCAAGGCAACCCAGAAATCACCTGTCTCGGTCCTTCTGATGTTGTCAGGGTAGCCTGGGAGCTTGGCGAATATATCGCGGGTACCAGCTGTTGGTCCTTTGGCCCAATATCGATGCACAAGTTGCGTGGCGGCCTCGGAGGAAAGGAAGAACGACCCATCCTTGCTTAAAGCAAGACCGTTAGGGACATAAAGACGGTCCATTACAACTTTGGCCTCTTTTGTCTTCTTGTCGTATCGAATCACTCTTCCCGTCTTTTCGCCGCACAAAAACACATAGAATGCATCGCTGACCCAAACAATAACGAAACATTTTCAGACTATCATTTACCCATTCCGACAATTGAAGTCTAATTACTTGAAAGCAAATTCTCTAATGTTTTAATAATGTGCTTCTCTCAAAATGAAACAACAACTTCAGTATTTTACTTTAAAATTGTAAATGCCAGACATGTAACACAAATGTAAGTAGAAATTTGTTTACGCCGGATGTTTGCATTGTGCAAAAAAGGCACATAATCAAACAACCTAAATAATGGTTTCGATTTTTTTTTTGTCTTTTTTAAAGTTAATAGAGAGAGTGAAGTTCTAATACCCGAAATGGTAGGTGTCGCTGCTATCGGTGAAGTAGATAGCATCGACGTCTTCGTCTATATCCATATGGTTCGCAAACATAATTTTCTGACCTTCGACCTCGTCCACGACCTTCTCGGCCAATCCTCCTTTTGGCCCGACCTTCATTACCCCATAGTAACCGTCACAAAAGTACAAATCTCCCGATTTCTTCTCGAAACTCAGTCCCAAAGGCCTCCCACACGCAGGCTCCACCTTGTTGCTTGAACAGTTCTCTCTTCATATATATATATATATATATATATATGTTCACCAAAATCAAAAAGTAGAGTTTGATATCTATGATTAAAATGTTTGTTGTGTACATTCACGATATGCAAATGATGAAATGTATCTTTTTTTGAAATTTAACACAAATATTACAACGGTTAGTTAGATTTTAACTATTTGGTCTTTTTGGGTCATATAGTTAACTAAACAAACCTGTGGGATGATGTGTAGGCAAATTCGACCCAGCCAAGATCTTCACCGCTCCACTTGAGGATGCGACCGTCCGTGACGCCGACATATGGGCCTCCTCCTTGTGGATCCCAGTCCAGGCTCTCCGGTCCATCCACGGGAAGTGGAATCATCCTCGCCGTGGTTAGGACGTTATTCGAGCCCACTATACTCTCCGGTCCGATGATAAGTGGCCCGACGAAAACGACCAGTACGGCCATAACCGCCGCCCCAACGGCCCACGTCAGAACTTTCCCACTGATTAACATTGTGTCTCTAGCTGCTTTACCTTCTCTCCCAAGAACACTGCGTGTAACTTGGAATGGCTAATAACTTAACTAAATGCATATATTTTAGTTATTTGGATGTTCCATGTTTGAGAATACCTGAGAGGCAAGACAAAGGATAAATACAGAAAAGTTTAACTGATTACGAGAAGGGATCGATCCCATGTTAATGTTTTTTTTTTTCTGTATTCTACGAAAAATACTTTTATCGCTGACAAAAAGAATAATACTATTATCCTTTTAGAAAAGAATAATGAGATGTATATAACTCAATTTTTTTAGTGATTTGAGTTAAAAAGGACAAATTTTACATTATTGTAACATGGATTTTGAAAGTTTTCTAAAATCAATTGTTATTGGATATATGATTTATAAATATCTCTTAAAATCCATTGTTATTAAATTAGTGATTTTAAAACATTCTTTCAAATCGACTGTTATCGGTAATGTTTCAAATATTGGAATTTTAATGATTTAGTTAAAAACACAAAGAATCAAATGATATTACTTTAAAAAGATGGATATTTTGTCTTGTGACGTCTTTGGTTATTCTTGTTGAGGTGGAAAGAAAAAGAGTACTATTTGTAAGACGATTTTATTATGAATAACATTCTTTACTTCCTTTGCGAAGTTTCTCTTTTCTTAACTTAAAAGATTTTGGTCATCGGATTCAATCGATAATTTCAATCTTGAAAACAGAAAGAAGAAGATGGAGAAGAGAATGAATAAATATTTTCGTAAAATAGGGCAATTGATTTTTATAGACAAAAACATAATCAATAATAAATCACACGAGTTGGCTGTTCTAGGTTTCGGTAATGATAATTAATTTCGTGCCTATCAATGAATTCTACATCCAAAATTTGATAAGCTAGATTTTAAAATAGAATAATATCATAAATAATATTTTAAAAGTTTTTATTCTAAAATATAGCATTTTAAAATTAATATTTTTAAAAAATAAAATAGAATAATACCTTAAAATAATACTTTTTAAAGTTTTTTTTCCAAATCTAGCATCATAAAATTAAATTCCCAAAAATAGCACAAATACTTATGTGAAAATACTTATTTATTATAAATAAATTATACATAAATTTAAAATATTGTATTTGGGTTCATTATTTCCAATTTAGGGTTTAATTTTTTTCTATTAAAATATAGTTTTAATGCATTTTAATCTTAAATTTATGCTATTATTGGAAATTTAAAGCTATTTTTGGAACAAAAACTTAGAAATGTGTTATTTTAGATATTTGTCCAATAAAATAACATAAATAATTATGTAAAATACTTATTTAATGTATATAAATTATACTTAAACTTAAAATATTATATTTGAATTATTTTTTCTTATTTTTCGTTTAATTTATATTTAGAATAATGAAATTTTAATATATTTTAATTTTAAATTTATGTTATTATTAAAAAATTAAATTAATAATATTATTTTTATAATAAAAACTTAAAAATTCTATTTTATATAACTATCCTTTTAAACGATATATACTAAACTGATGTAACTCAATTTTTATTATTACTAGATTCGAAGTTAGAAACCAAAAAATTTCACTTATATTTTATACAAATAATTCAAGCAGATTTTATATAAATTGCATAATATTTTATTTGATGAGGTGATATTTTGCATAGTGTTACATTATTTCATAAAAAATATATACGAAATCAACAGCCGTTTATTTTATGATTTTGCCATCACATCATGATTGTAAATTATTATAATACTTTATATCTAAAATGTAACTATTTTACATCGTTGCAAGGAATCGAAGTTATCTATTGGAATATGCAAAAGTTGAATAATTCGAGTTTTTTCTTCTTCTTTGTTGTCGACAAAGTCGAGCTGTTAATATTCTCAAAGTAGATCTCAACGTACGGTCGTATCTTTTTTAAATAAGGCCTCAGCTTTGGTTCACCGTATTAAGACCATATTTTAGCTTATTTCTTTTACAAAACAAGTTATTATTATCACCATGATCTAATGTGATTCGATACTAATTTATTATACATACCGAAACAAATCATTGAACTTATCGATACATCAAATTTTAACCATAATTTACCAATAGAGTAAAGTCACTCGTAATACGTATTCATTTTTATTAATTGGGTGGTTTTAAAGAACATATTTTCCATAAAGTTACATCTTAACATATTTGCGCGTATTGACGATTTAACTCATGATAAATAATTCCTTTTATAAAAAAAATAATACTAAAAAGTTGATATATAATTGTCAAATAGCTGAAAGACTCATCATTAAATTAGGAACCAGAATTCGAGTTTTCTAATTCTGTTTTTAATAGGATTTTTTTACTTTGAATATGTACAAAAGTATGATTATTATACCCTACATTTGTATGGTGGTTTGTTGTATTTCTTAATTTATCTAATTTATCTTGGTCTAAAAGAATGTATACATTTGAAATGTAAGTTTTATACGTGCCATGCTCATATTAATTCTCACGAGGCTGATTATAGAGAACGATTTAAAATTATTATGGGTAATTGGCATTATAAATATTTCTATCTTATGTTCCTAACAAAATTATTCTTGAAAATAAAGTTTGGGTAATTCATATTTTCGAACATGTCACTGTGTTTGGAAAAATAAGCTTTCTGGATCCATTGCAACTCTCAAAACCATAGACTAAAAACACTAAAATGGTTCTTGACATTCGATTCAGACACTCTTTATAAATATAATCGTATTATAGTAATTCTTTATCACATAGTTATAATCTTAATTAGCTCATCAAAAAGACATGCTCTACCACATATATATGAGCAAATGTTCTATATTTTAGTTTAATTAAAAAAGTGAAATTAGTAGGAGGCGACCCAAAAAACTAGTATTGAAATTACTAGGAATCATATATCATAGCCAAAAGTCTGACAAGTGTTAACAAACAAATAAAAAAGGCATAGTCTTACATTGTCGTATTATTATGGTAAACAAACAAAATGATAGTATAATGAGACATTTAAAAGAAACAGAGAAGAAATGTTGAAAGTGAGGACTAGATATATGGAACCCACTAGGGCAATAAGAGGAGATGATTACTGGAGGGACTTTTCATGTGTCCACCATATGACACACTTTGCAAACGTGTCGTGCAGAAGAAGATGATGATAATGGTGATGATGATAAGATGATGATTTGAGCATGACCATAGGAGGCAAAACTTAGGCAAAAAATCAAAGTTTGCTAAAGATACAAAATAAAACAAGTAACATTAAAATTACATCCAATAAGTAAATGATACGCATCATAACACGTCACATCGAGTTGCATGAATCCACAAACCCCACAGCATCTCAACAAAAATGCAAAATACAAATCGAACAAATCTTTTTACACTAAATCTATCCTTCAATCAGGACCATCTCAATTTTCTCTACAGTTTAAACAAAAACAAATTTTATTGTTGTACTAAACACATTAACAATTCAAACTTGACGTAAGCAAAAAATCAAACAGAACAAATCTTTATAAATAACTGGAAACTTTTAGAAACTTACACTACTTTTTTTTTTTTTTAGGAATCCATATTGGTCTCTTAAATAGTAAAATTATTTACATTTTTCATATGTCCACAATTTACAATCTCAAATATTCGTTTATATCCATTTCTTCAGAGAAACCTATTGAATGTTGATATTCGAATGTACAACTTTCATTATACTAGAATATGTACGTACAAAGAGTGTATAATAAAGATTATATATACATACAAAACTAGAGAAAGACTCTAGTAGAAAGAAAGTATTCACTATCTAATACACTCCCCTCAAACTTCAGAAGACAAAGATGTAGACAGTCGAAAGATGCTTGAAATAGACATTCGCTAAAGCAGGGAGTGAAAAGGACCTGGTTGTAAAGGTTTAGTAAGAATATCAACATGTTGATTATGAGTAGAAACATGTAAAACCTTCAAAAAACCTTTACGAACTTGATCTCGAGTAGTGTGACAATCTATCTCAATGTGTTTCGTTTTTTCGTGAAACACCGGATTGAGAGCAATATTCATGGCCGACTTGTTATCACAGAAAAGCTTCGCCTGAGTGATGATAGTGACCTGCAAATGATCAAGTAACTGTTGCAACCACAGCAGTTCACAAATAGCCAATGCTATACTACGATACTCTGCTTCAGTGCTACTCCGGCTAATTGTCTTTTGTCGTTTAGATTTCCAGCTTATCAATGATGTGCCAAGATAAACAAAAAAACCTGTCAACGACCTGCGAGTATCCGGACAAGTCCCCCAATCAGCATCAGAAAATGCATTAAGACACATTTCTGCATTGGAAGCATAAAAGAGCCCATGTCCTGGATTCGCTTTGACATAGCGTAGAACTCTATACGCTGCTTGTAGATGGACGTCAGTAGGTGCTGATAAAAACTGACTCAATCTATTCACAACATATGTTATATCAGGCCGAGTAATGGTGAGATAAAGCAATCGACCAACGAGTTCTCGGTATGTAGTAGCATTAGCAAGCAATGTTCATGTGTCCTTACTGAGTTTAAGTGAAGGATCCATAGGAATAGAGCTTGGTTTAGATGCCAACATACCTGTATCCTGGAGAATATCCAAAGCATACTTACGTTGAGAAATGGAAATGCCTTTGGAGTTCCGAGCTATCTCAAGACCCAAGAAAAATTTAGGAATTCCCAAATCTTTGATACGAAATTCACTTTGCAATATACCCTTCAAAGTAGCAATAGCAGCTTCATCATTACTAGCAATTAGTATATCATTAACATATACTAAAAGAGCAATGAAACTAGACCCAATCTTCTAGACAAATAATGTAGTATCTGCCGAAGACTGTACAAAATCATGTTTCAACAAAACTGTAGAAAAAAATTTATACCAGTGACGTGAAGCTTGTCTTAAACCATATATAGATTTAAGCAACCGACACACTGGATTTGGTGGTAATTTCTCAGAAGATGCAGGAGTATAACCCAATGGCAAACTCATGTAGATCTCTTCATCTAACTCACTGTGTAAGAAGGCGTTAGATACATCCATTTGTGCAAGAGACCAATTATGAACTGATGCCAAAGCTAACAACAATTTAACAGCGGTCAGCTTTACAACGGGAGAAAAAGTATCCATAAAATCAATACCTTCAAGTTGAGTGAATCCCTGTGCTACTAACCGGGCTTTGTGTCGATCAATAGTTCCATCAGCATTGTATTTGATGGTGTAAACCCATTTACATCCAACTACATTTTTGCCTGCAGGAAGACTCTCTATACACCAAGTGTTGTTCTGTTGCATAGTCTGTAACTCACTATCCATAGCAGCTCGCCAAATAGGTGATGTTACAGCCTTTTTGAATATCTTAGGTTCTGTTCCAGTGGTAATAGAGAGAGCAAAGGACTGATAGGAAGGATTTAAAGAGGAATAAGACAAGACAGAAGATAAGGGATGTTGAACCGAAGAAGAAGAAGGACTATATAAAGCGGGTTGTAAACTAGGTTGTGTAAGTAATGAACAATGATAGTCAGACAAGTAGCCAAGGGTCTTAACTATTCGTTTGGGTCTGGTATTGTCTCTTAATCTTTCACCAACATCTAAAACAACAATCTCTTGAAAAGGTATATTACTAGACTATAAATTTGTATTATTAGATGCAACATATAATGAACTAGTAGAAAGATCAGAGTGCATGTTCGGAGAACAATCATTGACATCATCAACAATATATGGAGTAAACATAGGTAGAATAGCCTCAGAAAATAAATTATCCGGTTGAGAAGAAGATTGACAATTATGAAATGGAAAAATGTGTTCATGAAAAAAACATTACGTGATACAAAAATCACATTTGTGTCCAAATCCATAACCTTGTAACCTTTATAACCAGATTGATAACCTAAAAACACATATGGAGAAGCTCTTGGACTAAACTTATGTCTATCTTTGAGAAGGGTGGACACATAACATAAGCGGGTTTCGGCCAATTCATACACAAACTTTTCTCTGTGGTTACGATTCGATTACGAACTTTGTACCCGTGCTATTTCATTCACAAACTTATTGGCCAGCGCCATAGCATACATTTACTTGATTAATTCGTATTAATCATACATTAAGGGTAAACGACGTTTAACCTACCATTAATCAAAGCTGACTGGGATGACACGTCAACCACGACACAATTTTATTAAATAAGTTTAGGAAAGTACAAAAACGTCGTCGTCCAACTTCTTCTTCTCTTCTCCATGGTGCAATGAAAATGGCAGAATAAAAATTAGGGTTTTATAAATTTTCAGATTTTGGAGTATCAATTTGACGTAAAATTAGGATGGAGAAGGCTCTCGTATGTATTTCGAATTGAGTTTTTTGTGTTCTCGTTTTGTGGAGTGTCGAATTAGGGTTTATAATTTTTTAGAAATTTGTGCTTTTGAAATCGCACAAAATCGCACAAAGAAGAGGACGAGGAAGAACAGATAAACAAATCACACAAAAGCCCTAACTAAATCGGAACACACAAACCCTAAACAAATCGATTTTCTTTGATTCACATCCGGGTTTACACAAACCCTAAAACGAATCAATTTTCTTTGATTAACACAAATCCTTACCTCATTTCTTTGATTAGCAGCTCCACTGACCTCCAAAAGTTTCCAATCAGTTGATTTTGTGACACCCGATTTTGGTTGTTCGTATGGGAAAAATCCCCACCTTTGGCCTCCTAATTTGGGGAAATTAGACCTAATTTACGAGTAACAAACAAACGACGTCGTTTTCGACAATTGTCTGTAACGAATAAAACAACGTCGTTTAATTAATTATATGGTTAATATTTAAAATTAATTAATTTCCTATTATCTAACTAAGCAGTACTTAACGGTTTGACTAACACCGTCAAGTCAACGTATGTTATGGCACATACTAATAAGTTTGTGAATGAAATAGCACATGTGAAAATTTCATAATCGAATCGTAACTACAGAGGAAAGTTTGTGTATGAATTGACCGAAACCCCTAACATAAGCAACTAAAACTCCTCAAGGACCTATACTCAGGAACACGCTTATTAAGAAGTTCAAATGGAGTCTTATGGTTTAACAATGGAGAAGGCATTCTATTGATCAAGAAAACAGCAGTCAACACACATTCACTCCAATATATCAAATGCAAATTAGATTGAAATAGCAATGCACGTGCTACATTTAAAAGATGTTGATGTTTGCGTTCTACTATTGAATTTTGTTCAGGAGTATAAGCACAAGAATATAAATGAATCATGCCATTTGCCATGACAATATTAGTGAATGCCAATTCAGGAGCATTGTCACTGTGAATCACTTTGATAGAAAAACCATATTGAGTCTTAACGAGTTTAATGAAATCAAGAAAGAGTTGATGAACATCACTTTTATGTTTTAACATATAAACCCATGTAACACGAGTACAATCGTCAACTATCATAAGAAAAAATCTAAAACCATCAACAGACTCAGTTTTAAAAAGACCCCATATATCCATATGAATCAAATCAAATGGTTGAGCAGAAAGACGATTATTAGATTGAAAAAACAAACGTTTTTGCTTAGCTAAAAGACAAATAGAACATGGTGTATGAAATTTCAGTTTAGAAACAGAAAAGCGAGATGATAACTGTTGCAAAATAGCAGGTGATGGGTGTCCCAGGCGTTGATGCCAAAGGTATCCATCAGCCAGCATTGAACTACAAAGATTGGTAGAATGAGAGATGACATAATCTAAAACATAGAGATTATGTATAAGAGTTCATCTACCAATCTTCGAGTCCTAAATATGCTCCTGTATAAAGCAATGATCTGAGTAAAAGTGAGCAGAAAAATTCTGATTTTGAAGAACAGTACTAATACTAAGTAAGTTGAATTTAAAGGAAGGAACATGCATCACATTATATAATACTAGAGATGGTGAAAGATGTACTGTTCCAATATGAGTTATAGGCAGTCTAGTGCCATTAGGTAAAGAGATTGTTACATTCGATATTGGCAAAACATTACTAAACATTGTGAACACAGAACAAACATGCCTAGTGGCACCACTATCAATAATCCAACTACCATGAGGAATTGAAGTTTGAAGAGAAGTAAGGGATAAGTGTTGAAAGGTGAGGGAATGGTTCTCATATTTCAGGCTAGAAGAAGGGAAAGGGAATGTACCTGAAACAGAAGACTCTTTGGCTGTAACACCTTTTTTAGTGATAGATGCTTGAACTGGTTCTGGAGAGGAAGTTAAGACATCTGAACTGTGAACATGAGCACTCAATTGTTGTATGAGAGAATGCACATGATCCTTATTAAACTGACTAAGATCCAGCGTGGAAGCAGATTGAGCTGGAGGAGGAATATAGCCAACATTCTGAGTCAGCACATTAGCCATAACATTCGGCCTTTGAAACTGTGGATAAGACTTAGCAGGTGGACGAACATCATACTGAAAGTTGCCTCGAGGTTGAGGAAGTTGGGACTGAGTAAACATTGGACGAGTAGCTTGTAGATTAGGATTATGGAATTTATGTCCAGGAGGATATCCTACAACTTAAAACACTTGTGCACAATATGTCCAGCTTGACCACAATGAGTACATACATGCCGTGGCTTTGGATGATAGGCATTGTATGAAGTAGCAAAAGCTTGGTTCTCTGACTGAATCAAAGAGGTATTCTCAGAATGAGTATTTTGAAACACTGGGTTATCAGTAGAAACTGTGGGTTTAATATTCTTCTACCTTTCATCTTGAGTGACCATGTTAAAGACCTCCTCAATAGAAGGCATGAGCTTAAGCATAAGAATATGTCGCCGAGTGGACTCATATGCTTCATTAAGTCCCATTAAGAACTTCATTACTCTGCTCCGTTGTTGTAATTTCTCCCACAATGCAGCTGCACTACATTCACATTTGCCACACGTGCATAAGGGAAGTTCAACATAATTTTATGTTCTTCCCATAAAGTGACAAGTTCCGTATAGTAAGTGCAGACATCTAGATGACCTTGCTGCAAAGAATTAAGTCGTTGTTCTATCTCAAAGACCCTAGGTGCATCGTCTTGTTTGAAACAAGACATAAGGTTCTTCCAAATTGCCTCAGCCGTAGACAAAAACAACACACTTTGACCAATCTTCTTAGACACTGAATTCATCAACCAGGTTGCTACCATATCATTGCAACGAGACCAATCACCATATTCCCTATCACTAACAGAAGGTTTAGGGATGGTACCGTCTATGAATCCAAGTTTATTGCGCACATTGACTGCCATACGAATGGAACGTCTCCAAGAATGAAACTCTGCAGCAGTTGTTAACCTGTCAGAAACCAAGACTAAGCCAGCATGATCTGTACTATGCAAGAAGTAAGGATTTTCATACTGATCGACAGATTGTCGATTACTCGTCAATGAATGTTGCGATTGTGAGCTGGAATCCATCGATTGAAAGGGAAATCGATGTAAAAAAACCAGAGAAGATTATGCCAAATGCGAAAGGAAAAATGAGAAAATGGCACAATCAAATGTCAATTAACGGAAAAGAAACAAGAGAGAAGAAACTACAATCGCAACAAAAACCTTGGAAATTTCAAGAATCGCCATGAAGATTACCCGAAGAAAGTTAGGGATTATTGTTCGGTATGAATCACTCATAAAAAACGATTCAAGAATACCAGGAATCTAGATTGAAAGCTTACAAAATCGAAGACCGAATCAAGAAGCGGAAAATTTTTGGCGCTCTCATTCCATATTGAATGTTGATTTTCGAATGTACAACTTTCATTATACTAGAATACGTACGTATAAAAAATGTATAATAAAAATTATATATAGATACAAAACTAGAGAAAGAATAAAGAAAGTATTCACTATCTAATAAAGCCATAACCCTTAACAATGATCAAAAGCATGTCTTTAAAATTGAAAACATGTTTTCGGTTAGGCTAAACATTGATTTGATCGGTGACATCTGAACATAATATTTTAAGTCAAAAGAAAAATATGTTCACTAAGAACATAGTTATACAAATTATGATAGATAATTATTTATAGTTTTTATATATATATATATATATATATATATATTTTTGTTCTAGTCATGGAAAACCAATTTATTAATAATCAAACTAATATGTTTACAAAACAAAATTAAACTAAAATTTAAATAAAAAAGTTTAGATAAAAACCTTTAATCATTTTATAAACTGCTTGGTTAATTAATAAGATATAAAATCTTATTAGTCTTTTCATTTTTTAAATTTATAGTTTACTGACTTTTAGTAATACCCTGGCGGAGTTATAATCCGATTTAAATCAAAAGTGCGTTTGTATAAATTATATTACATCCCTTTCATATTAAATGTCATTTTATAACTTAAATTTTGTTTATTTAAGTGTCACTAGTATTGTCAATAGTGAAACTAAATCGTTTTTTAATATGTGGGGGAAAAATATTAAACAACATTTATAGTGAAACATAGGAAATAGACAACAACAAAAAACCTCAGAAACATCGATTTATGTTTTTGCCAACCCTCCAAAACATGGGCCTTAACATAGCAATGCATGTGGTTGTATGAGTATATAAAGATATTAATCAAATCTCTCATCTTCTTATCTTAATCCTATAAAGTCTTCATATAGTCTTCTTTCATTAGTTTCTCCATTACTACCAAAATTTCTATAATTTCTTTCTTTTCATTGTCTTCTTAGAAATTACTATAATATCTCAAAACTTGCTTAATCAGTAACTCAGAGCTAAATCCAATTTTGTAGTTTTCTTTTCCCTTTTCTCTCTCATTTGAGGTTAAAAAAACGTCTCTTTTATTTCTCCTCTTCCTCTACAGCTTTTGAGACATTCTCTACATCTCGCAGCCAAAGAAAAACTTGTAAGAGAAGGAAAACAAACTTTGCATCAAAGGTCTACATTCAGATCTGGAAAGCTTTCAAATTTCCGCAATGGGTATTGTAAAAGAGTCACAGTTCCATGTTTTGGCTGTTGATGATAGTCTCTTTGATCGGAAAATGATAGAGAGATTGCTCCAAAAGTCTTCATGTCAAGGTAAATCGAAAGAATAAAAAAAGAAAGGTATTGGAAAAGGATCTATAAAAGCTTTCTTTTGTTCGTGTTTTGGCAGTTACTACAGCTGATTCAGGCTCGAAAGCTCTCGAATTTCTGGGTTTAAGAGGAAGTGATGAAACCGATAACCCAAATGCAACCGAAAATCATCAGGTTCAGCTAATAATTTGTAGTTTTTTTCATGATTCAATTGGGTTTCTTTCGAATTTATATATTCATTATTTGAAATTTGTTTGTTTCTGCTTCATGCAGGAAGTTGAAATCAATCTTATAATTACAGATTACTGTATGCCTGGCATGACTGGTTATGATTTGCTCAAAAGAGTTAAGGTTTTTTTTTTTTCTTATTCGACTTTTGGCTCATTTTCTCGATTGGTTTGCTGTCTTTTCCATCTCTGGGAAATTCGTTTTCCAGAAAAAGGAGAGTTTTGTTTTCACTTTTAGTTTTAGAAAATGCCAATGGGGGAAATTTCTCCCATTCACTTAAAGTTTCTTTCTTTTTGCCAAGAAGAATTTGTTATCCTGAGAAATTCATATATATGACTGTGTAGGAATCAGCCGCATTTAAAAGCATTCCCGTTGTAATAATGTCATCTGAGAACGTTCCTGCTAGAATCACCAGGTATATAAGTCTCTGTTTCTCTAAACTTAATTTTGAGTCTCATTGATTATGTGATCTGAACAACAACAAGTCTTTGAACTTTGCGACAGAAAGTAACATGAACTATGCAGAAAAAATGTCTTATTCAAGCAGTGGATGTGATAAAATGTCCTGAAAACAGGTGTTTGGAAGAAGGAGCTGAAGAGTTTTTCTTGAAACCAGTAAAGTTGGCTGATATTACCAAATTGAGACCTCATATGATGAAAACCAAATTGAAGAAACCAACCAAAGGAGAAAATGCAATTTCGAAACTGGAGATAAAAGAAGATTTTCATCAGTAATCGAAATCTTGCCTCCACACAAATGTTTAAGTGTACTGAATACAATGATATCATAATCTCGGTCTGACTCTTTCTTTCCAAGTTCTTTTTTTCTAAACTTTCTTTAGTGGTCTCTTTTATAGGTTTCATTGTAGGAATGCTTCTGGTAAATACAGGATTGCTATTAAAGAATGAAGAAGAGAGATATATGTAGATGATGATGGTAATGGTAATGGTAATAGTTGTTACTTGCTACAGTAAAAATCAGTAAATTCCCAGTTTTTTCGTTTATGTTTCTTATACAATCTACACCATGGAAATCTGAACCAATCACATACAGCTAACAGAAGAATGTAGATTCCTGGAAGAGAAATTTAGGAGGGTTATTGAATCACTTTGAAATAATGTAAATTTAAAACCAATTGATTGAAAAGTAATGTAAATGTTTAAATGGAATTTTAAAAGAATTCGATAGTAAAAGAGTTTTTAGAAGAGAAATGTCTAAAATAACACATTTTTAAGTTTTTGTTCTAAAACAGCATCATTAATTTAAATTTTCAATAATAGCACAAATTTAAGATTAAAATGCATTAAAACTATATTTTAATAGAAGAAAATTAAACCCTAAATTGGAAATAATGAATCCAAATACAATACTTTAAGTTTATGTATAATTTATTTAGAATAAATAAATATTTTCACATAAATATTTGTACTATTTTTGAGAATTTAATTTTATGATGCTAGATTTGAAAGAAATTTTTTTAAAAATGCTATTTTAGGGTATTATTTTTTTTAGAATTTTCGCTTTTTCATTGGAAATTTTTTTTTTTTGAAAATATCGTAAAAATGGTAAAATAATATTTAATAAATTAAGAAATCAATCATATCTTTAAATATCTGTAAAATAATCTAGATTATTCAGTTGAATCCAAAAGAAAAACGAAACAAAATAGAATAAAATATTTTCTAGGGCCCACAGAATCTGATCATAGTTTGTTCAGTTGCTGAAATTAGGGTTTAGATTTGATGACTCTCGGTTTAGTTTCCAAATTTAATGACTTCTGATTTCTCTAATATCACCAATAACATGGACAATATGCAAATAAATTTTTCGTGAAAATAATGAAGTCTGTAAATTTGTTAGTTTTTGGAAGACAAGGAAAGATGAAGAAGAAGAATTATTGACAACTGCGAATTCTTCCTCTCTTTCCTTTTCGCAACGACGAAGCTGTTTTTGTTCTCTCTATTAACAACGACATTCCATAAGATCGTTCGCTATTGACAAAAATCTTTAATCTTTCTTTTTGAAAGATCCTCATAAATTTTGTCACGTTTCCTTCAAAATTATGGGTGGATCATGTCAACACAAATTTTTCTGTAGCTGCCGTAATGCTTCAGAAAATATAGAATATGTAACGATTCTTTCTACACAAAGTTCTTATGCTTTCCTATTCTTCTTTCAAGCTTATTAGATCTACTCTGTTTTATCGTTTCTTGCTCTCTTCTTTTCAGGTAAAGAACAAAATCGAAAGTTGTATTCAAAAGTACATGAGTTTTGAAGAAACCATGTCATATCTCCAGGAAACTTATCAGATTTCTCCCAATCTCACCAAACCAAGTAAGTCTCTACATGGCGACATTCTAAGCAAGCCTTTTTTTTATTATTAATTCTATATATTCTGAGTTGTATACTGAGGTTTTTCGTGTTAGTTTGGGAGCAGCTTCAAATAGAGAACCCAGATTTCTTCATGAATTACTTCTTAAGATGCAAACTGGTTTGTCAGACAAAGATGTTCACCGATTTGCTAGCTAAGCAAGTAGCTCGAATGCTCGAGCATGGACAAATCGATATTTGTGATGCATCACGTAAGTATAACACAGAGACCACACTTGACCTTATGATTTGTTTACTGCTTGACCTTATGAAAGAGTTAGTTATGTTTGTATTCGTGCAGCCGCAATCAGGACTTTTTTTCTTCAAGACCCTGAAGGGACTCGTCTTATTGACAATCTAGCTAACATATCTTGTAAACCTTTGTAATCATGTCTTTGTGAATCACTTCTTTCAAATTTGGTTTTGTTTTGATTTGAAATTTCTTGCATTGTGTAGCTTACAAGACAAAGCCGAGTTTTTCAAGCTTAGCATTGCCTTATACAAATGGTCCAACAGGTAAAGCCAGACAAAAATTTGGTTGCAGATTCCTAATGATCAGAAAAATCATTATCAACTGTCTTCATCTAATGAACTTGCGTGTGATGAAAAGACTGAATCTTTTTTTATTGTCTCTCATTGATTTAACCCTTCTATTCTACTTAAGCATTTGGATGAATCATTCTCCTCTTCTTTGCCCATAGATATGGGAGCTCAAACTCTTGCACAAGCAATTGCTACGCCAGTAGACCCTTCTATATTTGAGTTTCGAGGCGATATTGGACATAATGTCCTATGTTCCGAAGACATGGATCTACAATTAGCAGCACAACTAGCAATGCCAACCAATCAAAAACTACAGGACTTAGATGGACAATACCAACAGTTAAATTATGGAGGAGAAAACACCGGGCTGCAATATGCAGGAGGCAACAATGAGCTGCAACATGGAGGAGGAAGCAACGGGCTGGAATATGGAGGAGGAAGCAACGTGCTGGAATATGGAGGAGGAAGCAACGTGCTGCAATATGGAGGAGGAAGCGATATGCTGCAATATGGAGAAAGAAATAACGAGGTGCAAAATGGACAAAGTATTGACCATCAGTTATGTCATAGCTTTGATACAAAGCAATCAAACTATCCTTTTGTCTCATCAGCAACAAGCGTTAATCAGCAACGAGTACAACGAGTAATACTGTCTCGTCAACCTGAATATGAAGCTTTGAACAATCCATATAGTGGTAAATAGCAAAACCTTTTTGTCCCACACTACAAAATTGGTTTGTCATCCCTTATCTAACTTATTTCTTGATTATTCTTCTCTTTTTGTTAAGGTAACAACGGCTCAGAACTATCATGATCTCTAGATGCATCAACCACAAGGTCCCTGGAAAAGAGGAACAATATCTTGTTTCGTCAATCTCTCTTATATGAGCTTTCTCTTTTTCTTTTCTTTTCTCTGATTTATTTGAACATAAATATTTAAAGGCACAAGATCTTTTAGGAAATTATTGATAAATAGTTTCAAGTTGGAGACATGGAAGAAGAGCAGAATCCAAAAATTATTGAAAAGATTGGATCTTTTGAGAGTCGGTATTGGATCTTTTGAGAGTCGGTATTGAACCTTATCAAAACTGACCATTGTAAACAACACACTAAAACCTTATAAAAATGGTATGTTCATTGTTTCAGTAAGGTTTCACAACACACCAAAAGTAATATTTTTGATTACTGGAGTATGTATGATCCGCCAATGATTTTCCTCCCACACAAATAACCACTCTTTCCCAAAATTGGAATCGCAATTGCATCGCCCAAATCACCCAAATTTTCGAGTTGTTAACTGATTTCTTCCTGCTTGAAGTACTCGATTTCTTATTGCTTTCGTCTTTGTTTGATCCGGATCAATGTGAAGCGAGACACCATTCTACTTTCCGTTTATAACTTCATCTGCCAAATCCAGGTGTGCTGATTTTTCCCTCAAAAGAAAGAGAGGCGATGAGTGACGTCACTGGTGATCCCGCGGCGGTAAGCGAAGCCATGGCCGTTTCTGACGCCGCCCGGATCGCAGAAGTTAAGGCGTAACTCTCCTCTCAATTCCAAGCCGCTGGCAGAGAAGTCCCCAATTTCGATTACACTCATCGAAGCATCGCCTATCTGTATAATCTCGCCACCGCTTCTCAAGCCAAGTCTCAGCCTCTAAGCAGCATTGTCGCTAACGATTTTCGTCAAAAGGCTTCAAAATGTTAGAACGCGAAAAACCGGATATGAAAATCACGATATGAGAAAACGATCTATGGATCAAACGATTGAAAAACTGAATTAAAAAGAAGACGAATTCGTGGAGGCGAGATTTGATCTCTTTCCTTAATTCAATAAATCTCCCGCAGTGTGGCGGTTTGATGAGATTTTGAATCCCAGGATACAACCACAATGAGACTACAATTGCAACACCCAACTGTAGAATCTACGAACAAGAATCTACGCTATACTCTCGATAAAAACTTACAGTGCGTGAAGAAGAGAGGAGTAAGATCGCTGGAACGACTTTGGGAGAGAATGCGGCCGAATTAGGTTAATGAGGATTAAGGCTTGTTTTTATAACCTTAAGGGAGCGGTTTTCGCAACCCTAAAACGTGGGAGGAAACCGAACCGACGAAAAAATTGTGGACGGTTAGGAGAGAAAACCGTGGGTATGGTTTAGGGTTTTGACTTGGTTTTGAGTCAAAACCATAATCAAAATTTGACCCAAAAAGAATCTTATTGGGCCTACGGCCCTTTGCCAAGACCCAAGACCCAAGACCCAAGACCCGACACCCAAGACCCAAGACCCAAGACCCGAGACCCGAGACCCGAGACCCGAGACCCGAGACCCGAGACCCAAGACCCAAGACCCGAGCCCCGAGCCCCGAGCCCCGAGCCCGAGCCCAAGCCCGAGCCCAAGCCCGAGCCTGGCCCGGCCCGGCGGCGGCGGCATGCGCGTGGCTTGGTCCCTTTTCTCTCCAACTCTTTTAAGCTACTACATAGCTCTCCCATTTATATACTAGATGATTTTTCCTCATGTTTCCAATGTGGGACTTTTGTCCCTCCTCATTATTTTAGCCAACAAATTTATGGCTTTTTAATGAGCCCAATGCCTATTTCTCATTCACATTCCAACAATTTTTGCAATCAATATTTGTGCTATATTACCCAATTGAACATGCAAATTTGTTCATAAAAATTGTTCCAACAATCCCCCACATGAATAGAAATGACTCTATACAATGCAGACTCGATAGACTCGACAGACTCTACTATCTAGACGTATTCTATAGACTAGACAGAATGACTTTCGAGAGTATAAATGAAAATTCACTGTATCTGAGTTGGTAGCATGTTTCAGCTTTGAACCACTCATTGTTAATATCTGTCGGGTTTACTCGACCAGGAGGTGAACATGATGTCTTGAACCACCCGAGCTTTGATGTAAACCGAGACAACAGGTATAACACAGTTTCATTTCTCTTAGAACTATGTTCTCTATTGTGTCCATTGTGGCCGTGGACTTGCCTGGTTAATCATGAGTGAACTTGGAGAATATAGCCTTTCCTTCATTCTCCTAGAAACGGCCCCATTTCACACTCATAAGGTGATTCACCATTAGCTTTGTTTTAAGGAGCATCATGTAATACTCCACTTATATGTCAAAACTATGGTCTCAAATCATTAAAAGCAATGCTTATCCTACACATACAGGTAACAACACTGTTTATCATCCTAGGAACTGGGTATAGACGTAAGTCACACAGTGTTTTTTCAGATTCCGTTTGATTTAGTTGTCCCTTTGAACCTACATCTTGGGATCTCCAGTCACGTAGGTGGGGTTTTCATCAAACTTCATCTTTATTCATAGGCTTTAAACTCATTCCTCTTGATGATTGTACGACTTGATCTCGAGCTAAACCTTTAGTAAACGGATCCGCTAGGTTATCAGCTGATTTGATGTAATCTACCGTGATTACACCACTTGAGATTAAGTGCCTAATGGTTTTATGTCGTCTTCGTATATGACGCGATTTACCATTATACAGATTGTTCAGTGCCCGAGCAATAGCCGATTGACTATCACACTGTATACATATTGCTGACACTGGTTTTTCCCACATTGGGATATCTTCCAAAAAATTACGAAGCCATTCTGCTTCTTCTGCAGCTTTGTCTAAAGCTATGAACTCAGATTCCATGGTTGATCTAGCCAACAGAGTTTGTTTGGAAGATTTCCAGGACACTGCTGCACCACCAAGTGTAAAGATATATCCACTCGTGGATTTTGAGTTTTTGGAGTCGGATATCTAGTTCGCATCACTGTATCCTTCCAAAACTCCGGGTTCTCTACCATAGTACAACCCATAATCTTTTGTATAACGTAGGTAGTTTAATACTCTAGTTATAGCTTTCCAATGATTATGTCGTGGATTACTCGTGTAGCGACTTAGTACATTTACCGAGTGCGCGAGATCGGGTCTAGTACAGTTTGTTAAGTACATCAAGCTTCCGATCACGCGAGCATACTCTAGTTGTGACACCGCTTCACCCGAATTTTTGGTCAAGTGAAGTTGAGGGTCGATAGGACTTTTTGCACTTCCATTTGAGTAGTTCTTAAACCGCTCAAGAATCTTCTCAGCATAATGAGTTTGGGATAGGATGATTCCTTCAGAATGTCTATTTATCTTGATTCCTAGAATGACATCCGCTAATCCCATATCTTTCATGTCAAACTTTCCACTAAGAAAACTCTTAGTTTGATTGATCATGTCTTTATTGCTGCCAATGATAAGCATATCATCCACGTATAAGCATAACAAAATATACCCATTTGGCGTATTTTTGACATAGATACACTTATCACATTCATTTATGCTGAAACCATTTGACATCATTACATTGTCAAATTTTTCATGCCATTGTTTAGGAGCTTGTTTGAGTCCGTACAATGACTTAACAAGTCTACACACTTTGTGTTCTTGACCAGGGACGACAAACCCTTCAGGTTGTTTCATATAAATCTCTTCTTCTAAATCGCCATTTAGAAAAGCAGTTTTTACATCCATTTGATGTATTTCCAAGTCCCTCAATGCTGCGATGCTTATCAGCATTCTTATTGAAGTTATTCTCGTTACTTGAGAATAGGTGTCAAAGAAATCCAAACCTTCTTTTTGTCGGAATCCTTGCACCACAAGTCTAGCCTTGTACTTCTCTATTGAGCCATCGGTTTTCAATTTTGTTTTGAAAATCCATTTACACCCTAATGCCTTAGAGCCTTTTGGTAGATCGGTTATCTCCCATGTATGGTTTTGCGTAATGGAGTCGATCTCACTATTAACAGCTTCCTTCCAAGAAGGTGCATCAGGTGTAGACATGGCTTCGGTGAATGTTCTCGGTTCATTCTCTAAGAGAAAGACCATCAAGAAATCATCACCAAAAGATTTTTCCTTACAAGCTCTTTTGCTTCGTCTAGGTTCATCTTCAAAATTTTCTACTTCAGTTACTGAAGTACCAGATGTGCTTGCCTCATTTGTGGAGGTGATTGCATCACTCTCTTCACGTGCTCGTTTCGGATGTTTATCCTTACACGGAAATACGTTTTCAAAAAATATTGCATTTTTTTATTCCATAATCGTATTGACATGGATATCTGATATATCTGATTTATTTACCAGAAACCGATAAGCACTACTATTGTGTGCATATCCTATGAATATGCAATCCACATTTTTAGGTCCAATTGTGACCTTTTTAGGAGGAGGTACTGCTACTTTTGCTAGGCACCCCCACACTTTCAAGTATTTGTACGAAGGTACAATGCCTTTCCACAACTCATACGGCGTTTTGCCGGTTGTTTTGTGTGGTATTTCGTTGAGGATATAATTTGTGGTGAGCAATGCTTCCCTCCACAGATTCTGGGGTAACCCAGATTCCTGCAACATTGCATTCATCATTTCTTTCAGAGTTCGGTTTTTGCGTTCTGCAACTCCGTTAGATTCTGGTGAGTAGGGAGCTCTTGTTTGATGGATAATGCCATTTTCTTGACAAAATGCATTAAACGGTCCATCATATTCGCCTCCTCTATCACTTCTAACTATTTTAATAGTTTTCTTAAGTTGATTTTCAACTTCAAGCTTGTACTCTTTAAATTTTTGTAGGGCTTCATCCTTACTACGTAACAAATATACGTAACAATATTTTGTACAATCATCAATGAATGTCACAAAATACTTTTTACCACCTCTAGTTTGTATGCTTTTCAAATCGCATAAATCAGTGTGTATTAATGCTAGAGGTTCAGTAGTTCGTTCAACATGAGGTGATGGAGTTTTTGTGAGTTTTGCTTCGACGCATATCTCACACTTGTCTTTACTTATTTTGCATTTTGGAATTAGGTTCAAATTAATCAATCGTTGCATCGATTTATAATTCACATGTCCTAATCTTTCATGCCATAAATTAAAAGACTCAACCAAATAAGCAACTGGTTTCTTATTCATTGCAACATTGGAAAAAGTAGAAACATCATTGTTTTTGAGAACTGTCATTACACACATTTTGATCAGTCCTCCCTTAACATACCCTTTTCCCAAGTACACCCCATTCTTCCTAAGAACCAATTTGTCGGACTCAAAGTTGATGGCGAATCCATGCTTGCTCATCAATGTCCCGGATATCAGGTTCTTCCTCATGTCTGGCACGTGCTTCACATTGGTGAGAGTGACTTCGTGTCGAGATGTCAGCTTCAGCACCACTTTGCCGTGACCTTCAATCTTGGAAAAAGCTGTGTTTCCCATCATCAACTGCTCCTCGGACTTGTTCTTCTGATAAGAACTGAACATATCTCGATCAATGCAGATGTGAGTGGTTGCTCCAGTATCATAGAACCACACTCCCTAGGGTTTTCCTCAACCATGTTTGCCTCAGTGACCACCGCACATAGGTCAGCTTCAGTCAGATTGGCTTGAGCTTTTCCCTTCGCCTTACTACGACACTCCGAGGACTTGTGCCCTTTCTTACCACAATGATGACAACTCCCAGAGAATTTCTTCGGGTTGCCTTGCTTCTTAAAGCTTGTGGAGGCTTGAGGTGCGACCTTGTTAAACGCATGTTTATTAGGTCCATTGTTGTTTGCCACAACCTTGCCTTTGCCCTTTCTTGCGTATTCGGCTACATTCGCATTATGATCGAGATGGTAATCTGATCTGCGATGTTTTGACTCAATTTGCAACCTGGAAATTAAGTTTGACAACGTCAAAGCCTTTTGCTTGTGGTCGAGATAGTTTTTGAAATCAACCCAACCGGGAGGTAGCTTCTCAATGAAGCAATTCACAGTGAATGTCTCACACAGCTTCATTCCCTCATCGGTTAACTCTTGGGATATCATTTGCAGTTCATGAACTTGCTCCATGATGGGCCTTGAGTCCACCATTTTGAAGTCAAGAAATTTCTTAACTGCATATTTCCCAGAGCCTACGTTGAAAGACTTATACTTCTTTTCCAAGGCATCCCAGAGATCCTTGGAAGTTTTGACCTCACTGTACACATTGAACAGTTGGTCCACCAGGCGGCTTTGAATGTAGCCTCGACACAAGTAGTCTCCATGGTTCCATGACTCAACACTAGCAAGAGCTCGTGGATCAGTATTTCCCGGAGGTAAGACAGGCTTAACCTCGGTGAGATACTTCTCCAATTTCAGAGTGGTCAGAAAGAAGTGCATCTTTTGCTGCCACGTCTTAAAATTGGACCCATCAAATTTGTTCGGCGTAAGTCCTGCACTTATAGCGCTAGGCACAAACGGGACATCAGATGAGGATGAACCAAGTGGTAGACCACTCCCAATATGGGGCGTCACCTCACTTGCGTTAATCCCATCATTTGCACCTCGGGATGTGGTATCAATAGACACGTAAGCAGTTTCGTTAGCCATTTCAGATGAATCTGTTCAAATATAGAAGAAACAGAATCAATATGGATAACAAACAAATGCGATAGCAATATAATCGATTTTAAGAATCGTTAAAATTGTGTTCTACGGAAATTTGCTTAAAAAAGCATTCCGAGAATTCGCTCAAATTTCTGCGGATATCAATTTTTTTTTTTTTGATATTCCGCGAAATTACAGAAAAATATTTTGACTCCTTTATGAATCAGAAATATTTTTTCCTCTTTTCAGAAACCCTGACAGGCGTTTCTATAAATATATATATATATATATATATATATATATTTATATATATTTTTTTAAATAATATATTCGTGAAACCCTAATAGGGGTTTGTAGAATAATATTTTTTCACGTTTCGCGAAACTCGCCGTTAGGCCTTCGCGGAAACCGTTTGACAAAAATATTTAGATCGTTTTAGGTTTTGAAACTTTCCACTGAATCGTTATAAAACGTTCGTAGAACTGTTTCAGATCGATCACAAAAACGGATTGAAAACGTTTATTAAATCGATTCCGATCGATTGAAATAATGTGAAAACGTTTATAAAAAACGTTACAAATCAGATTAGAATCATTTGAAACCGTTTTTTTTTTCAGATCAAAAATCGTTTTGAAACGTTTTTTGAAAATCGTTTTAAAAATCAATCGCAATTCTCAATCCGATTCAAGCGATAAGCAGGAAGCAGATTTATTGAATTAAGAATGTTAGAACGCGAAAAACCAGATATGAAAATCACGATATGAGAAAACGATCTACGGATCAAACGATTGAAAAACTGAATTAAAAAGAAGACGAATTCGTGGAGGCGAGATTTGATCTCTTTCCTTAATTCAATAAATCTCCCGCAGTGTGGCGGTTTGATGAGATTTTGAATCCCAGGATACAACCACAATGAGACTACAATTGCAACACCCAACTGTAGAATCTACGAACAAGAATCTACGCTATACTCTCGATAAAAACTTACAGTGCGTGAAGAAGAGAGGAGGAAGATCGCTGGAACGACTTTGGGAGAGAATGCGGCCGAATTAGGTTAATGAGGATTAAGGCTTGTTTTTATAGCCTTAAGGGAGCGGTTTTCGCAACCCTAAAACGTGGGAGGAAACCGAACCGACGAAAAAATCGTGGACGGTTAGGAGAGAAAACCGTGGGTATGGTTTAGGGTTTTAACTTGGTTTTGAGTCAAAACCATAATCAAAATTTGGCCCAAAAAGAATCTTATTGGGCCTATGGCCCTTTGCCAAGACCCAAGACCCAAGACCCAAGACCCGAGACCCGAGAACCGAGACCCGAGACCCGAGACCCGAGCCCCGAGCCCGAGCCCAAGCCTGGCCCGGCCCGGCGGCGCTCGCGTGGCTTGGTCCCTTTTCTCTCCAACTCTTTTAAGCTACTACATAGCTCTCCCGTTTATATACTAGAGGATTTTTCCTCATGTTTCCAATGTGGGATTTTTGTCCCTCTTCATTATTTTAGCCAACAAATTTGTGGCTTTTTAATGAGCCCAATGCCTATTTCTCATTCACATTCCAACAATTTTTGCAATCAATATTTGGGCTATATTACCCAATTGAACATGCAAATTTGTTCATAAAAATTGTTCCAACACAGAATACCGTGGTCAAGGTTCTTGCTTTTCTGCTTCCACAATGAATCTTTTTACTGTGGTACTGTTTATCTGGATTACACTAATCTTTACAAAATTGGGTTTTTCCTGAGAATTATCTTTCTCTGTTTATTGGCTGTGTTCTTTTTAACTTATTTAAAGATCTTTGCGAGTAAATTTGTTGATGTAGCGGCTCAGATTAGAGAGATATTAGAGAGTGCAGGAATGAACTTACCTTCAATTGTGGTCTCTTCTGCTCAAGTTCTTGTAAATGTGGCAAATTTGTTGAACATAAGAGACACTGAGCTGAGCAGGTGATTGTTAGCTCTCTTATTAGGTGTTTTGCTATCTCGAAATGTGAAACTGATGATTGCTTTGTCCTCGGTTCAGAGTAGATTGCTTTGGCTGCATTAGCAATCGAAGACAAGAAAAGACAATTTGCAGCGGCGGAAAAGTATCTAGAAGAAGTATTACAATCAGCCCTTGAAACAGGCGGTGAATGATTGATATAAAACCGAAAAATATTATGTTAAAGTTAAACGAGCAACTGCATATTTGTGTTCCAAATAACCGAGCAGAAAAGTAACACAAACAATTTTATCATGACATCATAACAGCGGAGGAAAATGAATTTTCACCAACAGAAATACAAAAAAATGCAAAACTAAAATTACAAGCTGTGGCATCTCTACAGCCCGGTCACTTGGTCTTAGGTTCGATTCAGACAAAATGTCTTCTATCTATTGTCAAATTAATAATGGAAAAAAGTGACAATCTGGCTTGTAAAAATGAATTGATTAGGTGAAAATAGGAAAAGTGGAACCTAAGGAAGGTGGAATTTGGTCAGTCTCTTCTTTCTCTTTACCTTTCATTTGTTAGAAACGAACCTTTTTCTTGAGTTAAAAATTCTTTTATAGAAGTGAGCCGATTAGTACAATGATTTATTATAATAATACAACACACCGGAGACATCTTGTTAATTGAATGAACCGAATTTTTGTAACATGCAATATATGGTGTAGTCGATCTCGATCTCTATATCGATGGAAATAGTGTAACCATTACTCTATTTATTCATTTGCGAATGAATGAACTGTTTAGCACGATAAAAAAACTAAGATTAATTATCATTTTGGTTCCTCAGATTGAATATCGTTTCGGTTCATCAAATTAAATATAGATTATTTTTAGTTTTGTTATTATTTTTTTGTCACTTTTAGTTTTATTAACGAGTTTACCGTTGTTATATTAGACTATACCAATACATTCAAATATCAATTAATATTTGGAATCGAATAACCAAACCGGTTCCCATAACTTCGAAGTAGCAGAGAATAGAAGAACGAATGGCATCGGAGTTTTTTTAGTTCCAAACACTCTTTATTGGTTTCTTGAGAAAGAGAAAGAGAAAATAAGGGGGAAGGAGCGGTCTGAAGAAGTAGAAAAGAACCGAGAGTTTTTGAGAAACTGAAACTTCTTGATTAAAACTTCATAGTTCATACAAAGAGAAGTGCTCGATATTTAAATACACAAGTGAACATTCTAGATCATAGAAGTGGTGAATCGTGTGCTAGCTGGAGGATAGAGAAAGCTCAGAAGCTGCCAAGATTAGCTAGTGTACTGAACTGATTTTGCAGTCTTATTGCAGGTGGTCCCGTGCCGGTACAATCTACATTTGCAGGGGAAGAGGAGACAACATGTACGGTTGCAGAGCTGATAGCTGGTATTCTGTTTTGTTGTGTTGTCTCTTTGGCAGGAAGACTCTTGTTTGGGCTTATGGATCCATCATCTTTGATTTGATTGAAACCCAAGTGCAATTGATGTTCATGGAGGTGCTCGAGTTGTTGCTTGTGACTTACATTCCCCCTCAAACTTGGAGTGAGTTCACTAACTCCAAGTTTGCATCTGAGTCGTGTGAAGCTGTTTCTTGGCAATGATTTTGTAAAGATATCTACCATTTGCATGTCTACTGAAATATGTTTCGTTTCGATTAACCCGAGTGCGACTTGTTCTCTAATATAATGATAGTCTGTGTCGAAGTGCTTTGAACGGCTGTGAAGAGCTGGATTGGCACTTAAATATACGGCTGATAAGTTGTCACATCTTAGCACGGTTGATCTTTGTTGAACAATGCCGAGATCACGTAGAAGAAATGATATCCAAGTGATCTCTTGAGCTGTTGTTGCAAGTGCTCTATACTCGGCTTCGGTTGAAGATTTGGACACCGTAGGTTGTCTCTTTGTTGACCATGATATGAGGTTAGGTCCGAGTAGAGTACAAAATCCGGTTGTTGATCGACGAGTTTCCCGGTAGCGTGCCCAATCACTATCGCAATAGGCTGAAAGTGACAAGTCTTTATCTTTCTTGATGTGTAAACCCATCTCGGCAGTCCCTTTGATGTACCTCAGAAGTCTTTTTAACAGGCTGAAATCGGATTGAGTTGGAGCATGCATCCGTTGACATACAAGATTCACGGCATATTGAATGTCGGGCCTTGTTATGGTCAGATATTGTAGTTTCCCTGCTAAGCTTTTGAAGTATGTGGGTTCTTCAAAGGGAGTAGAGTTCGACTGATCACAAACTTGTGGAAGAGGGGTAGGCATTGCATTGCAATCACTCATTGCTGCTTGATGAAGTATATCTCTAGCATATGCTGTTTGATGCAGAAAAATTCCCCCTAGAGCTGATTGTATCTGAATGCCAAGAAAATACTTAGGATAACCCATGTCTTTCATTGAAAATCTGCTCATTAGAGACTGCAGAAGATGTTGAATGACAGCCTCATCACTTTCAGCAAGCAGAATGTCGTCCACATACAATAACAATACTAGTGACTTGTCTTCTTGGTGATAGGTAAATATCGAATGATCAGATTTACTGCAGCTGAAGCCATAATCTAGCAAAAAGTGGCTGAAGGTATCGAACCAAGCTCTTGGAACTTGTTTAAGACCGTAGAGAGACTTGGTTAGTTTGCACACATGTTGAGGATTTTCAATGTCTTCAAATCCAAGAGGTTGCTGCATAAATACTGGCTCTTTTAAGTCTCCATGGAGGAACGTGTTGGTCACATCCAGCTGTTTTAGGATCCAATTCTTTGCAATTGCAATATTTAGAACAAGTCTTATTGTTGCAGTCCGTACTACAGGGCTGAAAGTCTCCAAATAATCCACTCCTTCTTCTTGGTTAAACCCTTTGGCAACCAGGCGAGCTTTCAACTTTTCTACCGACCCATCTGGCTTAAGTTTTGTCTTGAAGATCCATCTACATCCCATCACATTCGTATCAGCTGTTCTTGGTACCAAGGTCCATGTGTGAAGCATGTGAATGTTTTTAAGCTCACTTAAAACTGCTTCTTTCCAACCAGGATGCCTCATTGCCGATACTATACTCTTAGGTTCTTCTTGAGTGAGCTTAGAAGCAAGGAGAACATACCTAGTATTCGGCTTGCGAATTCCAGCCTTTAATCTTGTCGTCATAGGTTGCTGTTGAGGCAAGTTGGCTGATTGTGTTGGTTCTGATGCAGTAGAGGGCTCGTTTGTCTCATTAGTATCAAGCTGGCTCATTGGTGAAATTGGAGAGGCGTTGCTAATTTCTGAAGGAACAGATGACAATGGTGAAGTTGTTTCATGTCTGTTTTCAACCCTTTGTGTCGGGTTTGTGTGAAGGAAGCTTGGTGGTATTGACAACTTCTCTTCTGTTCTGTTTTTCTCCTCTGTTTTCTGCCCTACCGTGAAGCTGCTTTGCTACGCTTTTAGGAGACTGGAGTTGTATTTTGTGGTCCATTGTTGATATTGGAGTTTGAAGGGAAATGAACTCTCATCAAATATGACATGTCTCCATATGTATACTTTTTGTGTTGGTGGATGTAAGCATCTATAGCCCTTGTATTGGGAACTATACCCAATGAAAACACAATGCAGAGACTTTGGTTCAAATTTATGACTTGCCCATGGTCTGAGATATGGATAACACGAAGACCCGAAGACTCTAAGCATGGAGTAGTCTGGTTTCTCATCAAATAACACTTGAAGAGGGCTGACATTATTCAGAACTGAAGATGGCAGTCGGTTTATAATGACGTTTGCTGAGAAGAAGGCTTCTACCCAATATTTCAGAGGTGTGTGACTATGAAACATCATTGAAAGACCAAGCTCCACCAAATGTCTATGTTTTCTTTCAGCTACCCCATTTTGCTGGGGGGTGTAAGGGCATGAGATGATGTGTTTGATCCCCTTTTCTGTAAACAAATCCCTTAGTTTATTGCTCATGAATTCTCCTCCACCATCACTATGAAATGTTTTTATTTTTGCATTCAATCGGTTTTCTATCATCCTTTGAAAGGCAGAAAACACTTGAAAGAATTCTGACTTGTTTTGGAGAGGATAAAACCATGAATATCTAGAGAATGCATCAACAAAAACCACATAGTATTTGAATCCTTGGTTTGATACAACTGGAGAAAGACCCCAAAGATCACAATGGATGAGATCTAGGGGCTTTAAAACATGAGATTTGGAAGACGAAAACATTAATTTAGTGCTTTTCCCCATCTGGCAAGGCTCACACAAAGGGGAGATGCTGCTCTTATTCACCATACTTTCCTTGTTGCTTATAAGATGCTTAAGAATCTTTGAGTTTGAGTGTCCAAGTCTATGATGCCAAGTTTCTTCCGAAGCTGAGCATTGTCGGTTAGAGTAAAAGACAGCAAACTCTTGACTCTTAAGAACATATAGACCATTACGTCGAGGACCCTTTTGCCACTACTTTCTGAGTTTTCAGATCAATAATGCAGACCTTATTAGCATCAAAGAATACTCCACAGTGGTAATCATCACAAAGCTTAGACACAGACAACAATGATTTGTGAATATATGGGCATACTAGAACTTCTGATAGAGGAATATTATCTGAAGCAGTGGGTATTGATGTGGATCCAACATGTGTTATTGGGAGATAAGTCCCATCAGCGACCAAAATGGTGTCATTTCCTTCATATGTAGAGGCGTTTTGAAGGGAGTTGGTTGAAGATGTCACATGTGCAGAGGCTCCGGAATCCGGGTACCATTCCTTATTTGCATCATCAACTCGTTCAGAGGAAAAAGCTTGAGACATGATAGAGTTATTACCTTGATAATTATTATCAAATCTGTTGTAACACCTTAGAGCTGTGTGACCACTCTTTCCACAGATTTGACATGTTGGCCTCTCCCCTGAATTGTTTGGTGAGAATTGATGCTGTGAGAAGCTTCTTCCTCGAGTCGAATATCCACCCTTGCCTCGGTATTGTCCAGAACTTCCTCTACCTCTTTGATAAAAGCCATATGTGTTGTTTCTGAAGCTCCCATTGTTGTCTGTTTTCTGTACTTAGAACGCCATATGTGGTGTAATCTCAGCAGGCTCCTCGTACGATTGTAGCTTCACATCAAAGTTTTTAACCTATGAAACTACATCATTGAAGGTTGGTGGGGGCAGTCTAGTTAATGAACTATGTATCACGGTGGTGATGGGATCATATTCTCTTCCTAGACCATTCAAGAAGCCGAAAATCTTCATTGACTCATCGATGGGTTTTCCAATCGAGCTGAGAGACTTGCAAATGCCTTTAAAATCTCTGCAATAAGTTATGAAGTTCTTCCCTTTTTTGTTGAGAAGTTGTAAGCTGCGTCTTAAAGAGAACTCTCTCGCCACGGAACTCTTGTTGAAATTATCAGCAAGCGACATCCAGACAGCTTTTGAAGTTAGAAGATTATGCACATAACCCAACACTTCTTCTGAAAGAGTTCCGAACAGCCAAGACCGGATGAGCTGGTCTGTGCAATACCAAGATTCGAACATAGGATTGTCAATGACTTCATTGTTCAGGAAGATGGTCGGTTCTGGTGGGAGAACACCTCCATTAACAAAGCCCAAGAGTTTTTGACAGGAAAGAAGAGACTCAAATTGAGTCTTCCAAAGCAAGTAATTGGTGTCGTTGAGTTTCAAAGTTACTGAACTTTGAACATGTATATTATTTGGGAAAGGGTATTATTGTTGTGGATCGGCCATTGCTAAACCTGTTAAGGTTCACAAAGGCTCTGATACCATGAAGAAGTAGAAAAGAAACGAGAGTTTTTGAGAAACTGAAACTTCTTGATTAAAACTTCATAGTTCATACAAAGAGAAGTGCTCGATATTTAAATACACAAGTGAACATTCTAGATCATAGAAGTGGTGAATCGTGTGCTAGCTCGAGGATAGAGAAAGCTCAGAAGCTGCCAAGATTAGCCAGTGTACTGAACTGATTTTGCAGTTTTATTGCAAGTGGTCCCGTGCCGGTACAATGTGCATTTACATGGGAAGAGGAGACAACATGTACGATTGCAGAGCTGACAGCTGATACTCTGTTTTGTTGTGTTGTCTCTTTTGTAGGAAGACTCTTGTTTGGGCTTATGGATCCATCATCTTTGATTTGATTGAAACCCAAGTGCAATTGATGTTCATGGAGGTGCTCGAGTTGATGTTCATGGAGGTGCTCGAGTTGTTGCTTGTGACTTACACGGTCTATGTAAGTTAGAGGTGTAAGATGGTGAGACACTAAAGATTTGTGTAAAAAAATCAGTAATCAATAAAGTATTGGTGTAACTCAGAAATTTAATATAAAGCACCATAATTCAAATTCCAGCACATACAACGTAAAAGTTAGAATTAAGTTTATTATTATCAAAGGAATTGAGATCTGCACTGATACCATATTTTATATGAAAATAAACACGAAATCGAATTGCATAAGGCATACTCATTGACGATACTATACGTTATATCAGAAGGCTCGGTTTTTAATTTCATACATTGGGACTTATTTCTTACATAACTCATTACACTTTAAGCCAAAAGCAAGTAAAAAAAATCATCAGGAGATATTATAGTCTTGTAATGATTTGAGCATATGAATGATTCTCTACCAAAACCAACTGAATTTCAGTTAATCTAACTCATCAAATGGATTAATAAAGTCGAAACTTACATTATTATATATCGTTTTCATTACATTTTATATATCAATGTCACTTTACATCGAGCAAAACAGTGACCTTCTTATAAACCCGAAAGTCTTCAGTTTTAGGATTCGAGTGATTTAGCGACGATTCTCATCAGGAACAAAAAAAACAGTTTTTAAGGAAGAGATCGTGATATAGAACGGAATAAATAATGAAGAATCTTTAATCGATCATACAACATGGAAACGCTCAATTTCTCGGTTTCTGAGAGTGCCGGCGATTTCGTCGGCGATAGACAAACATGTGAAAATCCATCCGCTTAGAGCAAACCACACCGTTTTCGTTAGATGCATCGCCATTTCCAAAGGCATCGCCATTTTCTAAAACGTTTTTATTTCTTCTTTCTCTTAATTTCGCGAACACCATTGATTTTTGGCTGGTGAAGGAGAAGAAAGAAATATGAAAGAATATTTCACACGTGCCACACGCGAGTGATCTTTTAACCAATAGAATGTAGCCACGTATTCATACTGTTCACCAGCCGCGTCTCTTTCTGGCCAGTTAGGAGAGTGTTAGGTGACACGTCAGTTTTGGATCAATAAATTGGAGCTGAAATGAGAAAGATCCGACCCGATCTTTTATATCAGCCCGACCCAAAGACTTGTTGTATATTGTAGGAAAAAAACCCAAAATTAATGTCATTTACGAGATTGCTGAGATCTTCCCCGAACCAATTATTTCCATATAACTAGACATAATTTGTTTTCATATAACGCTGCTGGTTCTGTGAAATCAGTCTATCGAATCTCCCCTACTATAAAGGACAAATGACCCAAGCATGGCTCAAACCCAATGCCACAAATCCCAACTTGGAACGGATCGATCCGAATATAACCCAACACTAATTCAGCTTATAAGGCCGACCCAACGTTGCATCACCTATTGTTTGTACTTGCTATCACCTAACGTTGCATCAACGTTGAGTAATTTGCATTTTCGTGCCACTATATAAACTATATTTTCTTGACAAGTAATACGATCTTAGTCGTGATATGTGTTCTTTCCTCATAATTATCATAAAATTGAGTACAAAATCAAAAACACGAATGAACACTTGCGTTATAGTAAAGAAATATGTATGTAAACGAGTAATCCTTTGTCTGTAACACTAATTCGTAATTCGATTACTTGTCTACTTCGATTCTGAACCATGTTTTTGGCATCATGAGTTCCTAGTTTTGGGTAGTATAGTTGTACTGGAATACATTATTATTAGGAATGTTAAAATAGGTTAAAAATCTACGGATGTAAATGGGTCGGTTGTAAATATTTCAATCTGTGACTCATCAAAAAATATTTCAATGATATTTATTTATCTCTCGTTGAATATTTATTCTTTAATTTGTAATAGCCATTATAATTAATGTATTTTGATGTGTTTTTATGATACAATTTTAATTTCTTTTTAAAAAATACATTAAATATGGATATGGTTTAAACGGATCTAACAAGCTAATGTGTGTTCAACGGGTGTAACGCATTAATATGGACTCATTTTTTGTAACTAAAAACGGGTCCATCGGATCTAACGAGTGCATGGAAACTCAAATCTAAATAGATATAAACGGATTTAATTTTAAACGTGTTTAAACGAATATATATTAAATAAGCAAGATATAAATAAATAGGATCAATCCAATACAACATCTCTAATTATTACTATGATTTGAAACAAAAATCCGGCGGTGCAGCTAGGGAACAAAAGAGATAATGTTTACAACTGTTATTTGATATTTATATATATTACAAATTATAGTTTGATCTTCACATGCAGTTATATGTAGATAATAAAAAATAATTGTGTTTATGGTGTTATTATATTAGAGAATTTTGAAAATTAAATATTCCATGTACTTCATACTTACACACTAGAAAAGAAAAAGAAAATCTCCAACAATCGTTAGAAATTACTGTTGAATCATATTTGAAATGGTTTTATTGTTAAGATTTTTTATGAAAGGCAAGTATAAAAACTGGCCGAAGATCAGATTTGATTGGAGGCACTACATTGTTAGACATGACATTGACACTCCCATAAATATTGGCTTTATACGTCAAAAAAATATTGGCTTTTCTACTTTTTATTTTCTCTCATTTTTAAAATTATTTATATATATATATAGATGTGTGTGTGTGTTTTACATGATCAAAGGGGTTTCATCATGTAATGTCCCAATCTCGTCGTGTTAATCTTTACACGACAATAGATTTGATGTTTTAAATTTTAGGATGAAAACTGATTGCTTCCATTCTAAGTTTCCCAATCAATTCACATCCTCATTATTAAATCTCTCTTTTATTTATGAAAATATACTTACAAAAAATGTTGAATATTTCCTTGTAATTGTTTTTGGATAAATTAGCCTTTTTATTATAATATGAAAAAAATGTATAACAATAGGTAATTTTTTTATATTATTTTATCTGAATTTTATTTTACGTAGTTCAAATATTAAATAAAGTAGATTTTAGCTGAATAAATTATTTGTACCAACAATTAGTTTTTGGTGAAACCGTTTCAAATCCCTAATATATTAATTGAAAATTATTTTAATAAATTAATCTTATTTTGATGTGTGATTTACAAATATGAATGTGTCACACTATTAAATCATTTTACGAAAACTGTCATTACACATTATATTATATATATAAATTCCTAAGATTTTGACATACAATGTATTTTATCATAAAATACAAATACAATATAAAAAAATATAAAGTTTGAAAAACTATTCAAAAAAATATAAAATGAAAGCTTAATTTAATTGAATATTTATCACATCTACAATTTATCCAAAACAAATACAATTTAAATGTATTTGTATAATCTGATTTTATTATCTATTTTACTTTTATAACCAATATTAAAAGATTTAGAAAAACTATTTTAAATAGGAAATAAATTATATATATGTGATTGACATTAATAAAATAAATAATTAATTACTATATGTTAATATTTTTTTCTCAGGACGTGTGTCAAAATCTATTTGTTATTAAAAGAAAGAAAAAAAATGTTTAAAGTGAGTCGAACTACGAACTAAAAAACCATTGAACTTGCTAATCAATGAAAGACATATATTTTGATTTGTCTAAGGACATATGATTAGCTAGCTCTCGATTCTTTCTCAGTTGAATAGTATATTTTTAGTGTTATTGTACCATGTCTTTGTCGAGATTTAGTTGCAACTGATAACATATTATTAGCCTGTAAAAGATTTTTCAAAACCTACTCTGTTTTTCTCCACCAATGGTAACTTTTTTCTATGATTAATTATAGTTTTTATATTTGTTTTTAAATTATGTTAAAACAAACGGGATCCCAAGTTTACTTCTTCTTTTTTACAGTTTTGAATCTCGCATTATAACATTGTGAACAAAAGACAATAGCTCTAATGATATCATCTCATATTCCTACTTTGAAAATTATATGAAATCTTTAGGATTAGATTTAACAAAGAATTAATTTTCGAAAGAAACAAATCATTCTCTTATTTTAATTGTTTATGAGCAACAATTCCAAATTGCATACCATCTCATACGACGGTGGATACTTAGCCACACAACAAATATTTAGAAACTATCGAAACTTTCGAAAAAACTAATATAATAATATGTGTTGTGTATTTACAATAATATTTATATTAATATTAGCCAATAAGACATTGCTGATGCAAATACATACAAAAACTTCAATTAAAAGACAGTTCTCGAATCTCAAATAAAAAAATAATGTGAAATTATTATCGTGATACGATTTAAAAAAAAAGATTTATAATAATGTACTCCTAACTGTTACTTGTTAAATAATTTTCAAATGCTACCAATATAACTTGTTAACATGCATACACAGCAAAATGCAGGAATTAGCACATGACTAATCAATACAATTCTAGAGAATTAGATTAAAAACCCTAAATCTTTTAGTTATACATTGCATGATCATCATAATTTCCTCATGCCCCTCTTCTTCGTACTCTCTCTCTCTCTCTTTATATCTCCTCATTTCCATATACAAAAATATATATAGTAGATACAATAACTAAATTAATAAACATATGTTGAGTCTTAATGGTTGAGATATAGAGACGGATATAGAGAACTAGCTAGAAGTGATGCGGATGTTGGTGATGATGATACATAGTAGATTGATCATGATGATGATGATGATGATGATGCCGACTCATACCTTCCCTCTGACTGTTATGATCATCTCCTTGATCCCTACCCAGACCCATATGACTCGTGCCCGCTCCAAGATTGAGATACAGAAATCTCGAATCCAAATTGTTATTACTCCCTCCACTACTTCCACTGTTGTGCTCCTCATTCATATGAGGGTAAATCGCATTGTTGTGGTCATTACTGTTATAGTTGCTATTGTTTCCTTCTTCTCGAGATATCACCATTGCAGCTGACTGAACAAGTTCGAGGCAGAGCCTGAGCTTGTTCGGTTCAATGTGAGTTAATCCAGGAACTGCCCCCTTGAACAAGAAATCCGAAGTTAACGTTCTAAGGATATCAAGAGGGGTGATTCCACCAACCGTCCGTACATTTGGATCGGCGTGATGGTCTAAAAGGACAGCCACCATGTCGGCAGAGACCATCTCAGCTGCGATGTGCAACGGTGTTTTGCCAGCGGGACCCGCCGGGTAATTTACATCGGCTGCTCCAAGTTCAAGCAAAGCCTTCACAACTTCTCTACTACAGCTTTCAACCGCGTAATGCAATGCTAATGACTCATCAAGATTGAGTCCTTCTCCCATAACCATTAGCTTCACTAGCTCAACGTCTGATGAATCCAAAGCTCGTCTCATCCTTCTAATCTTTTGATCTTCGAGGTCTTGAGCCACGGTGAGATCATGGTGGTGGTGATGTGGCATTAGTGAACGGCGAGCTATGGAGGATTTGAGACGAAGCTCTTCAATCTTGGCGACGACATCTATGGTGAGATGTTTGGCTAGAATCTCCGGTGGGAGACCTGATTTGGCGATTAAGTGAGAGCAAGTGGTCCACAGTTGGTGCATGTCTTGCTTCCTTGATGCTATTAACACTTTCATCACATCTTCAATTGAGGCTTTCTCCACCATACTTGCCAATTGTTTCTGCCAATAATACCAACAGTGTTATTGATCAGTTATAAATCTAATTAAAAAGTCGACATTTTTTTAAGAAATGGGATTAATTTTCCTTTTTTAGGTTATGGTTTTGTTATGTGTGTTTTTTCCTTTCATCTCCTTGTCATTTAAGATGGATGTTTTGATGATGGAGTAGGTTTCATTCGTTATCTATGGATTATTATCGAAACTCCAAATGAGGAAAACTGTGATTGGATAAGAAATTAAGACTAAAGAAGTGAATAGATCCAACTACATAAACTTTCTGCTTTCGGGAGAATGCTATTCCGTGCAACAAAACCAAACTTTACTAATATCAAAAAAATTCCGACATAATTAAATGGTTCTTTTGCTAAAAATAAACTCAGTTACACATGAAATCAAGACAACAAAAAAGGATTGTTCAACATAAAAGTATACATGAATATATAATCAAAAAGGGTTTTGAAGTTTTAACAAATTTTAGCCAAAAGCAATTATTGTAATTTAAATATTCTAAGCAAAGCCTATGAATGAAAAACAATAGAAACGAAGCAGAACAACAAAAAGGGTTGAAACTATTAATTTTGTTTCCTTTAGATATATGCATGAAATAAGTAAATTGAGTTAAGGCAGAGAGAGAACCTGAGTTAACAATGCGAGCTGCTCGACGCCGAAGTAACGAGCTGCGGCGAGAGTATCGAGAGCAAGATCGACGGCGGCTGAGCAATGCGTGTGCCAACATCCTCTCTCGCCACAATTCGGTCTCGGCTCGTGTTTCTGCGGCACGATCGAGACTTGTCCACTGTAAAGAAACTGAAGCAGCAACAGAAACACCTCGTAACCGACTGAGTTCACTGGTATGACTCCAGCTGGGGCCGTGGAGCCTCTTGTTGGACTAGCAGGTACTGACCCATATCGGGTCGGGTCTATGCCTGTGCCGGATTGTGGTGGGTCGGTCCCACAGAAGAATTTTCGGAAGAAGAGACTCCGAGCGGCGAGGATGCAACGGTGGGCGTGGACTAGACGACCTTCGACGCTGAAAGTTACGTCGGAGAAAGCTTGACCGTTTATTAAAAGGTTTAGGAAATCCAACGACAGAGATCTCAGGGATTCCTCGAGGCTGCTCATTATTATTTCTTTTATTCTTCAAGTCTACTTTTGGAAAAAGCTAGGGTTTAGTACGGATTCTTCGACAAGAAAAAGTAGTTGCCTCCTTTGATTGATTTTGTTGCCTAACTGGATCGATGATGAAGGTTTGGATTGTTGTCTTTAAAGAAGAATAATTTTTCTGCTAAGAAGCTTTGATCTTTTGAAGCTTCTTGCTCTTCTTTCAGAGTGAGAGAGAGAGAGAAAGGGAGAGAGATAGAGAGAAAGAGAGAGAGAGATTGATTTTTATTGATTTGTGTGTTTGTTGGATATTTTTGTGCTGGTAAGAGAGAGAAAGTTAATGAGAGAGAAAGGGAGATTTGAATGGATGAACCGGGCGGCTCATGTATTTAAACTAAGATGGTAAAAAAAAACATTTATTTGTTTTCGAAGCGATTAAAAAGAGGATGAAAGCATTAATCAACGAGAAATTTAGTGATTTGGTTACCAAAAGAGGAAAATAATTATTAAGCAGAAAAGAATACAAGGTGGGCCAAATCTACAAATGGAAATTAAAAAGAATTGAAATGGGAAAACTATAATATATATGATGAGAAAAAGTGTTAAGAAAAATAACTATCTCACTAACCAAAATCTTACTAAAACTCATCAAAGTTTAAATTTCCAAAACGAGACTTATTTACTGAGTAGGATAATATAATAAAACCAAAGATCCTCGCCAATTGTCTTTTTGGCTTGACACAGAACATGTGAATGCATGAACAACACCAAGGATACATACATGCATATGTACCATGTATGTATATGTATAAGGATGTGTCATGTGTGGATGGAGATGTGATAAAAATGATAAAATTGAGAGGAATGTGATGGATAAGAACATAGACCTAATTAAGTTAAAACAGACAGAAGGAGTAAACTAAATTTTCAAACTGTAGTCATATCTGATTTGATTGTTTTCTGTTTGACCGTTGGACCAATCCTCACCCATCCTTCTGTTCCCTTCTTCAATTTTTTCATACTTAAAAGTTTTCTTTAAAATTGTAAAAATTTCGTATAGGATTCAATTTTTTCCACGTTTAGGATTCAATATGTGATTCATATAGAATGGCAAGATATTTTTAGTAGTAAAATAGCAATAAGAAAAATGAAATATTTAGTAGAATTAAAAAATGGTAAGAAAATATATTATGGTAACACTTTGTACTACTAGTTATTATTGTTATTGTGAATAAGTAATGTGTTTCAATCATTTCTGCCATTCGTGGGTATTTCTAGTGGCAAGAAATTTCTGAATTATATAAATATAAAAAATTAGTCTGAAATTTGGTTTGGGATTCTTCGGTTAACATAATCAAAGATAATAATCACATATGTTTTTCATAATCTTTTAGCAGTCGTAACTTTATGCAGATGTAACTATGATAAATTGTTATTTATTTGACTGTCGTAGTTATATGCGATCAATCGTAACGATCAAACGATATATCATGCATCATAATTTTTTAACCGTTAATTAAAATAACGGTACGATTAAAAATATACGATTAATCGTAACCGCAATTGTCACCGACAAACAAACAAACAACATATATCGCAGTTACAACCAAAATATTGATCGTACCCACAACCACAAGCACAAACGACAAACAAATAAACAAAATAAAAATTTGAATATTTGGGCACACGTAATTACTTTTCGTAACATATTATTATGTGTAAATATTTACTATTTTATCAAACCAATTTTCATTTCACTCTTTTCATTATGTCATAGAAACTTAGGAAATTCTCATTTATTTTAATTTGATAAATTAAAACTATAAGCAAGCTAGTCGGATGAGAATAATATTAATAATCAAAAACAAATTTAATAATTGTGTAAAATACCAAAATCAAATCAACCAGGTAGAGAACGAAACTAATAAATGCATGAAACATCCAACCACAGAAGTCAAGACATGGCTCTGATAATGGTGCAGTCATGGTCCGAACCAATATATTCACCAGTTCCGAAAGCTGTAATGGTCCAATCAAAATTCAAAATTAATTTCACTCTTCTTTAACCAAAATATATAATAATTTTCAAAAAGAAACTAGAAAATGGATGTGAGGGGTATGGAGAAGAAGCGTGTCGGCCGGATCGATAGGGTCCCTCTGTTGGGTTTTGTTTCTTCTATTATTATTACACTATCAAAATTTTCATATAACCAAACCAAACCAAACTAAACCGGTGTAGAATTCAATTGATCTATGTACTAAGTCTGATTTATATTATCTGGGTATATAAAAGAGTCATTGATCTATGTGCTCAGGGGCGCACGAGCGAAACTATATTTTTTTATCTTTTCCAAATTCAATTGTATTTTGAAATAAAAAGTTCTCTCTCTCTCTCTCTCTTTATTTGGTAATTTAGGGGAAAAAAGTGAGAAAAAATAAGAGAAAAGGAATGACAACACAGAAGGGCACTGACAGTCGTATGATAAGGAAGTGGTTCGATTTGACATTTGACTTGTCTTTTCATTCTCTCTCTTTCTCTCACCTTCTTCAATTTTTACACTTTTTTCTTCAATATACCTTAGATAAAAAAAAATTTATTTAACACAATAAAAATGATTCTTATGCACATAGAAATGTTTTTTTATTTATTGGGTTTGTTGTTTTTAATTGTATCAACATAGAACATTTGTGTTTTTATTTCTTGCAATATATAGGCAAAAGTTTGATACATATAATCGTCGTGATTGGCCTAGTTTGCGTAAGTCTTGGATTTGAATTTCCCGACTTGTCTTAGGTGAATTATGGTATTTATTCAGTGGTCTATTACTAGCTATGAGTGCTGTTTTATAGTAGAATACATTAGATGGTTGTTATATATATATACTTATTCTTATCTTTAACAGATTTAGAAAAAACTGTGCAAATGTCTGAACACTACTTTTCTCAAAACCTAAAGCTAAATAGATCATATCTTTAAAACACTAAAGCAAACTAGAATTATTTTTTAAAAAGTAACGTATTGAAATTATCAAATGAGAAATTGTCACGTTCGACCTTGAGATTTATGGGACCAAAAACAATTAAATAGAAACTTTAATATAAAAAAAGTTTTTGACTTAATTTAGGGACTAAATATAAGTGTATATTAAAATTTGAGAAAAGTACAAATTTATGTTACAATAAATTTCCTTTAAGGGGGTAGCTTCCACAGTCGAATGAAGATGGTTCAAATTCAAAAACAAACTTAAATTTGTATAAATATTTTACCATATTAAATATAATTTACTAATAAAATTGAGCCTATAACAGTTTGAAGCGATGTAGAGAAGTAAATACAAAAGCGGGTCCAGATTTTTGCTACCTACTATTTATATTTACCCACTTGGTTTTTAGGATTCTTATTTTCTTCTATTTTACATATTTGTAAGAGTAAATGACAAATATGTTCAATGAATTTGCATGTTGACTAAAGGTAGTCAAATTATTGAACGAACTGATCAATGTATTTTGTTTGGTGATAATATTTTTATTTTTAAAGGTTTGTTATTTGTTATGTTCCAATTGTTTTTTTTAGGCCAAGTGACTCAAGTCTAATAGGAAATTGATATTTTTAAAAATAATTCATTCTTTATTCCTTTCAAATAGATATGAGAATCCAATAGATATTAAAAGATTTCTTTATGTGAAATCTAAATTTTTTATTTGTCGTTAACTATTGTTTGATTTGGATTTTTTTGCATAGAATTCTTTTCCTTTTGTTTTAAAAGGCAGATTAATACTTTTGATGATTTAAATTCTGGCTATGAAGTTGTAGTTTGTGTAATAGGAATAAAGGTAAAATTGCAAATTAACCAAAATTTTATAAAAAAATTGAACCAACACTAAGTGAATTAATGAAATTCAATTTTAAATTTATAACTTAAAATAACTACATAATTTGAAATAACCTTAAATGCACAAAATCTGATTTTAATTTGATAAATATTTTAAATTTAAAACGAATCAAACTAAAATAAAATTATATTTTAAATCTTAGGTGATTTGTATAACTTGAAAAACTAAAAAATATGAACCAAACCAAACCGACAAAAATATTGAAATACCAAATGTTTATCCTAATGTTGACGATTTTTTTCCATATTGAGCAAGAAAAACAAAAGTATGCATATTTTCTGGTTTGATTATTACAGTCTCCTAACTAAACAAAAAAAAAGACTTATGGAAAAAAAAATTCATTAAAAACAAAATGCTAGGAAGGTCTATACTTATTAATAAATAAACCAGAAATTAACTAAATTAAAGACCAAAGAAAACTCCATAGAGTAAACCTAATTTGGATTTATCTTTAACATTTGTGTTAAGAGTGTGTTTTAGGATATATATATATATATAGAGTAATACCTAAAATAATCAATTTTATTTTAAAAATATTATGATAAAATAACTCTTTCTTTTGTGATTTTGTTAAATTCAACCTTATATATATATCTATTTTCCACATTTCTTTTAATAAGTATATAAAATTCAATTCTTTTTCATGTTTACTCACTAATTCTATAAATGAAATTATCTACAATATATTGATGCATGTCGATGCGGATATGATTACGCAGAACATGTAATGATCAGTCTGCATGTTTATCGTTTTCAAGCATAATTAATCCAAACAAATTTTAATTAACAATTGCAATGCTACCCATAGTTTGCATTTTATACCACTTTCTGAAACTTTGAAGAAAAAAAAAACATTTAATTTATTCACCACTCCCCTTTTCTCCACTTTCTCTTTTCTTATTTTAAGAAATTATATTTCTTGCTTTTTGTTTTTCATTTCCCGACAGCGCTAATTTTTCTATTTATATTTACAAGATTGAGGGAAAAGTTTAAAAAGATGCCACCTAATCACTTAAATATTGAATAACAAAGATGTATACGTGGAGAAATACTGATCATTACTTCATAAAAAAAAGTAGAAATATTGATCACTACATCTCTAAACCACTTAATTATTATCCATGCCAACACTCAGCTTTTTTTCTTTCCTTTAATTGGAAACACTAATGAATAGTTGTATTAATGAATTATAAATTACAAGAACTCAAAAAACTATTCACTTGGCTAATTAATCCTGTACTAATTTGGCAATTTCCACTGTTCTTTAACAGTTAACAACTAACGAAGGGCTATGAACTATATAGTTATATATTTTTAATGCATTTGAGTCTTTATTCATACACCAAACATAATTATATTAATTTATTGATAATACGTGAGGCCAGTGATATGATATGCAAAGATTTTGTATTTTTCTTTTTAGTGATTTAGTGTATGATTTGAATGCTAGACTTAATATGATAGAGTCAGTAGAAAGATTTCAATGGTCAAAATGTACAACCAATAAGAAAGAATAAATATAAAGCCATCGTTTTCGTAACATCATGAGTTCATGACATTCTAGGTTTAGGAAGGTGAAGAAGTATAAAAGCTTGAAGAAGATTTGAATTACCTAACTTTAGATTTTGTTGAAAATACAAGCATATGTACACATACGTGTGGTGTTTTATATTTATGTCTCATATTTCTCTATATATAGATCGATATGTACATGTATGTATGTATGTATGCATATATGTCGTGTAAAAAGATGACGACAGCTTTGAATGCAGCCAAAAATAACATGAACACCAACTCTTCAAAGTCGTCTTCAAGTGAAACTCCTGTAATTGAAACATCAATTTAAGAAACTTATATAAATACCAAATAATTCATATATAGGTGTCCACTATGATTTGAGTGCAAGCCCATTGGCTGATGTCAATCTGACTTTTTGAGTTGTAGGGTTCTTTGTGTATATAATATAGGTATATATATATATATATATATGGCCGTAATGGATTCATGTATAAATATATATAGAAAGAGAGAGGAGGAATTTAAGTGGAACCCAACTGAATGTTGTGAGCTGGTGATTCAAATGTTGATGGAAGATCCCATAGAAAATGAGAAGTGGATGAGCATAAAAGTTTTAGGTTCTTGTGGCAGGAGTTGGGTCAATACACAACTTAAATTCTCTTTTAAGTGGAATATATCATTGTGATGATATTGTCTCTCTTAATGTTTGTGTTGGGTAAAGTCACCAAATATGCCTTCTCTATCGTTCTCTACCATCCATTCAGCTACTCGAAAGATCAAAACCTAATGGCAACCCAAAAACCCATAAAATCAAGCTAACTATTTATATAAACAAACATTTAAAATTAAAAAAGTATGTCTCAAAAATCCAAGAAAAACAAATATTGCACTTAAAAAACAAATTTCTCTTTTTCTAATCTAATTATTAATTAAGCCAATTTTAGAGACTCAAAACAAAATGAGGAATGGGCATGCATGTAAATGTTATATCGCAACTTTTTGTTAAATTAAATCAAATAAAAAGACAATTTTTGACTTCCTATTTTGGTGATAAGATATTAGTTTGCTCAAGGAAACTTTTAAAGTTGACATATGTAACTTTGAAACATTTGACCAATATATATTACATATAGGCTGCATGATTTATATATAAGATGGATTTTGTAAATTATAGAAAGTCCAATATGCTTCAGTTGGTGCAATGTACTCCCATGGTCTTTGTCCTAAATCATTGGCATTTGATATTTACAAGTAATTTCCATTTCTCAATTTGTCTTTTCTCTTCAGAGACATCACATCGACCGGTCTACATATTCTGTGCACCCTCGTCCACATATATTAATTGCTTATAGAATTTTGTTTTTTCTAAATGCGATTTGGAATGATTATATGTCTTCGTTGGATGAAAATAGTTTACCTAATAATCTCCAATACACTTCGAATCGAATCCCTTGAAATCAACTTGTCTAATAGTCATATGAACCGACACAAATGTAGTCTAGAAGTTTAATGAGTGAAATTTGACAGAAAGCTTTTGGATATATGAGCCCTCAGTTTATTATAATTGCCCTTTTAGTTATCTCAAATTTTCAAAAATGTGAATGATATAATTAAATTCAACAACAAATCTTCATCCCTTGGTAGACTGAAATCAATATTGGCTTCCGATCGAGCTGCTTCAAACTTGAATCTCCGGTTAGCCTCCGCAAGCATCCACCACGAAGACTTGATCAACTTTCCAACATTTGCATTTGAAAATCATCTACCTTTCAAAGATTTTCTTTATTCTAAAGGAGTTTTTTGGCCTATATTTTTGATGTTTAAAACACTATATCCATTTAATTTCTTTTAATCGAAACATGTTTACCAAAAAAGAAAGAAAATAAAAGCAGTAATAATTGAAAAAAATATAGTTATTAAAATACTGAATTTTATATTTGTTTTATTTAAATATTAATTTTTTAATGAGTCATTTAAATAACGATATGTAGTTGACTGCGCCGATTTAGATATATGATTAATCAATATTAACACCAAAAATAACAATGTTAACTCTATTATTTATTTTAATCAACTAAAACTAAACATCGAGATGCCGCATCATCGTTAAAATCAATTTCGGTGTTAACGTTATACTTCTAATGTTAATATTAACTAATTGTATACTTAAATTCAACTACAAATAGTTATTTAAATTATTCGTTAAAAAATTTGATATTTAAATAGTGCAAACGCAAAAATTTATTATTTTAATAACTATTTTGCCGTAATAATTGTGTACAATTTTTTCATTATTGCTCTTTTTACGAGAAAATCTTGAATCCTTTTTATTGGCCAGAATCTTGTCTTTAGTTACCTAAAAACAATATGTATACATATATATATATATATATATATATATATAAGGATATTATATGCATTATGCATTATCTTCGTGATGTGCAAACGACAAAGTAGTGATATATATGTATTATGGGGCACAAGAAGAGGCCAGGCCCCTCACTCTTAATGTCATCCAGATGGAGCATCAAGACAAATTAATCCATCATTCAAAGCTTTTTAAACTTTTTTTTATTTCATTGCAATTTCATTAAAGGTGGAGATTTGTGGTGGGCATTTTTGGTTTTGTTTTAATTCAGTTTTCTTGATATAAAACTTAAAATCTGGCTTGGTTTGCAATTTTAATTTGGTTAAGTTTCGTTTTCATTTTGATTTTGTTTTGAAAAAAGAACTAAAACTAAATAATTACTTATTTAGTACTGTAACTATTTAACATGATTATATCTATGTTAATATATAATCAAAATATAAAACTTTAATGACTTTAGCTTATTAGATTCGGTTTAGCTAAAAACACGGTTTTGGTATGGTTTGAATGCTTTGGATTCTAAAATAATGAATCTAAATTTGTTTTTTATCACTTGTGTCACAATAGATCAGTCTAATAACTTAATATTTTCGTACTAATATTTAACACTCTCATATTTAACACCATCGTACGAGAGAAGTTAAAGTCGAATTTCACATTTGTGAAATATATGTATAGATGATATAACTACTACTACATTTGCTTATCCCCTAAATCAAAATTATTATAAAACAAATTTTAGTTTGGTTCCGATGTAATTAGGTTTAGTTTGGTTTGGTTTGGTTTGGTATGTTTTTTTATTCAAACTCATACTCGAAAGATTAGGCGTATCTTTCTTTAATGGGAAAGGGACTTGAGAGGAGAAAGCAGAGGAAAATTAAAGAAGAGCACACACTTCACACTTGATGTAAAGAAGAACGTTTCAATTTTGGAAAGAATTAAACATTTAATTATTTCAACTATATTAGTATTAACTATTAATGGTCAAGTGGAGATTCTTTTGTGTTAATTTTTCATAATCTGGGTCCCATTCACCACAAAAAGTTAAATTTTATTAAATAAAGTTGCCACTCAGAATTAAAAGCTTTTTACATCCATTTTTGGTTTACCATCGCTAATATTTTATTTCATGGATCCCACATTTTATTTTACCTCAAACCATCCAAAAGAATATCTTTGGCAAATTTCGAGAATCAGATGCCAATGCAAAGGATCAAGGATGTGAAAATAACAGACGAAGCATATTCATTTTTAAATAAAAATTTGTCTTTTAAAATCGTTATATTTTTAAAAAATATTCAAAAGGTCTATTTTTTTCATTATAACTTTTGGTTTTTTAAAAAAATCAGAACTCTAATAACCAATGTGCCATTAAATATCCATGTATGATATAAACATAAATATGAATGATTTAGGGGCATAAAAGGGTAGATGACACACAGAAGAGGTGCTTGAGTTATCATAATGCAGGCCTTTAGGAGACCAGTAACCCTTTTTGTATAAATTAACATGGAATGCTAAAAGTGTTTATTAGTTTATTTTAATTATATTTATTATTACTGTTTTGAAACCTATTAACAATTTGTAATCTTCATTAACAAATAAAAATTGTAACTGATTCCCACTATTATACAAGAGAGAGAGAGATAGAGAGAGAGAGAGAGAGAGAGAGAGAGAGAGAGCAGATGTCCTCCAAATTATAGAAGATAAAAGCAATTATATGCTAAATGAATGATTTTCATTTTCAGTCGCTTCAATATGTACATGGGATTTGATCTAGTCTATATAAAAATCCTATGCAATAAGTTAATTGGAAGAATAGTCTTACAACAATCATGCAGAGGGTTGAAGACATGGATATATAAAATATGCTGGCAATTAATTCTATAGTTAATCATTTATGAAGTTAGATATTGCTATATGGATGTAGGGCATGATTCGAAATTTTTACCTGCAATTTTAACTATGCTGACAAATAATTCTATAGTTAATCATTTATGAAGTTAGATATTGCTATAGGATGTAGGGCATGATTCGATATCTTTACCTGCAATTTTAATCCGAAATATTTAGTAATAAAATCTTTAATTTTTTTTTTTATAGTTTTCATGAAATTAGTAATAACCAACAAAATATTTACTTAATCATAACGACCTCAAAAGTCTTTTTAGTCTTGCGTTGAAACTAAAGGTGCCCACATGAGTTTTCAAGACCATAACTAAAATAATTTAAAAATGAGAACCAAGTATATGAAACATGTATGAATATAGATAGATTATTTAAGTATGTGTATTAAAATTTTGTTGGGATTCAAAATGATATATGACAAGACAAGACAATGGTGTGTTATTGCATGTGAAGAGATGTGATGTTGACTTCTATGACTTGACCTCTCGGTCTCTTCTCTCTCTCTGCCCCTCTCTCTTAATTTTCTTCTTCTTACAAATTTTCATACTTGTCACTAATCAGAAAATTTTGTTTTATCAAAACGTACGAAAACAACATACACTAGTGAATACGCATAGAACTAAAAAAATGCGACTAACGATATTTTATATAATATTGGGAGAATTTTAAGTACTATTTGTTACAACTGCCAAAAACTGTATATGAAAATTATGATGTAAGACCATTTAGTGATCAAAAACGATCTGATGAAGATTAAAAAAAAAACAAATTCGTGTAGTTGAGATTTGATCTTTTTTCTTAATTTAATAAATATTTTGTAATGTGTCGGTTTGATAAGATTATTAATCACAAGATACAACTACGATAATACTATAATCACAACACCCGATTATAGAATTTACGTATAAAAATTACAATACACTTTTGAAAAAAAATTATATTGCGAGAAAAGAGAAAATGAGTAAGATCGCTGGTAATAATTTTTAGGAAAAAATATAAAACGTGACAGATAAATTAAGTTAATAAGAATTTTTGGGCCATATATCAAAATTGAACATGCAAATATTGTTCAAAAAATTATTACAACACTATTGACTTAATTTTTGTAAATCTACCGAAATTAATAGAGTTATTTGCTGTTTATTTGGGGTAAATCCTTTTTTGTAGGTAATAATTAGATGAACTTTAAATCTATCGCATGAGAGGTCTCTTCCTAGTTATACGGTAATGACAAAATATAGCGGCTTTCAGCCTAACGGTACGGCCGCAACGTTACTTTAAACGGACTCCGTTTGCTTCAACCTTGACTCAATGTTCGACACGTGTAATGAACTCACTATCATCTGACAGTCTTTTGCTGCCACACATCTGTTAACTAGAACTTAATAAATTTAATTAATTAAATAGATGAAATTCAACAAACCAACAGTGTTCTTTGTGTAAATAAATACTAAATATCTTCCATTTATAAGATATTTTTACATAAATATTATTTAATATTTTAGTATAATAAATACCAATCATAAAAGGTATTGTATAGTATAAATAATTATAAAATATTGAATGCATTTAAATTTTTCGTAGAAATTTATAAAATTTAATAAAAGAATCATAAAACATATTGTAAAGTGGAACATATGGAGTTTTATATTTTTCAGATACAATAGAAACGTAAAGACTTTAATTTAAATAATAATTTGTAGAATGTGAATAATTATGAAGTATGAGCACTGACTTCCACATGCCATGATGAAGCCTACAGCTTAAGTCTCAGTCTCCTTTTCATGCGTCTCTCTTACTCAGTTAGTATTAAATGTATAATGATGTCTGCCTTTGCATAAAACCAGAGAGAGTGAGAGTCCTTTGGGTTTAACCAAAAACTCTTAACAAAATTCTTTTTGTTTCAGAGTATATAGAGAGAGAGAGAGAGATCAGAAGAACACAATTGAAACTTTCTGTTTCTGTGATGACTGTGACTATTGGGCTTTGCTGTTCTCTATCATCTCTGTTCTCAGGGGCTTTCTTGTCTTTAACCATCATTTTTTCATTTAACTATTTATTTCTTTATAATCATTTTGCATAAAAAAAAGATTTAGATTCGACTAATATATTCCTTATTGTATATATATTTTTCTTATTGGATTTCTTTCTCTTTCGTATCTTCAACTTCTTGGTTTGACAAGACATATACTTGTCTGATTGGAAATCATAACAAGAAACACGTACTTGTGTGTGTGTGTGTGTGTGTGATTGTTTTCTCCTAACAGTTTCTTTCCATCTTCATATCAACGTATAAGCAAAGACTACGACAAGTATATGTCTTGTTGTTTTTGCATTTGGATGCACAAAATGTGTAAATATTGTTAGTTTATTCATTTTAAAAGTTATTTAAATTTGAGTGCTGATTGTAGATGCAAAATCAAATGTGACTCTAAAATCTAAATATTGAAGATGGTAAAAAAATAAGAGTTTGGATGCAAATATTGTCTTTCAAAAACAAAAGATAAAATTTTTTTAAAACCAAATAACAAGTTTAGCTTAGTTTTATCAATAATTATTAATTTTGCTAAATAATATTTTCTGAAAAAACGATTTGTTTGCTCTTTCACTAACTCGTCAAAACATATTTCTGTCATTTAGCTTTTCTTTGCTAATAACATTGTTCCACAAATAATATTTTTAACTAAAATAATATTTCCACACTCAAATAGTATTTTTGGAACCAAACTGCAAAATATATTTTCCATAGAAATTGAAAACATTTATTTTCCAACAAAAAATATGAAGGTTCGTTTTCTACAAAAACTTAAAAATCGTGTTTTTAATTAAAATCACACAATCATGTTTTCCCCCAAAACATAACCTAGTTTTTTCATTAACTTATAAATATATTTTTCAACAAATTAAAAAAATTATATTATAAGAAAAACTGTAAAACTATGTTTTTCAATCAAATCGTAAAACGTATTTTTTACTAAAATTAAAATTTCATATATTTTTGTTAGAAATAAAAAATCTTAACTTTTTCAAAAACAAAAAAATTCATTCTTCTTCCAAAAATTAATTTCTTATAAAAGCTACATAATCTAAATTTTATCTAAAAACAAATATATTTATTTTATTTTGAAAACTGAAAATATCTATTTCTTTACGAAGATTAGTTTCTTTCCATCGAAACCGCAAAAATCGATTTTTCATCAACACCGTCTAAAGAATTTCAATGAAATACCGACGAATTTACATAGGTGAAAGCTAATACTTCACCTTTTTAGTGACTCAAATGTTGTACAACACTTATTCGTTTTTAATAAATTTACACCATATGGTTCACGTGTTGTGATGATGATTCTGATTACAGGTGTGTTCTGTCGATTAATTTAGAATCCAATGTAAGAAAAAAACTCCACGAATTTAATTAAAAAAATATCATAAGCATTCTCTTTTAACAAAATAGGCTATATCTGGTAATGTTTAATCTGTGGAAAAGACTAGAAAATAATTATTCAACAGGTAGAATGAAATAAATGAGTCAAATCGTGAAACAAGTTGGCGATAATTAACATTTTAAAAAAAAAATCGAGGGGCCAATGAAAGGTAAAATAATAATGGCCCGACAAATAAAATTCGACATGATATAATGAGGATCTACCATTAAATTTGGTTGTCACTTTCATAGACTTTTTTCACCATTTTCTAGATCTCTCAGATTACCATTCCATTTTTAGGAATTTCATTATTCTAATGTCATATCACTTCTCAAGTTTTTACCTCATACCCATTTTTAACTATTTACCAACCTACTTACTTGTTTTTGCTTATTAGTTAAAAAAAAAAATGTGGCAAGCAGAAAGAACCAATAAAGTTTTGATTTTTCATATGCTCAGTAATGGGCCACTTTATTTATTATATTGGGCTAAGCAGAATCCAAAACAGTCCATATTAAGTTTTCAGATGAGACAGAAAAAAGAGTTAGAAGAAACTTGGCCCATTTCTGCCGAATTTACAAAGAAGTATTCCACTAAAAATTTTAATATATTATTTAAAAAATATTTTAATAAAATAATGAGTAATACCCTAAAATAGAACCATTTTAAGTTTATCTTTCAAATTTAGCACAATAAAACTAAAATTCCCAAAATAGCATAAATTATTATGTAAAAATAATTATTTACCTTAAATAAAATATATATAAAATTAAAACATAATGTTTGGGTTCACTTTTTTTAATTTAGAGTTTAAATTTTTTTCATTAGGAATAAGTTTTTAATTATTTTAGTATTAAATTTGTACTATTTTAGGAAATTTAAATGACTAGTGCTATATTTGGAACAAAAACTTGAAATAGTGCTATTTTAGTCAATTGCCCTAAAATAATCTTATTCAAATAAGTTATTAACAGAAATATTATCATAATGTATCATCATAGTATTTCTAATAAATATATAAATGAATTTTAATTAATAGAATAATTATAATATATGTTATTGTTAGTAATTTGATTATATAATCAATATATTTTATTAAACTAAATAAAAAATACATAAAAATATTTATTTTATTTCTTTGATTTATATACACAAAAATTAATGGGCAAATGTCTAAAATAGCACCTTTCTAAGTTTTTGTTCCAAAAATAGCATCATTAGTTTAAATTTCCAATAATAGCACAAATTTAAGATTAAAATGCATTAAAACTATATTTTAATAGAAAAAAATTAAGCCCTAAATTGGAAATAATGAACCCAAATACAATACTTTAAGTTTGTGTATAATTTATTTAGAATAAATAAGTATTTTCACATAAGTATTTGTGCTATTTTTGAGAATTTAATTTTATGATGCTAGATTTGGAAGAAAAACTTTAAAAGGTGTTATTTTAGAGTATTACTCAAAATTAATTTATATTAAAAATAATTTTAGATAAAAGCTAAAATTATATAAATATATAATTTATATTTATATTTAATAATAAACAATATTATATAATTTATGAATAATTTTCCTCACGCATGATGTGATTATAAATATAGTTCCAATGTTAAGTCTTGCATGAAAACCAAAACCCATATAATTAGGATATTTAGTAAGTAATATTTTTGTAATTTCCGTGTGAGAAGTATCTTGTCTCAAAGAAGTTCTTTGCCTTCTTTTGATATTTGTTGAGTCGAAAAACATTTATTAATATTATTACTGTTTTCATTAAGCTTCATTATCTTTTAATTTCTTGCACGTTAAAGTTGTTCGTGAGCTTTTTGGTCGGTTAGTTAAGCATAATATTGATTTTATATCATGATTTGGTGCTTTTCATATCGCAATAAGTACATATTTTCAAATTAAATTTACGAACAGCCAAGAGATAATTTATACTTGCGCCTCTTTAGCTAAGTTATTTGCAACAACGTTGGCTTCTCTTGAAACTTAACCGAGAGTTATAATCATGTGAAGTACGATTCTCTGACTAAACAAAGATTAGCATTTAGAATATATTTTAATCAAATAGAATCTCATAATAATACAAGTTAAGCTACTTTGAAATGATTTTATGTCGTCCATAATATTAAAATAACGTAGAAAAGCATTTATACTCCCACCAGGGTTTTGATTCTTTAGCGCAATCATTCTTTCAACGCGTTACTTGTAATATATTTAATAATAAAGTCAATATAAAAAAATCATTTGGTGCTCTAAATATACCAATGTCTCTTTGTGTGGTTAGGATTTGAGAAACGGCGCAAATACCTTTTCTTACACGGAAATTCAACTGAGACTCGTTTAGGTCTTGTGGTGCATGTATCTTTCGTTTACTTCGATTTAGAATTCAGTTGACTCTATTACAAATTTTAAAATTTAGAGTTAAAACTTGTAAAAGGTAAAAAAGAAAAAAGATGAAGAAGAGAGTCCATGTTCTATAGGCCACGCGTCGAATGGAGGACAGTTTGGTCGGCGTACTTAGACAATGCTTGTGGACGGAGTCCTTCCAACTTTGCATTATTTTTTTTCGACATTTTTTGCATTCTTATTTTGTTTGTTTTTAATCTGAATTTTGTATCTAAGTATTATTGGTTGATCCAAGCATCGTTAGTATATTAGGTGACAAAAGAAAATTTCATGAAATAACCAATGCATTCTTAATAATTTAATCGAATTTCTAACCTTTTAATTAAATTACTGTTCTATGATAGAAAAATTTAACACATCTCGTCGCATAAAAACTCAACACATCTTTTTATTTTAAAGAAAATCATTTTTTAACTTAATTAGCTAATTTTCACTTTTTATAAGACGTTAGTATGGCTAATTTATCAATACTTCGTGTAATTTTAATAATCTTAAATTCAATAAAGGAAGAAAAATCAATATGATTATGAACTACCGGAAGAGTGAAATTAGAGATTATCTTTCATATTAGTTAAACCAATTTTAGAGATACATTTTGATTTAAACCGAAAGAATACCGGCCGCAAATAGAAAGTACAGTAAATATAAAATACTTTGTAGGAAAAAAAAAGAGCATGTCGATGTCATTCATTCATCGTTGGGGCTTGAAGCTCCATCATGCGTGAAAAGTCCTCAAAGCAAACATAACCGTCTCCGTTCTTATCAACCGTTGCTATCATACGCCGACATTCTTCTATCGTGCAACGTTCGTCTCCGATGACACCGAAAACTCTGTGTAACTCCTCCGCTGATATTCTCCCGTCCCGATCCGCGTCGAAAAACTCGAACACCTCTCTCATCTCCTCCGTCTCGAAGGATCCTTCACCGGATGTTCCAGCGACGCGGTTAGCAAGATATTCGAGGCTTATACTATCGTCGTCTCCTTCTCCGTGGACTTCTCCGAGCATCAGACTCACCTCTTCCTGACTCGGTGGCTTAGGACTCAGCCGGCTAAGAAGGGCCGCTAGATCTCCCCTGGAAACAACACCGTCGTCATCTCTATCGATTAATTTAAACGCCTGAATCAACTCAGTGTAAAAATCACGATCTCCGGGCATCTGAGACCAATGGCCGGAGTTCTCGGGAAGAACACTGATTGGAGTCGCGGTTGGACCTGGCTTGAGATTACCATACGATCCGTCAGAGGAAGAAGAGGAAGCACCGGAGCTGAAAGAAGAAGGTTCAGATCTGGAGACGGAAGCCTTTGATTTGGAGTGGAAGAGACGCTTAGGGCTGAGGGAGAGGAATTTGGAGTTGAGCCTAGTGACGAGCTTCATAGCGACGGTGAAAGAGAAGATAGAAATGAGATTTGATGGTTTGAGAGGAAAGAGCAAGGAAGGAAGCTATTAAATGGGGAGAATAAGAGGGAAGCCATGGCAGCTTCCGCGAAGCTTCGTAGGAGAGTGGTTTTGATACTTTATACCCAACAATGTTTATTATTCATTCATTCCCTTTTTTTATTTTATTTTTCGTGGAATCTTACATTTATTGCTAAATTCATAAATTCATAATTATTTCCTCTCGTGTATTTTCTCTTTAACGTCTATTCGGCGGAAAACAATTTTTTCTAGTGGTTTTTATTTTAATTTGCTTTTAAGTTGATTTTTCTAATAAAAGGGGCTAAAGGGTAAAGTAATCAAACAAAACTATACTTATCCAACTACATAATATTTTGTTTCAACTTTGATTCTTATAATTGGTTAATATTCTATTTTTCAACCAAACCTATTGTATAAAATTAGATATTCATCAAATTCAATTTAAAGTATATTTTTAGATAAAATTTCGAAATTTGCTTTTTTTATTAGATAAAACTTTGAGATTTAGTTTATGAAAAACTAAAAATTTAAAATTAAAATATATGTATGTAGTAAATAAGTTACGAATTTTTTTAATAAAATATGTTTAAAAATATATATATTATAATATTAGTATGATGTATATTTGATGATATATAATAATTTCGATGTAGAAATAGATATTGTAATACCGATTAGAAAAACTCTGTTTGAAAAATAAATTATTTTTAAAAAGATTAAAAGTAATTTAAAAAAATATGTTCTCGAAATCTGACACAGTCACACCGAGCAAATGCAGGTGGAGTTGTCGTGTAGTGATCGACTCATGACCTAATTTTCCTTCTTTTTTTTTGAATATTTAATTAGTGTGGATTACGAGGATGTTTTTTAAGATATTTATTTCTTTTATTTTATTGTGAGTTAATTTACTTAGCGACTTAGCGTAAAGGTTGGTTCACACTCTTTTCCATGAGATGCCAACGAAAATCACAAAGACAAAATACAGTTTTTGTGATTTTATGAGTCGTCATTTTGACATATTTTCCACAAAGCATAGGCTGCGTAATTTCTCAACATTTGGTTTCAAACAACAATATCTGAGTGCTAAATCTCTGCGTGGCCAACGTTTTGTGACTTTTCTGGTTTAAGTTTCAATAGCATTAACAACAAATCTTCAACACTTTCGGCTCTAAACAATAGTAAAAAATCTGTACAGAACGTAAGACAGATTTGGTACGGCCATCTCTCTTCTTACAAAATAATTTATAAATAGAATTGATAACATAAATTTATATAACAGAATAGTTTAACTGTATCTTCTTGACATTCAAAGATATATCATTCTAGAATGATACAAAGTAAAAGCAATAATAAGTTTTTTTTTTATGGCCTTTTCAGTATCCGTAGAAACTTTCATATGCGATTGTACCAAGCTAAAATATCATTGGAAAACATCACATAGCATCAGAAGAGTAAGTCGCAACAACATCAAAACAAACCTTTAGGGTATAATACTTGTAAACTAAGTAATCGTATATTGTCAATTGATTACTAGGAGTAATCTTATCCTAGTTGCCAAACAGACGCGACAACAAATAACAAAGCCCTCAAGGCCCAAAACACTAAAACAAAGCACATCGTTAGTGGTCATAACTCACAAGAACAACTTCATCACCAACCTCTCCACGTCATTCTCAAATCTTAGTAAAGCCGGTATTTAGAAACAGACCGAAATGTATATAGACAGAGCATTAAGGAGACATTTCACCATATTATGGGCTTCGTACAAACCATAGTTGGACTTAGATTAAAATAGCATCATAGTCCATAGGAGAGGATATAAATATTAGTCAATCCCTGATATATCTGTTGAAAATTACGATATTTAGAATTTTAGATATGGTTCTGGCTTTGGATAATTTTACATATACTTAACATTATGGAGTAATTTTCAGATTTTTGCAAGGTTTAAGGGTAATTAGATAAATCAAGTAAGGTTTGAGTTCATGCCTAACGGATTAACAGAATACAACTTTGTTTGTTTTTAAATTAAATTCACTATGTGGTAACCCAAAAAAAAACACGAACCGAATTTTGTTCTCATGATAACAACCATTACCTAAAAACAATGGAACCCCATGTGGATAAATTGGTAAACACATAAAAATGATTGAGATATGATCGTATGAATTATGAACACACATGGAGAAAGCAATAGACTGTAAACATAGAAATAATGTCTCCTCCCCCACCGATTTACTTACATTCCCATAATCAAATCCAACCGAGCCAGAAAGTCGAAAGAACTCTAGTTTATTTATGAACCTAAAGAACATCAACCACAAACGAAAGAGACTAATTGATAGATCATTAGCGATCCAATTTCAATGCTCACAAATCAATTAAGGTTGACCAAACCCTCTCTTGCGATTAGATCAGCAAGCTTTCAGCAGAGACTCCAATCAGAAGCAAGCATCCAAGAGACAGCAACAACACAGAGCAGCAAGACTGCATAAGTAAAACATTATGCACACTCTTAATCAGTTTTAACTGATACAAAAGTAACCAAAAACTTGTACATGTTTTAAAGTATCAAGTACTCATAACACTACCAAACTAATAACAGTAACACGATTACAAATTAAACTGCTTTACACATGCAAATGTAGTACCAGTAGTTCAATGTTTGATGCAAATTCACTCTCTATATTAAAGCTATTACAGAACAATAGCCAATTCTCCAGTAGTTCACACACAATTAAAGATTATCCACGAAGAAATAACATTAAAAAGGACAAATCTTTTTTTAGTTATAACAACAAATTAAGAACAAGGACCAAAAGACACTCATAAAAATACACAAAAGTCAAGACCTAAAGAGGAATATTCTAGCTGTACCACATGAATCTTCTTCTAGGAATATGTAGTTGAATATTCAAACACGAAAAATAGTCAAATTCAGTCTCCATAGATCCAAATGAAACTCATAAAAGAAAATAAAAATATTAGACTTACCATCCTTCTAGAAAACCAGGACTGCTCTGTTGTTGCTGATGATGCGGTGGCGGAGGATACTGCGGTGCATACGGAGGAGGATATCCTTGCTGAGGATAGCCCTGTGGTGGGTAGCCTTGCGGCGGATATCCCTGAGGTGGATATCCCTGCGGTGGATAAGCATCCTTTGGATATCCCTCCGGCGGGTAACCTAAATTCCGATCATAAACACGAATAGATTTTCAGATCCATCGCACAGATCAAAGTAAATTAACAAACCCGAAATTCAGAGCCGAAATAACCAGATCTAAGTTAAGCAATACGGATCGAAGCTGCGAATTCGAAATAAGAACAAAGAAAAATTAGGAGAGAACCTTGAGGAGGAGGAACACCGACGGGAGGTTGATTATACTGACTCATTCTAGTTTGTTTTTTTAATTCGTTTTCTGATCTCCGGCGAAATGTGTAACTCGAGAACCACGTAGAGGAAAGGAGATCAAGCACAGTGCAAACCCTAGATCCAGAAACCGAGAAGTTATATAGCGATAGAGATGGTGGAGAAAGAGAAAGACGAGGAAAAGAGGAGTGTGTAAAAAGTAAATCGCGTTTTGCAGTTATTAAAATTACCTTTTTTGTTCTTTTTGTTCAATACGCGGTAAAACCAAAATATATAGAAAACAAGATTCACGCGGTTTCTGCCCTTTACAGATATATGTTTTTAAAGATGCATAAAACTTAAAAACGAATTGAATTATTCAGATATGAAGAGATTGTTGGAGACAACCTCGAAACCATAGGCGGGTTAGGCCCATTATGTAATAAATGGGCCTATATTGGATGAACTTTTCTACCTTATCCTCTACCACCGAATTTAACGTATTTTAAGAAAGGGAATAATAATTTTAAGGACTCGCCAATTGATTGGAAACGAAGGAAGTTAAAAAAAGAAGCCAACAGTAATACTTTTACACGTGGACGGCGGATTACTCAAAACCATGTTAGGTGCGGGTCCGGACCTACCCACTTGTTTCTCACATAATTTTGCCTCGGAGCACCGAACCTTGCTTTATATACTTTAGTTCTTTTTCCCTTATCTTCTCGCATCGTGTTTGATCCTAATCTGTTTCGCTTTTTTTTTTTTTAAAGAGAAGAGAAATATCAACTTGAGCGAGTTGCAGATATTTTCCCGGCCAAGGTAAACGATCTGGTGCTATCTTGTCTTCGTGTGCTCAATCAATTTTCTCAAGGCGATTATCCTATGGTTTCTATAAGTTTTTCTCTTTGTAGTTCGTCGATTTTTATGGGGTTTGTGTGGTTTCCGGCAATTTTCTTTTAAAAGTAGGAAGAAATGAAGTGATTAAACTATCTTCCGGTTTGCGATTTGTGCCGTCTACCAATAGCTGTATGGATTTAACTTCGTTTGTCTCCGTAGTGTTTCGATAAATCTTCAGATCTCCCGATGTTTACCTGATCGAAGTTTTAGTTGCTAAGTAACTGTGATCGTAAGATTCAGCGGTTTGGTTGGAGGCTTCGTCTTCAGATCTGAAAATATGTAGATCTATTTGCTCTAACCAAGTAATCTGAAAGCTCTGTTTGTGATCCTGATATCGTCAATTTATTAATATCCAGTTTTTTTTGCTCTATGTGTGCACAGATATAAGATCGAGTTAAAAGAAATGGCGATGGTTTCAGGAAGACGTTCTACTCTAAACCCCGATGCACCCCTTTTTATTCCGGCGGCTGTTAGACAAGTGGAAGATTTCTCTCCGGAATGGTGGCAGTTGGTGACAACTTCGACTTGGTACCATGACTACTGGATCAGCCAGCACCAAGTCCCAGACGGTTTCTATGACAACGGAGAGAACGAGGTTGACGAAGCTGGTCTTCTTCCAGAATCATTTGATTTCGATGACATGGAAGATTTCTTCGACACCGATGCTGCTGAATTTAATCAAGGGTTCGGTGGACAAATTTACCACGCACCGTCCGACTTTGGTAAGCCAGTGATATATAAAAAGCTCTTGTTTGCAGAGTCTTGATGACTAAAATGATTCCGCATTTCTTGTATCATCATGCTTATAGGAAAGAATGGTGGGATGGTTAGGAAATCAAGTGTAAATAAGAGCCCTAAGTTAATTGCAGAAGCACCAAAGTATGCAGAAAAGCCAGCCAAATGGGGAATTCCGAGGATTGCTCCAAGAAACATCCATCAGCCACGCTGAAGAAGAGATGGTTTGTTAGTTGTTGTTAAACTAATCAGAGTCGTTGTATCTTAGCCACTGTGCTTTTGTAATTTTAGTATTTGCTTCCACAAGAACCTGTAACTTTGTACTTTTTATGATGCTCATTCTCAACTTGTGTATCACAAAAATGTAAAAAAAATAAACATCAAAAGTGTAAAAATATGAAGAGAAATGAGAACTAAGAGTTCGGTTCTGAGAGTAACCCACCAACGCATTCTCACAGAAGATTGAAATCAGACAAATGCATTTTTTGGGCATTCAATACCAAATATCAAAAGAAGAGAAAAAAAAGTTATTTACTTTAATATATAAGGAAACATTTTTCCAAATACTTTTTACCTTGGTAACATTTTCATGCAACCACATCGCTTTTTTAAGGAGTTAATAAGTTATATAAACCAAAACTTTTGAAAAATTAGGTAAATGATCAAAAATTTCAAAAAATTAATTTTACTGTACCGCGCAAAAAAAAGAATTATCGAAAAACTTTTTGGTAAAGTGCCAGCTCATGAAGACAAAATCTGACAACAACAGTGAAAATCTGATAGAAATATGGCATTGTTCATAGTAGACGAAATCTGAGAAAATATCGCTGACACGAGCATTTAATACAGGATTTAAAAAATATTTGAAAATATATATTACTGTTGTATGTATATGTTATACATAATGTTAACCGAGTATATAAAACTTTATATACAGAAAAATAATCGCCATTTATATTCGAAGTGAGAGAATGTAACTATTTCTAGGTTAGAGAGCAAGGAGAATATCAACATTTACGCTACATTCCAAATCGGTAGGTGGTTTGATGAAATAAAAAGCAAATCTTGAAGGTAAAATTTATCAAGCTTTAAAATTTGTTTATGATGCTTTTTGGTTCTCATAAATATTGACATTTAAGATAGAAACATTTATATCCAGTTGAAGATATTGTGGTCTGTATTTTTAACCGTGTTTTTGACTTTTTTTTTTGTTTTGAAGCATAATATACATATTGAAAAACAATATTGTATGTATCTTTGCACAGTAATGTTGTTGGTATTCATCACTGTGTGTTAGCGGGTAATATTCTCATATAACGGTAAAGTAATTTTTTGTTTGGGTTTAAAATGAGATTCATTGATAGTGCGACTTGTAAATCTCCAATTGATATATCTAATGCTGTCCAGGGTCCTCCATTTGATATATCAACCAATGATGATGTGAAGATTTTTATGTCTGATAGACTTCAAGCGGAGAAAGTGGCTTTGTATGTGATGATGAGACTGTATCATGTGGAGAAGTGCAAGTTTTTCAAAAGAGGTAATTTCTTCAGTGGTGTGAAATCAATCGTGAATCCCATCACTTTACATTGATTGGAAAAGTCTTTGTACGAGCAAACAATAGATTATCGTGGTAACATTTTTGTTATTCGTTAACAAAATTAATATCACATATGTTTATGATTTCTTCAAAAGCTTTTTTTGTATTTAGATTTGCTGGCATGTGGTGTTATACATGCAAGTCAAAAGGTTTTGAAAGAAATATATACACGAGAGGAAATAGTTGTCTTAAATAAAATGCATAATCTAATCTGTTAAGTGGAAAAGTCTTTGCGAATGATATCATACATTCCGTAACAGATACACAATCATCGTCTAACAAAGGATATTCTCACGAGGAGAATTTATAGTAAGTTTTACACGATACTTTTTTTATTTACAAATATCAATGAGAATAACAAGTACTGATGTGATCGTATAAATATCATAATAGTTATCCAAAATCTTTATTTGGGAATTTCAAAGAGGAGTTAAAAGATGACTAACGGTATATGGCAGGTGCGGGAGATTCGGTTATAACCGAGCCACTAGTAAAATGCCTATATGAAATGGCTACGTGATTGGAATAACAAATGGGTATCAGATGTTATAAATATTTTGTGAACGAATATTATTGCATTATTTTATGGTTGTTTTATATTAATGTAAAACGCAACTTGTTAGACGTAATATCTTTTGTAATGCCCTAGACAAATAAATAATTATTGCACTTGCATATCGAATTTGAAATGACATTAGTATAACTCTGATAATTTTTTTAATTTTCAAAATGAAATAACGATCACCTCTTTGCTTTTGATGCAAGCGCATTTAATAAGTGAATTTGAAGAATGTAAAAACATCAAATCCGATTTCATAACATCCGAATCTCAGAAGATTGATGTTATGTTTTTCGAGAAGTTTGTGGATACCATTGACATTCTATAAGATGAACTCGTTTTAGTTGTTACCTTACATTTTCGAACTCCTTATTATGTGTATCACTTTACGTGTAAAACTAACTGGATCTCATTAATATTTTGTATGTATGCTACTTATACAATTATTCGGGTATCTTATGAATTACTTGTTAGCATCAATCATTTTGTTTTATAATTTTTCAATTTTTGTTATTTGATTTAAATAATGTTGAAATCACTTTAATAATGTTGATGAATGGAAGCGATAACGGATAAGATTGTTGTTAGTGTGGTACAAATATAAGAATTCGATATTGAACATAGTTTTCGGTATAACATGACTTAGATATATATATTAAATGTTATCAGTTAAACAATTAATTTCAAGAAATAAATTCCAAAATGTAGAGATCAAAAATTAATAAGTTGTATTGTGCCACTATGCCTATTAACATGTATTGAATTTGTTATCCGTTTTAGGTAAAACTTAATATCTGAAAACTTCAAAAATATCAGTAAATTTTCATAAATATCAAAAAACATCATGAGGATCAACGAAATATGTACCGATTAACATGATAAAAAATATTGTAGCTGTTAAAAAAGGCATAGCCGCTAACGATGGAATGTTTACATCGATAACATATGAGTTAACATGAACATTACATATCTCAAACAATAACAACTACGTATGTAACAACCCGTAATATGGAGTCCTCCTTGTTAATCAATTTATTAGCATCAATTTTAACTAATACCCGATACTAAAAACATAACTTATAATACAATTACGTCACTACAAAAACTTGAAAATAAAGAATTATAGTGGGGTTAAACATAAGAAATGATGAAGAAATGAATAGTGCAATAGATGAGCAAAGTTGATATTTATTATACTCTGCTGTATATATTTATTCCAAAACATTGGATTTCAATCATATTTTTTATGTCTGTTACAAATTTAAGGGGTGCGAGATTCACGTAATCGTCGCAACAGTTCAAAATTGTTTCAAAATCGGAAAACACATGGAGTGGTACTGTTCACGTGAACAGTACCAGTTGCAGAGAAATCTGAAATTTACCAGAAAAAATGGCCGATAACGGATCTGGGCACGCGTGTAGCCGAAAATCGTCGTTTGTAAGTACAAAGGCGGAGCTTGAATTGTTGAAATAAATAGTGCACTGAGAGTTTACACTGTTGAAATGAATAATGCACTAGAATTGAAAAATTGGTATTTATCATGCATACCCGGCGGTTACAAAAATCAGGGATGCAGATACAAGAAAGAAACATGATTTTTGAAAATTAGAATTTAAATCGGAGGAAAAATAGAACGTGTTTCTAAAAGTAAATGGGAAGAAAAAAATTAGGAAAAAAAGTTATGAACCCCATTTTTAAAATATGTTGTTCTTCCTCTTTCATCGTTAAATGAAATGAAAATTTTTTTGACACGTCTCTACCAAAATCTGTAAAAATATTTTGCATATCACCTCTACTCCTTTAGGTAAATAGGGGTAGTATCAGATTAAAAAATTATGTACAATTCCCAAAATAGTGTTTGGATATTTCGCAAATTTAGTGATTATTTTGGCACATAGGATGTAAATAGTCTTTTTAATTAGGCTAAGGATTATATAAGTTTATCATAAATTTTGCCCCTCAAATCTCATACGTAACTCTAGAATATAAAAAAAAAACACCTAATAATTAATTGACGTTCCCAAAAAACTTAATTTCTTCTTCAGTTTCGGACTCAACTTAAATGTCATTGTTTTCATTAGTCTTTTGGCAATGTATTAAACACCTAGCAGAATGAATTATTAAAAGGTCAAAATTCCGAAATTAATTTATTACCAAAATCTCAGAGTTTGTTTTTAAAAAGAGCTCTTAACCCAAAGTTTGTTCTCAAAGAGAGCTCTTAAAATCCCAAAAAGTAAAATTTCTATTATTTAATTAATGAGCCTGAAGATTAAAGAAATTACAAGAATGGCCAACTGACAAAACGGCTCATCTTTTCAATTCAAAAAAAACTCCTTTCAGTTACGAGTATCGTCTCCCCCTTACAACATCACAACCTAATACATACAATTCCTCTAGGCATCTCTACCGTTTCCTTCTGCAATTCTCACAATGACGGGTCTCTACTCCTCAAATCCAACTCTTTCTTCTTCATCATCCTCGCGACTTTTCTTGCTGGTCACCCTTCTTCCTCTCTCCTTAGCCTACTTCGCCTTCCTCCTCCAATGGCGAGGCGGAATCAACGACTCGGTTACGCAGTGGTTTACTGTTAACCATCCATTTCCTGGAGTTGATACCAATCTCGTGAAACGGTCTCTTCGCTCTGATTCAGGCTGCGTTTCTCTTCTGGGTCAGAGCCGTGCTCCATCGTTTCCTTATCTCCGAGATTTGAAGCTTGATTACAACCCAGATCTGAAACCTAGGGTTAGACTTCTTGGATCCCATTTGGGGATTTCCATTTAAGGTAATATATGTTAAAAAGATTGGATTTTGTGTGTCTGTGTAGATATGTATAACCACGAGCACATCTGCTGGATTAGAGCAGACACTTCCATGGATATACTATCACAAGGTCATTGGAGTTTCAACCTTTTATCTATTCGTAGAAGGAACAGCTTCATCCCCAAGTGTTTCTCGAGTTTTGGAGACCATCCCTGTGAGCTTTCCCGACTTTGTTTTTGTTATAATTGTTAATTATCTGCTCTTTGAATTCCTGATTTGTCTCATTATGTTCTAATTCATAATTTCAGGGTGTAAACGTTATATACAGGACAAGAGAACTAGAGGAAGAGCAAGCTAAAAGGTATCATGTGTGTTGTGTTTATCATTAAGTTAAAGGAAACCAGCTCTGGTTATTTAGACAGAGCTAGACATTTTTGTAACTGATTGGTGTGATCTTGTGTGTTTCCTTCTATGAATCTATCAGAACTTGTTGTCATTTCAGATCATTAATTTGAGGTTCACATTGTTTGTGGTTCACAGTCGGGTTTGGAATGAGACTTGGTTGGAGAAGTTCTTGTACAAACCGTGTAACTACGAATTATTCGTGAAACAAAGCTTGAATATGGAAACGGCTATTACCCTGGCTAGGGTACTTTGTTAAAAGTTTGATACATTACATTCAGTCAGTCACTAGAAGAAGATAGAAATTGCCAAGATTTTCACATTTTCTCTTCTTTTGCTCGGTGTATATAGGATGCTGGTATGGAGTGGATACTGCATATAGACACTGATGAGCTTGTACATCCTTCTGGAACCCGTGAATATTCGTTAAGAAATTTGCTCAGAGAGGTTCCTGCAGATGTGGACTCAGTTATCTTTGCAAATTACGTGAGTTCATCGATTCTTTCAATACACTGAAATTGTTTTTTTTTTGGTTCTTCAGTTTGTTGATGTGGATTACTCGCAAATGTTCTTGTTTCAGGAGAGCAGCGTTGAGCGAGATGATATCAAGGAACCTTTCAGTGAGGTACATTACATTGTCATCTAAAGATGCCTGTTTTAGGATGTATGCTCTCATGGATTTTGTTTCTTTAACAGATTCAAAAGTGTTTTTAACATTTTTTTTATAAAAAATAAATACTTCTAGGTGTCGATGTTCAAGAAGAATTATGAACATCTTCCTAGAGATGTTTACTATGGAAGCTATAAAGAGGCAACTGGTGGCAATCCAAACTATTTTCTTACATATGCAAATGGGAAATCGGCTGCTCGGATTCAAGACCATCTTCGTCCCGATGGTGCTCATCGATGGTATAACTACAAGAAGACCCCAAAGTATGTTCTTTTTCTCACTTGGCTTAGACATAGACATCCCTTCTCTTGCTTGTTCTCATCTTCTTCTTCTTTGCGTGTGTGTGTGGTGTGTGTGTGTGTGTGTGTGTGTGTGTGTGTGTGTGTGACAGTGTCATTAAACTAGAAGAAGCTGCGATTCTGCACTACACTTACGCAAGATTTTCAGATCTTACTTCAAAACGTGATCGATGTGGCTGCAAACCAACTAAAGAGGATGTCAAGAGATGTTACATGCTAGACTTTGACAGAGCAGTGAGTTGAGATTTGATTAGTTTTCGTAGATTGTATAATTCTTATTAATACATCTTATGTTGTTGCAGGCATTCATTATTGCTTCAACGTCAACCCCAGAGGCAATGCTTCAATGGTACAGAGAACGAGTTGTATGGACTGACGAGAACTTGATCCTAAAACTTCTTAGGAAGGGAATTCTAACTCGCATTTACGCACCCATGGTCAGTTATTACTACCAAATCCAAAAAATTTTACATTCTCTGAGTGCTTCTGATTTCGCAAAGTTATCATATTTCTCAGGTTATAATCCAAAAGCTAAGAGAAGCTGGTGTTTTCAGCTCAGTGGTAAACTCAGCTTCAATGTCTTTATCAAAAAATAGAAACAACTATTCAAACTCAAGTATTACTAGAGAATCATCCCAAGCAACTATTAGAAAAGTGTTGGAGTTTAACCTTGATGATGATGATCTTGTTGGTGAGTCTCAAGCAGCATCAGCTGTACCACCACAATCTCCTCCAAGCTTGAAAACAACCCAAAATGTTTAGTTTTCTTGACGAATATTAGAGCAGGAGGATTTCTAGATCTCCTTAGTCCATTTGTATACACTCTATATATGTAGAATGATTTTTCATCTCCTCTTGATATAAAATTATGATTCAAGTCTCATTCATGTAAGTGAACAAAGACAAACCAAAGAGCAAGCGAATTTTGCTTCGGTTTGTTATCCAAAATACAATCATAATCTGGTTCGATTTAATTTATAACTTCTACTATTTATTTGTTGGTTTATCTGTTTGTGTAATGATTTTATTTTATTCTGTAGTTTATTAAACATAAAAAGCTTTTGAACAAATTGCACTACTCGTTTTTTTGGAATATATATATATATATATATATATATATATATATATAATTAATATTAAAAGACTAGGCCACTTTGCAAGCCGCAACAAGCAATAGATCAAATCAAGGCATTATTTATAAAAATATACATTGGGGTATTATTTATATATATGTTTTACTCAAACTAGTTCACCTTGGAACAAACTTTCCTTACCTCACCATCGACGTCTGTCTTTACATCGATGGAACTCATCTTAACCATAGCTTGACCAAACTCATTATCAAACCTAAAACCTAACAAACCCCTAATAGTACTGGCATACTTCTTCACCACGTCTTTTGTCTCGGCATCCGACCAAAGCCGTTGGTCCGACTCCAAAATGCCGTTGCCATCTCTTACGTTCTTGAAGAAGCTTACATCAAATTTTGAGGGACTGCCAATGTCAAGAGCAACACGTTTTGAACCGTCTCCATTGGGAGGACAAAGAGTCTTGAGCTGTGTAAGAAACGATGGGCTTATGGTTGGGTCGGAGTTTCCCGTCACTGTGAAGTTGTATAGACGGTAACGGAAGAAGAGACAGTCCGTTTGTCCTATTGTATGTGCACCTGCATGTCCTCACAAAATTTTACTTGTATTTTGATCAACGATTGCTGAATTTTTTTTTTTTCTCGTGTGGGTAATAAATAGCATATAAATATTTGTTATACCGAGTAGAGTTACGAGATCATGAGTATCCAATCCTTTAGCTTGAAACTTTTGCTTTTGAACAGAAACAGAGTCAAGTGGAGATGGTAGATTCGATGCTTCCGATGCCAACGAGATTCTGCCGTCTTTACGACCCGTTGGAACTCGCCAGCTTGGCCCATCACTCTGTTTCCATGCATACGTACTCAATAAAAAAATCTACGTAATGAATTAAACTAATTAAATCCAAATTAGGTTAAGTAAACTTGCATACCAAGGCAACAGCATCACGAGCAGCAAGTGCAAGTATATCTGCACATGACACAACTCCTGGACACTCCGACTCAAGTCGAGCTTTCGCATCATCTATCACTTCGAACCCTCTTAGACCACCATTCGCTAGAGCTGCTTGCTCTGCAGATTTTCCCTTGATTAAAACCGATCCATCACATCCCTAGTCAAATAATATTTAAGTCAAACTCAATAATCAAATTATTAACGAGATTTGATATTAAAGAAGAAGAAGGAGGAACCTGAACAAAACAGTCATGGAAATGAAGCCTAAGCAAACCAGGAGAAATGGAGGGATCAGAATCAAAGTGAGATTCAACGGTGGATCTTACTATCGACTCAGCTTTTGGGCATGAAGTTGAATAATAACCATTTTTTAACGACTGACATCCCGCTTCTTTTCCCAAGACCAACACTAATATCATCATTACATAACAATAATTCCTTAAGAACACTTCCATTTTTTTAACTCTATTTTTCTGTGTGTGATTGATTAACAGATAGTGATGTTGAAGCACCAGCTTATATATTCATATATAGTCACGCACATACATGCAATCCTTTGTCTCAATGGAACCGTGTGGGGACACAATATAGTGCTTTCTATTTTAATTTTATTTATTTATGTATATTGGCATATACACTTGGTTGCCACTATGATGAATAATGGGTTTTGATTATATTAGTTTTTTTCATATAATTTTATTTGGAGATTTATCATATCTACGAGTTTCGTGCTAAATGTCCTTTCAGAATAATATTTATGTTTTCTTTCCTTTTACTTAAAGTTTGTTTGGTCACTCCTCAAACTTTAGCAGTCCATGAAATTGTAAACGTGTTCACCACTTGATTTTGACATTAGCCGTCAGTATTTTTCTTCCGTTCACATCATCCTCTCTTAATTGTACTTTCATCTCTATCCTAATCTTTGTTTTTTTTTTTTTATTTACTACAAAAAGGAATCGAACCATCGAGATCTAAAGTAGAAGAACAACGAAATACTCGATACTACCAAAAGTGAAAAGGATAACCCTAAATCCCTCAATTTATCCAAGTTGTTTGTTTTTTCTTGCACAAATTTGAAGAAGAAGAAGAAACTAGAGATCTATGTCCATTGTTTCTCCGCCTTGCTCTTCATCGTTGCTACTGCTTGTCCAAAGCTTGATGGTACGGTCGTGTGATACAGTTGCGATACACGAACTGTCTGCAGCGATGTCTAGAGAGGAAACTTTTGACTCGTGCCCTGCTAAGCTTTTAACAAGCGAGAAGTCTCTGCCTGACCATATCTGTATAGAAAAAATGTAAGAAAGTGGAATCAAACTATAAGCAACAGAAAGTTTATAAAAATAAAAACTACATAAGTATTTACATTGACTTTCATGTCGTATGAGGCAGTGGCTAGGAAGTAGCCTTCTTGTGGTTCATATTTTACTTGAGAGACAAGGTTAGCATGAGCTGGTATAATGTACAACGATTTTCTCATTCTTAGATCCCAAATACGACATTGATTATCCTCACCACCAGATGCTAAGTGATAGCCATTAGGAGAGAAATTCACTGAGAGAACCTGGAGAAGCATATAGACCAGAGGAGGATAAAAAGGTTAGTAACTGATTGATTGTGCAAAAGTTAAGAGGAACAAGGGAACAAAACTTGATCTTACCGGTTTGATGTGTCCTTGAAAAATGAGAATACTCCTCCCAGTGCGGAGATCCCACACCCGTGCATGTGAATCAAGCCCAGAGGAAGCTGCTAATGCTCCATCTTGTTGAAATGCAATCCCGTAGACACTGCGACTGTGACCTTCTTGCAAAACCAGCTCTGCTCCTGTGTTTATATCCCACAGTCTCCATGTTCTGTCAAAGCTTGTTGTACCGAGGTACTTTCCTGATGGGTGGAAGGCAACACGTGCAAGACGATCCAAATGTCCTTCAAAAGTTTGTAGGAGTGTTCCATCAGTTTTCCAAAGCTTCGCAGTTCGATCAGCAGAAGCAGTTGCTAGACAATCATCCACAGGGGAGAACACAACATCAGTTGCACGTTCTTTGTGATCCTTCAGCACAGCAATCTTTTTTGTAACTTGTGGCATCTCCCACAATTTAGTAACCCCACTTAAAGAACTGGCCAACGCAAAACCATGAATTACTAAACAGAAGAAGAATTATACGGATCACAAGTCTAGAGCGTGTTTATTGCAGTTAGAAGGGACATATGCACTTAAACATGAAGTACCGATCTATAAGATAAAAGGCCTACCTAACCACATGGTCTAATAAAGATGGAAGGAACTGAAAAAAAATCCAGCAGATTTAGTGTACAAGGATAAGGAAAAGATTACTAGGATAGTTCTCTACTGATAATGCACACAGATATGCAGGTAAAGTGCAACATAGTCCAGGTAACTCTAATCTAATAGAGACTTGCAGAACTATCTGCATGCCTAAGAAACCGAATGTGGACAATATGCGAGTTTGAGTTTGAGAAAAGAGAGATATACCATGTTGCAAGTATTTTTCCATCTCGTGAGAAGGAGCAGCCAGTAAGAGGACGATCATCCCCAAAATTACTGCAATCAAGCACCATGTCTTTAGCATTCTTTAAAGCCCACTTAGTCTCTGCATCAATATCTTCATCTGGATCATCCCTTCGCCGCTTTGCACGCTGAATCCTTACAGCAGCTCTCTTAATAGAAAACTTGGCAATTTCTATTCTGACCTCTCTAAGCTCCTTTGGCCCCTCAGTAAAAAACGGGTATTCAAGTATTTCATCGTCCACTTCGTCTTTTGGAGCTGCGCCTTCTTCGTGAGCTTTAAGCAATTTATCTAATTGCCCATCAATATCAAGCCTAGCCATAAGCTGCGCCAGCCTTGCTCTTCTCTCCATTTCCTGTTCCCCAAATAGAGTAATGGGCTCACCAAGACGTCTAAGGCGGTCTCTAACAGCTTTGTCATTTGTAGGAACTGCGAGAGCAGCAGCACGGCGTTTTATCAGCAACTCTTGCAATGCCTTCTCCTGCCGTTCTCTGACTTGTTTACTCTCTTCGGATATCTCATAATGTTCATCCTCTGACCCCGAATCCGAGTCACTGGCTTTCGCTCCACCATTTTGTGAAACAGGTGGCCTAAAAGTAGGTGGGCGGGCAACTGGAGGATGTGGAATCATTGGTATTGGTATTGGAGCCATTGGTGGGGGAAAAGAAGGAGGAACCACATGTGGTATGGCAGAGACACCTGCAGTCATAGTAAAGGAAAAATCTACGAGAGTTAGCAATTCAAGTGGAACGTAATATATAATATCTGATGTAATTCAAGTATATGTAACAATTAGTCGAATGCTAATAAATCACCTGACTGAGATGAGGCCTCTTGTAAAACAGGAGGCGCTGTGATGTGAGTTACAGGAACTGAAAGTGAAACTGCTGGTGCAAACGAAACATTATAGTCCTTGTTGGATTCCATGTTTCCTTAAATTCCCAAAAGAAACACAAGAAAATGGGATCAGATCTCATGGGCACTGTATATACGACGTATTAACAAAATAAGAAAGAACCTCTACGAGGTGAAGAGGGTAGCTAAAGTCAGTGATAATCAATGCTCTCATGGAAATTTAAACAATCAATAAGCAATCATACGTCAAAAAACCAAGGGAAATTAACAGATATGAGGAGATTTTAACGCAAACGTTATCCTAATTTTCCAGGAATTCACGGAGTCCCCAATCTTCGAGACCAAAACACGAAATAGTTTTAAGCTACACGAGCTCGTGAGAAAACAAGAATCCATAACCCAATCAACAATCCAATAGTTTCAAGAAATCCGACTTTCAGAGAATCAAACAGAAGCCTAAATCAAAGATTTGGAAAGGAAAATTCTTAGTACCTCACCAGAAAAAAGCGAGACGCCAAACTAATACAACTTTGAATTCCCCTTTAGAATTTAATGTTTTAAGATTTGAGCAGCTTTCTCAAACGGGTCGGTCTATTTCACAATAAATTTCTTCTTATTTATTGGGGATACTCCTTTGGACGGATATTTTCCCACAGAAATGAGCAGCTGAAAAACAGCAGTTTCAAAGTTTAAAGAATGTGTAAAATTCACATCTCTAAGAAGGTTTAAAAAATTCTACAAACGAAGATGATGTAAAATATACTTCACCACTTGTTTGACGAAAGGTTCTCAAATCTCAGCTGAGAGAAGTTATGTTCCAACACTTGTTACTACAAAAGCCTGAAAATTTTCTCCAGCGATTAGACACTTACTTGTGACATATCAATATAAAAAATCTAGAGGAGAGCATTGAGACAATCATACTACATTTTCAAAGTAATTCAAAATCAGAGAATAGGGAAGCAACTATTTCTTCTCAATTGATGCATAGGAATTGGAGGGAACGAGAGGGGGAGGGCGACGATGAGAGAGATGGAGACATTGGAGAGGAAGGGAGAGGGTAGAGGCGACGATGATAGAGGGGAGGCGACAGTGAAAGAGACGGAGAGGGGACGGTGAGTGAGATGCGGTTCGCCGGCGAGAGAGAGGAGAGAGGAAGAGAGTGAAAGAAAACGACGTAGAGGAATCTAGGTTTAGGATTTTCTTGTGCTGACCTGGGTTTGATTTTATGGGCCGGATAAATGATCAATAAGCCCATAACTGGTAAATCAATAAACCCATCACTGGTAATCAATAAGCCCATCACTCGTAATCAATAAGCCCATCACTGAGAAGAAACAATTGCTTACCAATTCTCTGACTTTGAAAAAGGAAGTATGATTGTCTCAATGCTCTCCTCTAGATTTTTTTTATATTGATATGTCACAAGTAAATGTCTAATCGATGGATAAAATTTTCAGGCTTTTGTAGTAACAAGTGTTGGAACATAACTTCTCTCAGCTGAGATTTGAGAACCTTCTGTTAAAGAAGTGGTGAAGCCGTACGATCCAGGATTCTGACATGAGATCCTCAAACTTTTGTATTTCTAGTTTCTGATCTTGTCTCTTTTTTCCTTCTGCTACGTGTTTTCTCTTCTTTGTATCTTTTTAGGAATATGAATGTTTTACATTCTTTAATCTTTGAAACGGCTGTTTATTCAGCAGCTCATTTCTAGGAAATAATTTTACATTTCATTATTTATTTGGCAAATTTGTTATTGCTTCTAAGCCAAGCAAACCTATATTCTCGATCAACAACCCACAAGTGACCTCTTTAATATTACTGTGGATCTCTTTTATCGAAATTTTTGCTTATATCACAGAAAGATAGGGATATAAGCAAAGTAGAGCAACATGACAGAGTACAATATAACGATCTAATCATGTTGTGCATATATATAGAGAGAGATAGATTGTTTAAAGAAATCAGAATGACTTGATCAACAAGACATTTGTAGTCTCTCTACGATGTTTTAATAGAATAGCTAATTTGGGAAATATCCTAACATAAGTCTGAAACGTGACATAGAAAAAGTCACAATATTCTGGCTCTAGAAATCTTGACCCCTTACTGTTCCTCTTTTACTTAATTTCGATCACAATTGGGCAACAGTGTTGGTTTCTTCTGATGTCTCAAAAGTTGGCCAACCCCACAATCTATTTTTCTCATAAAATTTTTAGTTAGCTTTTGGTGAGTGGTATCTATCAGTCAAAACGAGTCAGTCTAAGATTCAAGATATTGATCCACGTGGCACAAGCCGAGACATAGCTTAGAGGAGGGGTCCCTTTAATTATACTGCATATGGCTCGTGACATTGTTTTTTCCTTTCTACTTTTGTTGAGACTTTCAAGCTCAACCATTAAGATACACTTGATCATGCTTTCTCTTCTTCTTCTTCTGGTTCCTAAACCTTTGTCTGCTCAATTTCCAAGTCTTTTTAGATGTCTTTTCGCGTTATCTCAAGTCCTTTTTCTTAGTCATGTAGTTACTCACTTTCTATCTAGTGCAGTTGGTGAGGAATTGGCTCCACTTACCACGTGAAAGTTAGCTTAAGAATATAAACCTTTTTCTATGTTATATAACCCTCAATAGACAATAACTCACTTGTCACTATCCTTTGAATGACTTTGGACTTGATGCTTATTCAGTCAATTGTTTTAAAAAGATTTACCTTCATTCCAAGATTACCTCTCAAAGATTTACCACTTCATTGAACTTAATATATAGCAATACGTTGAATCTTGTTATCAATATTGCATCTTTAGTTTTCAGAGAATCACTCAAAACATATCTTCTTTTAGTGTCCCTACTCGTTCAGAAATTGTTCTACGAGGTAATTATTATTCCCTTTTTTTATATTATTTCCTTATTTTTACTGTTATAGTTTGTGCCCACTAACACACAAGCTTAGCTTTAAACTTGTTCACATATGATCATTGTTTTATATTCTATATTTTTAGTCTAATCTAATAGTTTCTTGACCTTAATTATAGACAAAACTTGCTATATGGGGTGTAACATTATGCCTCTGAAATGATTGTGCTACAAACTTTATGTAAATGCTTATCTTTCTCCAATATTATTCAATGGGGGTCCAGAAAAGACTGATATGTCACAAAATGAATTACTCTCCAAGACATTAAAAACAGTTCCTGAGTTGTTGCACAAGACTCTCTAATGGTGCTTCTCTGTATATGTATAGATTGATGTAGCTTTCTTAGTGATGTAAGAGTTTCTCAAATCTTGAATCTTCGCGTGCAGAAGATGGTCACTGTCATGAACCTGAGGGATCACTTGGCCATAGGCTTCATTTCCTTTTCAAACCTTTTTCTTCTTCTTTAATTTGCATCCAAAATTTCAAACTTGTGAAAGGGAAAGTGTCTGCCACATGTATATATATATAAGAAGAAAAAACCTCAACTGTCCCTTCATGACTAGTTTGCAGCACATAAGTGTCAAAGTTCTCCTATTAATAATAATAATCGAAGTTACTAGGTTAAAATCTGAAGTAATTTCCAAATTTTAGTATGTAGTAAAAACTAGTTTTCTATTGAGTTTGACTAGTGTGATACTTTATTAATCCCGACCACATTATATGATCTAGGAAAGAATTATGGGTGTCAATTTATTATTAAAATTTAATCTTGTTGGATTTATATACTTTTTCCCATGGGGAGAAAAATAATAGTAAGATAAAGAATGGGGTTTACTTGTTTCATAATGCTTTTGACAAACCAAAAAGATCTCTTTGTATGTTTAGAAGAAAAAAACATACAGAACACTAAGCTCGTTTTATAGCCAATTATGTCTTTATTGTAAACCAATTAAGATCCTAAGCAAATTATTTTAAGAAAATGGGTGATTGATCTGCTGCCCCACCAAAATTTTGATATTTTATTCCTACCACACAAAGTTTTAATTTATTTTAAGGCGCAACACAGAACAATAAATTTCAATCAAAAACTATACCAAATCTAAATATTGATACAATACCACATGATATTAATTTAGATTTAATGATATTTATTCTATTTAACGTGATTTAAAATCATAAATAACACTGCAAAATAATATATTTTTAAATTTTTATTTCAATATATATATAATATATATGTTAAGGATTAAAATTTGTATTTGTGAATACTTTGATAAGTTAATTGTAGTAGACAAAACAAATCAAATAAAGGAAAGATAATTTTTTTTATTATCTAAACCACAACGGATCGGCGTAATAACACAAAAAATTTTATACGAAAATTTAACACCATCATACGAGGGAAACTTGAGACAAACTTCACATTTTTAAAATAGATTTAAAGGTGGTACGATTAGTAAAACATTTACTATTCTCCAAAGAAAAGAAATCTTCTACATAAAACATGTAGAGCAGATAGTTGATCTCTTGTTTAATTACTAACAATTATAAAAAGAATATATATATATATATATTAAAAATGACGACTCTATTTTATGTGTAAATATTTGAAGTTGATGTTTGTTTTGTTTTTTTTATCATCTGAACCACAATGGACCGGTCCAATAATCTAACATATTCATATGAAAATTTAACATATTTATATAATGGAAAGTAGAGTCAAACTCTACATTTCTGCAATGGATGTAGAGTTGATACAAACAGTAAATCACTTATTTCTCTTTCATATTCTGTTTTGATAATATTTTGAAACTAGGTACAAGATTTTTACGTATATATGTAAGTTGTATTATATATGAGTTTCTAGATAATTAATTTCGAGTGGAGTTAAGTCATGATATTGTAATATATATGATTATGTTTTTCTTACACAAAGATTTGTAATAGAAAAGCACTAACAATAGTCCATATGTCAGTTTGTAACATATAGTGTATTTTGTTTTATTTAACCCTTATCTTTTGTGCATTCAAGCATATCTATCTTTTAACAACAACAAAAAAAGAATAAAACTGTAAATTTTGAATCGTGTATTTCATGTTAAACGTCCAATGACTATTTCAAAAACATGTATTTCATGTGGATCAACGGTTAAAAGTTGGATTCAAAGCCCTAATATATTGATATGAAGATAGATTAATAAACATAAAGATAAACACAGACAAGAGAAAAGGTGATTAGATGTATATTTATGGTGCTTAATTAGCACATAAACCACATAATTTATTATTATAAAAATATAAAAGCTTTTCTTTTGTTCAATGGATTGGTCTTGTATTGGTTTCCTGATCCTCCAACAAAACCATCAAATGCCTTAGTTTATTTTCCTTTTGAGTGTCTTATTAAGAAGACAAGAACGACAAGTGCTATTGTTTATATATAATTTAAATAAATGAGATCGTTTTGCAAATCTTAATGAATGGTTCTTGAGCTCTCAAAAATGTTATCTGCAGTATAATTGTTGTTGATTATTTCTTATGGGGCTAATGTTCTACAGTAATGATATAAACGAATTATATCACCTTGACCTACTCTTACTCTATTTTTTATCAATCGAATGTGACTAATATTTGGATACAACTTGATAACGAAAGGTTATATATATAATAAATGTTATGAAGATTTTGAGGTTAATTCTTTGCATTCATAAATAGACAAACAAATTTGTTTTCTTCCTCTAAATAGACAAACTTAAATTGTTTTCTTACGCTAAATAGTAAATAGACAAAAGCATAATGTTAATGTAAAACAAAGCATAGTGTTGAAGATTTGCTTGGAGGATCTCTTTGCATTAATTAACCAAAAGCTAAATGATATCAGACATAAAATAATATATTTCTTTGGTGATAATGGAATTCATAGGGTCTACAAATTACATCACAAAGCTATATAGACAATTAAAACTTTAAAAGGAATAAATTTTTGAGGAGAAAGAAGACATATAGTTTTCTGAAACGAAAGAAAGAAAATAACCCATCACTGCAGAAAAAAGATATCTATCTCTATAATAATTGAAGACAATGAAAACCTAATTGTCAACGAACTAGCCAATGAGCCTAACTCCTGAGTCACCACCTCGACATTCTATCTTGGGACCAGGGACCATTTCTCTCTCTCTTTCTAATATCAATACTTGAAAATGAGAAATTTGATTATCTATCATTGTGTAAATATAGGTTTATGCCGTAACGTTTTGTGTAAATGAGAACAAAGATGGAAAAGTGAGATTCATGTATCAAATACAGTAATGATTAAATATGTTTGTGGTGTATAACCTTATTTTTGAGGCAATGGTGGTTGTCTAATATAATATTGTGCGCATCATGATGCCATTTATACAGTCTTAATGCCCAACTACATTGCAATCTTCACGGCGATTTACCTGTAAAATTTGTTAGAAAATAAATTTGGAAAGAAAAGAAAGAAGCTTTTGGTTGGAAAGTGACACTACATTGAGACCTGCAAAAACTCGACAAGGCTAAAATAAACAACTAAAAAGAATTCACCCACAGAACAAATAAAAACCAACAACTTTGTGCCATTAAATTTTGTAGAATGTCAATAATGTTGTTGTACGGAAAGGGATTCAATTGGGGTCTACAGAAATTCATGCTGTTCTTGAAAATGCATTGATCCTCTAGAACAAGAAATAGGAGATGCTTCATACGTTTAAATGAAAAAATATTCAGATTTATGTGTAACATGAAGAGAGGGAATTGTTTGTGATACTAGACGAAAATGCTCTATTATGCATAAGTCTAATAAGAGATTCAAGAGCATCTTACAGGAGGAGAAAAAGGTTTCTTCTGTGTAATTTGTCCACTACAGCGACCAAAGGTATTGTGAGCTACGATTGCAAAAAGAAAGGTTAATTAGCCAATTCCCCCCCAATAATTGGGACAATTTAATCATGAAAATAATAAAGCAAATAGAAAATAGAATGTAACACTGCACAATGAAAAAAGAGAAGCAAAAGAAAAGAGTAATAATGCTTAAACCACTGGTTTTCATTGCACACAAAGGTCACATAAGACAGATACACGACGAAGGGTAGTTATTCACTGCAAATCTGTTGACATAATTGGTCACTGTAAACTTTTTGCTTCGTAGACTCGTTGTGTCATTATATCCTACGACTATATTTGTTGGATGCCACTTGATATTACTAAAAAGAAAATTAAACAAAAAGGAGAGAGAGAAAAAGATGAACATATCAGTCTAAAATTTCAACAATTCTATTCAAATAAGAAAAATCAATACCTTATATATAAGGTATATTAATTCACGGTGCCTCTTTTGTTCAAACTGTCACTCGACTTGCCCACATTATAATCTTCTTCAGCCTTTGCTTCCATATATCCCGACTGTATATGCAAAGGCCCCTACATCTTTCAATCACACAACAAAAAGAACATGACGTTATTGAAGACAAAACATATACAAACATATCTTTATTGCAAGTACCACAGTGGTATTGATTTTATTATTTATCTCTTTCAACTGTCGTTCTTTTTTGATAATTCTGAGCAAAGAACAAATATCACCTCCAACGAAGGTCTAATTACTCGTGAAGAGAAAATCATGACAAGGCCTTACTTGGTCTTTCAGGACCACCAATAAGACACAAGCCTACAATCTCTTATATGCCCACTTCAATATGCTGAAAGTTGAGACTATTCAATGAGCAACACAAAACGCTTCCACATACAGAGTGTAGGACTTTTCCTTTCTTAGGCAACTTATTGCAAGAGAGAAGATTGGAAACTATTTTTTCCTAAGAACCTGGAAATTCTTGTTTTCGGAGACAGCTCTGCATCCATCCTGCACGGATCCTAGGGGTAACTTAGTTGGAAGCTTAATAGTCAAACTTAAATCCTGCAAACTGACAGGATCAAGTGATCCAAAATGGTCCAATAAATGATCCAATGAGGTCACCACATTGATGTAGAGGGCGGTGGGCAAGATTCTCTTCCTCAAACTGAGCTCAAGTACCTTGAGACCCAAGTAGGGGCCCTACTGTACATGCTCTGACAGGAAGCGTACCCAAGAAATCAAATAATAACAAGAAGAAAAAGCTATGCAGTAAAACAAATGTTTTACCTTTTATACAAGAAATCTTGGCAGGGAGAGAATATAAGTACCGGGGATGTGAATTATTAACCTAACACAAACGGAAAAAGTTGGGAAATAGGAGTTAGAAGTACGTTTTAGTATCTTTCATCTATAAAATATGCAAAACAAAAAATAAAACTTCACAAAGATATCTTAATTTACAGCAAAAGACAAAAAGTTATGGCAATCCAGCTATATAGTGAACACAAGTATATGACTGTACCGCCCAAAAATTTTCCTTTAAATTCCCCTCTCTACCTGTTTTTCCTGAGAGTGCTCTAAACCTCAAGTTTACCTCTACTTCCCCCATATCACCCCCCACCCCCCTCTCAGTCTTTGAAATTTCTTTCAACAAAGTAAAAATGGGATTGACTTCGTCCTTACGGTTCCGTAGACGAAATAACAAGACTTTCCTTAAGATCTTCATGATCTTGGTTCTTAGCTGTATACCAGGTAGAACCAATCTTTGTTCCAATCACTCTGTTAGTACCCCAATAGATTTACCACCTTCGGATATCTTTTCCTTCTTAGATTCACTAGATTTGGAGGGTTATATAAGCTTCCATGATGTTCATAATGCGGCCAAGGACTTTGGCAACAGATACCAGTTACCACCTTTGGCACTTTTACATCCGAGGTCTGTTTCTGATATTTCATCAGTGATGAAGCATATAGTACATCTGGGTTCCACCTCAAATCTCACAGTAGCAGCCAGAGGCCATGGCCATTCGCTTCAAGGACAAGCTCTAGCTCATCAAGGTATTGTCATCAACATGGAGTCACTTCGAAGTCCTGATATCAAGATTTATAAGGGGCAGCGACCATATGTCGATGTCTCAGGTGGTGAGTTATGGATCAACATTCTACGAGAGACTCTAAAACACGGTCTTTCACCAAAGTCCTGGACAGACTACCTTCATCTAACTGTTGGAGGTACTCTATCTAATGCTGGAATCAGTGGTCAAGCGTTCAAGCATGGACCCCAAATCAACAACGTCTACCAGCTAGAGATTGTCACAGGTATTTCATTAAGGCTATATCTCTATGCACCTGTAACGAATATGCATCTGGAGCAAAAAAATTGAAGACTTAACGCTAAAATAAGAGTCCTTAGGCGCCAATGTGCAAACATGCAACAAAACAATGGATAAACACTATATTTTACACATTGAATCAGGGAAAGGAGAAGTCATGACCTGTTCTAAGAAGCGGAATTCTGAACTTTTCTACAGTGTTCTTGGGGGGCTCGGACAGTTTGGCATAATCACCCGGGCACGGATCTCTCTTGAACCAGCAAAGAAAATGGTAAAGTTCTATATTGAGCATGGCTACTGGAATATGTTAATAGTCAACATATATACACTATGAATCTAAGCAACTGTTTCCTGACACAGTCAAATGACTTTTAATAGGTTAAATGGATCAGGGTACTCTATTCAGACTTTTCTGCATTTTCAAGGGACCAAGAACATCTAATTTCGAAGGAGAAAGCCTTTGATTACGTTGAAGGATTTGTGATAATCAATAGAACAGATCTCCTCAATAATTGGAGATCGTCATTCAGTCCCAATGACTCTACACAGGCAAGCAAATTCAAGTCAGATGGGAAAACTCTTTATTGCCTAGAAGTGGCCAAATATTTCAACCTGGATGAACTTAACTCCGTGAATCAAGTAAGATGTGAAAGAAATATATCATGAAACTTAGTTTCTAGAGAGACCTCCAGATTATCATTGGTTGCTAACATAACGAATGGTTGCGCTGCAGGAAACTGAAAAGTTACTTTCCGAGTTAAATTATATTCCATCCACTTTATTTTCATCTGAAGTGCCGTATATTGAGTTTCTGGATAGAGTGCATATCGCAGAGAGAAAACTGAGAGCAAAGGGTTTATGGGAGGTTCCACATCCCTGGCTGAATCTATTGATTCCCAAGAGCAGCGTACTTGAGTTTGCCACAGAGGTTTTCACAAACATTCTCACAAGCAACAGCAACGGACCTATCCTTATCTATCCAGTTAACCAATCTAAGTAAGTGAGCAAAATGCCAAGAGCAAATCCTTCCAATGATTCTGAAGCATAAACTTACTAACCATATCCAACATTTTAATTGCAGGTGGAACAAGCATACATCTTTGATTACTCCAAATGAAGATATCTTCTATCTCGTGGCTTTTCTCCCCTCTGCAGTACCAAATTCCTCCGGGACAAATGATTTAGAGTACCTTTTGAAACAAAACCAAAGAGTTCTTAACTTGTGTGCAGCAGAAAATCTCAATGTGAAGCAATATTTGCCCCACTATGAAACTCAAAAGGAGTGGAAAGCACACTTTGGCGACAGATGGGAAAGATTTTCAAAGAGGAAATATGTGTACGACCCTCTGGCGATTCTAGCCCCTGGGCAGAGAATATTTCAAAAGGCAACAAAATTACCTCCCATCCATCCTCTCTAAGTCAAAAGTAACATGCAGTCCTCAAAGGTAGCATCAGAGCTATCATACTGCCAAAACCTAGAACTGTAAATTGTAAAAAAATTTCAGTGTCCTTGTAGCGGCTTAGCTAGGCAACAAGAGAATGAAATTCTTTTTTTTTTTGTTTCTTTTTTGCTGAAAAACAAACTTAACAATGGAGAATAGCCGAGAAGAAATGGTCCAGAAACTCTAAAAACATTCAGCAGAACCGGTTTACTGTTTGCCAACAAGTAAAGATATTTTTGCAACATCTTCTCTAAGAGCCTTTTAAAGTAATTGCAAAAGCAATCTCCAGCATCGTTCCTAGCCTATTCCAGGTTAAACAGCCGAAATATCTAGATCACAGTTTTCTAATCTAAGCAAAGAATATACCATAGCTCTACGAGCATCGAAATCAGGCTCACCAAACTCACAGTGCAAAACGATTTAGCTTGGAGACCTACACCCAAACAAAATGCAAAACCCAAATCGACCTCCCACTAACGTTGGAAGAATCTAATTCAGTTTGTGTATCAGCTACAATCATGATTAACCTCAACTCTCGAAGCTCACAGAAATTTGGCGCCCTTCTGCCATGAACAGTCCCGAGCATATAAGCTTTTGTGATTTCACTTTTTCACGAGTGAAGTAATACACACGTGTGTATATATATATATATATTTTTTATTTGGTTTTATTCCCATACATGTGTCTCTTCTTCTTCATTGGTAAAAAGCAACAATCCCAAAAAAACCCAACGGTCCTCACACTGTATAGATCAGCGATACTATAAATGATTCACCTTTTTCCTCCGAGAGTGTCCTTTCTAAAGCCCTCTCAATTTTGATTTTAAAAGTATCGAATATATTGGGATGTCTTCTCCGGGAGTGGAAATTGGGTCTCCGGGGGTGGAGATTGGGTCTCCGGGGGTGGAGATTGGGTCTCCGGGGGTGGAGATTGGGTCTCCGGGGGTGGAGATTGGGTCTCCGGGGGTGGAGATTGGGTCTCCGGGGGTGGAGATTGGGTCTCCGGGGGTGGAGATTGGGTCTCCGGTTGACACTGTCTCTTCTTTCCTAAATCCTACCGATAAATTATTGTCTGCACGTTTTCAATCTCACGATCAACGTACCGTGGACCCTTCCACTACAGAACCCGGTATTGGAAAAGGAATCCACTTGGGGGTTCGGAGCTGGTTCAGGACAAAATACCAAGAGTCAATCAAAGCCAAGGCTGGTCAAACTGATGGAAGAAGGGTAGAAAGGTGAAAGGAACCTTTTTTCCAGCGAGATCCTGTCGGGGTTCAACCCATTTGCGCCGCATAGTCTGTGTTACATTTTGACCGTATTTGATTTCCTTCTGAATCCAGGCTTTGATGCTTTGTGAGCTGATTTTGTATTGGAATTGCTATAAGCAGGTGCAGTAAGATTCGTTTGTGGAATGCCCATCTTTCTAAAACAATATTTTCGTCTACTCATGAACAAACAAATTTGTTTATCCACTCCCGCTTAGCTAAATAGAAAGCTTCTTCAAATTTCTCACATCTGAGATGGATAGTAGTATTATTTAGATAAGGAGCATGCATAATCATATATGTTCATTTTTTATCAGTCAATTGTACCATTAATGTTACTGGGAGACTAGGCTACAATTTCTTCTATGCATCGAATTCCAATATATATATTGTATGCTGATACTCAGGCTATCTTCTATTCTGGTTTTACTAATTTGCAGGGTTATTGAAGACATCTGACACTGCTTGCTGATATCAAAAAGGCATATCGACGCAAAGCAGCTCTTAGACATCACCGAGACAAGTTTATTTGTGTTTTACTTGCAGACAATATTGCAAAACAGTATTTTACAGTGCTGATGTTTCCTCTTGATGTGTGTTCAGCCTGCACAGATTCTTGTCAGAAGCGAAAGCAAAGGACCGTGGATAAGGGAGTTAAAATCCTGTATATATATTGTTGTCACTTCATGCAAATTAGCTAAAAGGCCTGGAATTCGAGATGGATTTACTATTATTATTATTATCGTAAACACACACAACCAGAAAAAGCAGTTATTGAACACAAAACGTTACAAGTCCACCTGCTTATTAATACTAACATTTGGACCAGTCCAAAGCTAGTGACCAATTCAGCAGCTGTAGTGAGCTAGAGCTTAAGGGCTTGAGCATGGTGACTGATGTGATCTTCAATGAAGGTAGCAATAAAATAGTAGGAGTGGTCGTACCCTGGCTGCAGACGCAGTATCAGCGGCACATTCACTTTCCTGCACGCCTCCTCAAACTTATTGGGCAATAACTGATCAGGGAAGAACTGGTCATTTTCTCCCTGCAGTTTGAAGAATTTAGAAATACTTGACTAAGCAATGTTTTTGGTTCACGTGAGTATGCAGACACACTAGCTTTTATGTTCATAAGCTACAAGAATGCCTAACAAAGTGAAGATAAGGAGGACCACACGCAGTGAAAGGGTTTTACCTGATCAATTAGAATTGTAGCAGACAGGTTGTTGAACTTTGAAACAAGACAAGTGGCATCATATTCCTGAGATTCCGAAAAAAGAAATCACTATAGTGTAGCGGCTATATGCATACTGAAATCTTGTAAGGTTTTTGTTTACCTCCCAAGCAGCCTTGTTGTCACCTAGATAATTGGTGAATGCCTTTTGTCCCCACGGGCAATGTATGGGATTGGCAATTGGTGCAAACGCAGACACAGACTGAAAATGACACATAAGAAGAGATTAAGAAGAAAAAGCATGATCTAAGAGTAAGAAGTCTCTGGTTGTAACATATTATCCACAACCGATTCCAAGTTCCAAGCATTGTACTCAACATTGGAAAGCCGCAAGGAAAGGAACATAGGTTGTAAAGTACAGAAGAACAAACAAATACTGAAATTATACCTTATACTTATCGAGGTTCTTCAGGTAAATAGTAAGAGCTCCATGTCCACCCATGGAGTGTCCAGAGATGGACGCCTTTGCTGTGTCAAGCTGAGGAAAGTTTTCACACAGGAGCTTTGGCAACTCTTTGACAACATAATCATACATACGCCAGTTTTTCCACTTTTCCTGAGTAGCATTGAGGTAGAATCCAGCTCCTAGTCGAAATCAAACAGGAAAGAAAGAAAAGTTTTGTCACCCTTCATCGTAGGAGTGACCTGAAGACTTTTAGACAAAACCAATTACACCAACGCTACAGCTTGTTCAGGAAAGGAAGTGTGTGGAATGCAAAACAGAGGCATGTAACATTGTATACCTACACCGAAGTCGTAACTGACTGCTTCCCCTTCAATATTTAGTCCTCCTACAATGCAGCTCAAGTAAAAACAAAGATATTATAAATTTTTGGTTTGTTCAAAGATCAAGGGAAGATAATAAACCAGAGTTGAAACCAGAGAAAATTAAACAAATGGAATATTGTGGCTCACTTGGAGAAGTATCTGGAGAAACAAGAGCAATGCCATGAGTAGAAGCAGCACGTTGAGCCCCAGACTTGATGATGAAATTCTCGTCTGTGCAGGTGAGGCCAGAAAGCCAGTAAAGCACCTATCAGTCAACAAAATGGAGAATCATTTGTCTAAAAAAATCAGTGACTTTGAGTAGCATGATTATTTTGGCATCCAAACGAATCAAGGGAAGAAAGAATCCAAAAGGGGTCATGGAAAACTAAAGTTTTCTTCTTATAGAATCATGAAAACCAACAAAAGGCACATCAGATTAGTGAAAACGGAGACAGTTTACAAAAGGATTTCGTTCTCTTTGTCTTCAAAAGATGATACTAATACAATAAAAAAAAACTAAATATTGAAATAGAGCTAAAAAGCAGATGGGTAATGAATTATTTCCAATCAAAATAGATGAGACCTTATATACTGTAGAAAAGCTAACAAATTTGTGAAGATGAAGGAAGATAACATACAGGGAACGTATTGGAAGATGAGGAAGATGGAGGGAAGTAGATTGAAAAAGTCATGGAACATCCAAGTGTCGGACTGTAGTGTTTGTATCTTTTGTTGTAGCCATCGAACATCTTCGTACTTCCGATCTCACTTAGCCCAGTCTCCATTCTCTTACTCACTCACTCTCACACTGCAAAGTGCAAACTCCGGAAGAAAGAAGAGATGTAGCGAAGAAGAAGAGAAGAAGAAAAGTAACGATCGGAGGAGACTGGTGTATCGCTTTCTACAGTGGACTAGAGCCCACCGAATGATTTCCATTCTGACCACTTGTAGCCCATTCTGAGGGTCTCAAAAAGGCCCATTATGAGGGTCTCAAAAAGGCCCATCTGAGTAATTAAATCCATTTACTTATAGTCCACGTTCAAATTTGCGGCCCCGGTCGAATAAGACCCTCTACATCACAAGGTGACTATCAAATCCGAAAATTTTCAAGTTTCCAAAGTTTTGATAGAAAACAAAAAAGTTGAAGCCTTTTTCCCAAGGATTAGACAGATTTGATGTGACATGATGGGAAATCAGGTTTCTAGTTTTCATGAATGCATTCTGTTTTTCAACTTTGTGTGAACTTTGCAGAGACCGTATTGAGATTGCACAGAGCCATGACTTCTACACGCCATCCCTTCCCTTGATTAGTTAGTCATGGCTTTAGTCATGGCTTTAGTCATGGCTTTAGTCATGGCTTTAGACAATCAAAATTTTGTTGGATACGATTACGAAGAGATGAGAACATAGATTACTCGTGTAGTTTTCACTTGTTTCATGTCTTAAAATAGATTCTTGTTCAGTTTATGAATCAATTCAATACTTTCTTTTCTTTATGATCAGCGAGTCTTTAAGAAAAACTAACCAAATATCCGAATAAGCATTCTACTTGACACTTTTCTGAAACGCACTCTAAAGGCCAAGGAAAAAAAAAACACTTTTTCTGAACAACTCACGGCTTCATAGAATGTGACATTGTTGATTCAAGCTTGCGTAACCAGCTAACGTACTGATTTTGCTCCTTCTTGTTCAGATGACACAAGAGAAAATTGGTTAGGCCTTCACTGATTCCCTTGGATATTAGGTATTGCTTCAATGCCTCCTGTAGTTTGGGATCTAATGTCCTAAAGGACAAAAAACACAACATTGGTCATTGAAATCAAACATCTGCATAGCAAGAACCTTTTCACATTTTGGAATCAAAAAGTACGGATCTAGGAAAAAGTATATATCAGCTACGTGCATTCCATAACAGCATTCTCAAAAATTACTAAAACTGTTTGCTTCTTTGAGGATATATAGACCAAGTACTCCAAGAAGCAAAAGTGTACTAATGTTTTGAGGTTTGGATGATCAAATTAAGAAGAAGGATACTACAAACTATTGACCTAACACACGCTTCTAAAGATCCGTAATATCAAAATGCCAGTCAATAAATTTGTAGGTCTGAAACATAAAGAGGAATATACGATTCAACTAAATTAAGTACTGAACAAGATTTTCAGAGATTGATACGAGCTCCATTTACCAGAGAGGAGCAAGTGATTTTACCTGAAAAAGTCCTCTCCATAAGTGGAAGAAGGCGTAGATACTAAAGAGCGGATAAAATAGGCTCTATTGATGTAGAAATCAGAAGTTGTAGATCCTGTTTGAGAAACCCGGCAATCAAATTGCATGATAGAGCTGAGTCCAGGCTTTTGGATGCATACTTTGGCCAGAGCTTCCCTGGGAAACACTGTATCAGCTTCTTGTATTGGCTCCTGTTGCAATAAAGCCGAGACCACAACCTCCTCACCTGTATCAAATTGTCTCCTCAGAAGAATATCTTGGCTTCCCGGAAAATCCCAATCCAGTTTGAAATCTCCGAGATGACCGGTCTCAACGTCCTGGGTTCAGATTAAGAAAGCAAAATCAAACAATTGAGCCTGGGTTTTATCCGATCCAACACCAAAGTCGCCAAGATTTCATCCTTGTTTTAATCCCAGAAACATAAAATTGAAATTGAAAAGTCTGATTGAGATTACTGAGGCACAGAGAACGTAGATGAATAGACAATTACCCGGAAACGAGGATTGGAAATTTCGTGAAGAATTTCAGATTGGAGAACCTTAAGCAAAACGCCATCCTCAACAATTTTCAACCCTCTTTTCAGAAGCTGATTCATCTTCCTCATCTCGAATCAAGTGCTCGGATACCCAAAGTTAAAAAAAATGCTCAAATGTCCCCTCCTATTTTCAACATTTATTTTTAAAAAAAATGCTTAAATGTTCCTTCCTATTTTCAACATTTATTTTTAATTGCAAAATATAAGCAAAAGACAAAAAAACCTAAAAGTTGATACTAATTACCGATCCAACCAACCAATACTCACCCAAACCCATTAAAATCGGGTCGACCCGATTTTATTTAAAAAAAAAAATTAAATAATTTAAAATCAAAAATTAGGGTAAAATTTTTTTACCTCCTTCTCTCTTTCGACGACAGTTTCTCTCAAGTTCCCCACGATCGCCGACAGTTTCCCCCTCTTCTTCAACTTCCTATTTCTTCAACTTCCTATTTCTTCAACTCTATTTCTTCACTCTATTTCTTTTCGTTGTTTCTTCTTCAACTCTTCTTCAACATCTTATCATTCACATATCTTCTCTTCCGATCGAACATCTTCTATCTTCAACTTCATTATCAACTTTCTCAACTTCTTCTTCCCATTTTCCCGGATTTATTGCGAAACCAAAGTAAAACTCCGAAGAACTAAGGTATTAACTTTGAAATTTCATAAGAGAACTTTGTGTCGATTTCGATTAGGGTTGTATGGATTTTCGAGTGTGCTAATGCGGTTGTTTTTTTGCAGGATGGCTCGAACGAAAAATGCTAATTACGGATGTGGAGAAAGTCCGAATGACGGAGGAGAAAATCTAGAAAGAAGGATTGTCGTAGCTGGATCTAGAATCGTTTACGAAGATCCAACCGATTCTGAGCAGGAAGAAAACAGTTCGCGAAGTGTTTCCGACAGAGATTCAACGGTACATATCGATTTTTAGTGGTAGAACTAAGTAGAATTGAGTAAAACTGATATTCTTGGCAGTGATACTAGAAGAACTCGGTAAAACTGTGTTGGAGATTGATGTTTTCTGGGTTAACAACACTAAGTGGAACTAGTAACACTAAGGAGAACTTGTAACACTAAGTGAAACTAGTAACACTAAAGAGAACTAGTAACACTAAGGTAAAACTATGTATTAAAATTGATAACTTTTGGATTAGTAACACTGAGTAAAACTAGTAACACTAAAGGAAAATAGTAATACTGATAGTGCTAAGTAGAACTATGTTTCAAAAGTAGAATTAGTAACATTGCAATGACTCGGTAAAACTATGTATTAAAATTGATAATTTGTGTTTAGTAACACTAAGCAAAACTAGTAAGAATGAACAAAAATAATAGTACTTGTAATACTCGGCAAAACTGTGTAGTAAATATATGTTTTTGAGGATAGTAACACTGGGTAAAACTAGGTAAAACTATATAGCGAAAATTGAATTTAAATTGTAACACTTGGTAACACTAGGTAAAACTGTATTTGTTTTGCAGGATTCTGGTGAGGAAATAGAGGTTTTACAGCCGATGCAAATGTATTTCCAGCCATCCGAGTACACAAAGAAAATTAAGATCCCTACGAGGTGTTACATCATTGAAGCGGTGGAGACGTTAGATAACTTGAAGTACCCCCTTCGAGTGGACGAAAAGAGGTGGTTTCACCGTCATCCACAATTCAAGCATTTTTTCCATATATCGAAAGATAAGAACCACAAAGTGATGAGATTGTGGATGCTCCTGGTTCGCACTATGCGAACAGAAAGAAAAAGAGAAACTTGGTTCCTCGTAAACGGTACTCTCATCCGGTATGGGATAAAAGAACACGCATTAATCTCCGGGCTAGACTGCCGGAATTATCCCGTGAACTACCAAAGTAGAGGTAGTATGGACTTTATTGAAAAGCATTTCGGAAGGGGTGCAAAGGTCAGATACGCAGATGTAAAAGAGAAGCTGAAGGGTATGAGACCTTCGCAAGATAGGTTGAAGATGGCTGTCTTATATTTTTTATCAAGCATTATTATAGGACAGACAAAGACGGGAGAAGATGCACCTACCGTCGAGCCATTCTTCCAACGAGCTGTGAGCGATCTCGATCTCTGCAAGACATTTCCATGGGGGAGATTGTCTTTTGATCACATTATGCGAGAGATCTCGCATACAATGGATCATTTCCGAGGTGTGGTGAAGGGTACCCAGTGGACTATGCCCATATTTTGTACACCGTTGGAGGTAAATATCATTTTAATTATTGCTAAATTGTACTTGTTTTATATTTGAAACTAATAATATTTGTTTGTGTAACTTCTAGCGTTTGAGGCTATTCCCGAGCTAAGGAAGAAATTTTGGGAAGATGTTTCTGGTGCCGATAGCACGTGTCCTCGGATGTGCAAGACGAAGTTCAAGCGCAGTGCTATGAAGGGTTTCACGCTGGATGAGATCAACGAAACATTTGGTAGCACTAAGGTTAGTTTTCCGTAGTGTTACTATTTTATATTTTTAATATGTTAAACTAATGTTAGTATTTCTTTTTTTCAGGATATTGAGAGTATCTTGGTGGCATCTGCTGATGAAGAAGCACTACTTTCTGAAATCTATGAAGTAGAAGACGTTGAGGATAATGACGATGTCATTATCCGAAGTTGGATGACACGTCTACTTCATGACAAGAAACTGGTATTCTTCGAGGAAATATTCAACAAAGATGTGGCTTCGCGAGCAGAACCCATGAATGCACCCGATGCACCCCTTGCACCCCATACACCCCTTGCTGAACAAATGGAGAATGCAGCTAGTGAAGAAGATGGAGGAGGGATTCAAAAAAGTCCATGAGAAAATAGAAAAAATGGATGAGAAAATAGAAAATTTGGATGAGAAAATAGAAAAAATGGATGAGAAAATAGAAAAAATGGATGAGAAAAATGTTGGGGTATACACAAAGGTCGTATTCGTGGAAGAATACGTAAAAGACAAGTTAGAAACAACTAGGTTGTATGAAGAGATGTATCGCGGTGGTGTTGGACAACACGAAACGGTAATATTAGTTGTTACTTAGTATTACAAACCTTTAATAATACTTAATTTAATTGCTTTTGAATTGTAGGATTTGCAGAGAAGTCCAAGGCAGGAGGATATGCAGGAGGATAGGCAGGATGATGTGGACGAAGATAGGGCAGATGATAGGAACATTGATACGGAGACGGTAAATGTGTTTGTATAAAAAAAGTAATACTGAGTAATACTGCGTAACACTAATTATGTTGATTATAGTGTGAGAAGGACGGGGATGTGGAGAAAAGCGTTGAGAAAGGCGTGGAGAGAAGTCCAACAACGGATGATGATACAACCGTTGATATTGGAATGGTAAATATGTTTGCATTACTTAGATTCGAGTAAGAATTAATAATTTATATAGATATTGAGTATAACTATTTGTTTTGATTATAGGGTTCAAAGGACGGAGATGAAGCCATATGCGGTGGAGAAGGTGATTTGGAGGTGGAAAGCGCTAAAATTCCAGAACTGACGGAGATACCAACCGAGGATGCAACCGAGGATGCAACCGAGCGTACTATACAACGTACGTTCACTAGAAAGAGGAAAAAACCCTTCCGGTGCTGTGAAGACTCCATACACAAGGTGGCCAACACGGAGAAGGAATGCTGATTGAGAAGATCATGGTTGATTGATTTCGTAACTCTCTTGTTGTTATTTCGTAAAACTCGTATAATTTGGTAGAACTACGTAAAACTAATGTTGTACTTTTTCAGACTTATTTGAAATTTAAAATTTAAAAATTATGGTTGATTGATTTTCATTATATTAAAATGTTGTAGATTAATATAATTTTTACAAACTTTAAAACTTTCGAAAATTTTAAAAATTAATTTTTCTTAAAAAAATTATATAAATCTTATAAATTAATAAATTCATACAAATATTCCAAATTTTTGAAATTTTAAAAAATAATTTTTTTTTGGTACTTTCTATTTTTGGCAACCGTCATTTTTTTGTAGCCGTCATTTCCTTTTTTGGGAGCCGCCGATTTCAACTAGTTTTACAGAAGTTTTTAGTAATACGGATTTTGTACATAGTGTTATTTTAGGGTGTTTTCGATTTAAATTAGTTTTACCAACTAAAAATTGAAGTTTTTTAGTTTTACATTAGTTTATAATCAGTTAAATTATGATTGATATCATTTTGTATATTAATATTTATTGAAAGTTCTGTTATGTGTGTTTTCGTTTTGAAATGAGTGATTATGAGAAAGTGGTTATAAAAGTATAAGGTGTTTAGTGGAATATATTCTTCAAATACATTATTATGACTTGATTTTTAATTGTTATATTGAATACATATTTTTGAGATTTTATAGTTCCTTATATAACAAAAATTGATTTATGTTAACTTTTATGTTTGTTTTGTGATAAATTTGTGAAATCAAATTGAATTCATTATTTACAAGTTTTGAATAACAGTAATACGAGTGTTACGTAGTTTTACTTCATAGGTTGAGTAATACCAATGTTACCTAGTGTTCCGATATAATAGTAGTACAACCTAGTGTTACGTAGTTCTCCAAAACAGAAAGTTGTCTTTCACAAATTTTCAGAAATAAGCATTACTACAAATAACGTAATGAAAAATACAATTACTCATACATTATTAGCGTTATCAAATAACCAATATGACAAATTCCGTCTTGGCACCCTTCTATTATTAGTCTGTTTGCGGCGTTCTCCGGTAGATCGAAATCTCTTTAAACTCCTTCTTCATTTTTTATTGTTATAGTTCGGAGGCATAATTTGCAATTCTTTGATGTAATCCGGGATATTCCACTCAAACTTATCCGGCACTACATAAATTGTCCTGCTATATGCTAGTGCCCACAACTCCACGGAATAATACTTTGAGCACAAATCATGAAAAACGATATTCCGTGCTCTATCTTCACGCTTCATGTATTCCATGACAGCGGTTGTTGCATGTACGCAAGGGTACTTGTCGATATCAAAACGTTTACAACTACAAGTTTTCCTTATCAAATTCACCAAGTACATCTTTCCATCACTTTCGTTCACAGCGTACTCTAACTGAAAACTGTTTAGCTCCATCAAAGTTAAGACAGCTACCTCTTTACATGTATTGTGAACTAAATTCTCCACAAAAGGCACTAGTTTGTGGTAGTCCGATCTAGAAACCGCATCTTTCCTATGCTTGTTAAACCATTCAGAGATTTTTGAGATAATCACATCAATCATGGGTAGTAAGGGATACTTCATACAGTTCGAAAATGCACTGTTCAATGACTCCGCACAATTACTTGTGTATATGTCGTACCTTTCGCCTGGGAAATAATACCTCGCCCAATGTTTAACATCAGCTGTTTCATCCAAATACTTGGCTGCAGAAGGATACCTAGATCTAAATTCACTATAAACCCACATGAACTTAGCCTCTGTATATATCTTACAACACTCCATGAATTTTCAAGCAACTACGTCTTTGTTTACGTTAGAAACGTGCCCTTTCACATTTTGAGACAAATGCCATATGCAATATCCATGATCCGCGTTCGGGTAAACTTAAGTAATTGTCTTGATGAGACTTGCATTTTGTCATTGATAAATACCAAATCTGAAGAGTCGGGAACAACGATTTTCAGGCTTTCAAAAAACCATGTCCAACTTGCGTAGTTCTCGCCATCAAGTACCCCAAAGGCTATGGGATAGTGGTGACAATTAGGATCTTGAGCTGTCGCAAAAATTAGGAGACCACCATATCCATTCTTAAGAAAAGTTGCATCCACCGTTATCACTTTCCTCATGCATTGAAACCCTTCGATGCAAGCTCCCAATGCGATAAATAGATATTTGAATTTTGTTGCTTCGTCCAATTTCACTCTTGTTACTGTACCATGATTAACCTTTTCCAACATATATAAATACTGGTACAAAACCTCATAACTTTCTGCTGGAGTACCACGAACATCAGTAAGAGCTTTCTTTATCCCTCTCCACGCTATCGAATATGATACTTTCACACCAAATTTACCTTGAACGAGAGATACAAGACTTTTAGTAGTAGGGGTGTGCAATTGTCCTGGAAAATCTGCATGCAAAGCATCTGCAACTAATCTTGGTGTGCGTTTTCTTTTACTGTTGCTTGTACTCAAACTACCCCGAGAGCATGTATGCATGTTGTTGTAAGTTCTAATCGAGAAATAATCTGACCTTCCAATCTTCGCAGCTCGTAAACGCCATTTACAGCTTCCTTGACGACATTGTAAAACTAATCTTGTTTTGTCAGATTTTTTTATCGTAAAACTAAAACAATTCTGAAATGCGGCTCTGTCCACCAAATCTTGCAATGCATGCTTCGTTGTAAACTCTTGTCCGACCACAATACCCATACCGTCTTCCCATGCATCTATAAACTGACTATCATATGGAATCTCAACATAGTTATCATGCATAGCTGAGCTATCAAACTCGTTACCCATATATGTACCATATCGTACATTCTCTCCATCTTTAGTACCATGCTCATCATTTTCGCCATCACGTTGTTCTGCTCCACCTACGTAAGGTACAAGGGCACATGCATTAATTTCCTCATCTATTGAATGCAAGACGTCATAGTTCACACCACACAAACTATCTCGGCCCACTTTTGAAAATTGCACCAAGTAATGATCTGTTGTGATGACTTCCACGTACAAAATACATCTACGCTTCTCATTATCCATGGTATCTAGATAAACAGACACATCCTCATCATCGATGATAACTGATGGTATTTGAGCTCCCACTAACAATGGAATGTAACTCAATTTTAACTTCGTCCTACTTTCATCTGTCGCAATCTTCCTGCATATGCTAGCTTCTAACATCGCCAACGTTATATCCTCCGCACTTGTATTCTTAAATATTATACCATACATACGACCTTTCGAATTCCATATACAATCCTTTGAAACAAATTCCCCGTAGTCAAAATGTATGGTTACGTTCTTGCTCATTGTCTCCTATAGAAGAATATATAAAAGAGTTAGCAAGTTCATTCAGTAATACTAGTTCTACTAGTAATACATTTTTATCTACCAAATATTCATTACCAGATTCCCTTTAGTAATACCAGTTCTACTAGTTTTACTTTTTTTTTTGTAATACTTGTTTCATACTGTCGTCAGTAATACCAGTTTTACTAGTTTTACTTTCCTCATCAGTAATACCAGTGTTACTAGTTTTATTTTTCTTTTTAGTAATACTAGTTCTACTAGTTTTACTTTCCTCATCAGTAATACTAGTGTTAGTAGTTTTACTTGTTCTAGTAGTTTTACTATCTTCATCCCGTAAGTTCTAGTAATACCCAGTTCTACTTAGTTCTCCTACGACTGTACAATGATTTTGGCCTCAAATCTTTCTTAATTCCAAACGATTCGCTAAAATTCAACATCCACAATACATCCCATAGTAATGCGTTCGAGATCAACCCATACAACATAATTATAACTTCAATGTGGATCAAAATAGTGGTTTTTATCCTAAATTTACAAATAAATCATTTTTGCACAAATCTTTCTAAATGTAAACCTTAATTTAAGATTTGTTCAAGATCGTGGCGGCGTCTATGGCGAGCTGGAGGATCGAATGGCGCAGAGGAGAAAGGGAGAAGGAATGGCGTTGATCGTCGGTCGCGTGATGAGAGGAGAGATGAGAGGAGAGAGAAAGTGTGAGAGGAGAGAGAAAATCGCGAGGAGAGAGATTTTTGAGGAGAGAGTTTTTTTTTTTTTTTTTAAGTTTAATTAAAGAGTAGAATTTCATTAAGGGTATTTTAGGAATAACACATTTATGGGGGTATGTAGATTAAATGAGGGTATGAGTGTTTGTTTTTTATAAATTAGGGGCATTTGAGATGTTGCCTCGTATACCCCTCAAAGTTAAAAAAAATGCTCAAATGTCCCCTCCAATTTTCAACATATATTTTTAATTAAAAAATACAAGCAAAAGACAAAAAAACTTGAAAGTTGATCATAATTACCGATCCAACCAGTAAATAACCACCCAAATCCATTGATATCGGGTCGACCCGGTTTCATAAAAAAAAATTAAACAATTAAAAATCGAAAAATTAGGGTAAAATTTTTTTTACCTTCTTCTTCTTCACTCGCGATTTCGGCGCCCTCTCTCCCACGATCGGCCATCACCATTTCTCTTCAACTTCTTCAACTTCTTCAACTTTTTCAACTTCTTCTCCTACATTTTCTTCTTCAACTCTTCTTTGCATTCAACTTCTTCGCATTCACATATCCTCTCTCCCGATCGATTTCAACATCTTCATCTTCAAGGTGATTCTCAACTTAATTTTCCTAACTTCTTCTCCCATTTTCCCGGATTTGTGTTGAAACCGAAGTAAAACTCCGTAGAACTAAGTTATTAATTTTGAAATTTCATAAGAGAACTTTGTTTGTCGATTTCGATTAGGGTTTTATGAATTCCGGGTGTGCTAATGCGGTTGTTTTTTTGCAGGATGGCTCGAACGAAAAATGCTAATTACGGATGTGGAGAAAGTCCGAATGACGGAGGAGAAAATCTAGAAAGAAGGATTGTCGTAGCTGGATCTAGAATCGTTTACGAAGATTCTGAGCAGGAAGGAAACAGTTCGCGAAGTGTTTCCGACAGAGATTCAACGGTATGTATCGATTTTTAGTGGAAGAACTAAATAGAATTGAGTAAAACTGATATTCTTGCCAGTGATACTAGAATAACTCGGTAAAACTATGTTGGATATTGATGTTTTCTGGGTTAACAACACTAAGTGGAACTAGTAACACTAAGGAGAACTAGTAACACTAAGTGGAACTAGTAACACTAAAGAGAACTAGTAACACTAAGGTAAAACTATGTATTAAAATTGATAACTTTTGGATTAGTAACACTGAGTAAAACTAGTAACACTAAAGGAAAATAGTAATACTGGTAGTGCTAAGTAAAACTATGTTTCAAAAGTAGAATTAGTAACATTGCAATGACTCGGTAAAACTATGTATTAAAATTGATAATTTGTGTTTAGTAACATTAAGCAAAACTAGTAAGAATGAACAAAAATAATAGTACTTGTAATACTCGGCAAAACTGTGTAGTAAATATATGTTTTTGAGGATAGTAACATTGGTAAAACTAGGTAAAACTATATAGCGAAAATTGAATCTAAATTGTAACACTTGGTAACACTGGTAAAACTGTATTTGTTTTGCAGGATTCTGGTGAGGAAACAGAGGCTTTACAGCCGATGCAAATGTATTTCCAGCCATCCGAGTACACAAAGAAAATTAAGATCCCCACGAGGTGTTACATCACTGAAGCGGTGGAGACGTTAGATAACTTGAAGTACCCCCTTCGAGTGGACGAAAAGAGGTGGTTTCACCGTCATCCACAATTCAAGCATTTTTTCCATATATCGAAAGATAAGAACCACAAAGTGATGGGATTGTGGATGCTCCTGGTTCGCACTGTGCGAACGGAAAGAAAAAGAGAAGCTTGGTTCCTCGTAAACGGTACTCCCATCCGGTATGGGATAAGAGAACACGCATTAATCTCTGGGCTGGACTGCCGGAATTATCCCGTGAACTACCAAAGTAGAGGTAGTATGGACTTTATTGAAAAGCATTTCGGAAGGGGTGCAAATGTCAGATACGCAGATGTAAAGGAGAAGCTGAAGGGTATGAGACCTTCGCAAGATAGGTTGAAGATGGCTGTCTTATATTTTCTATCAAGCATTATTATAGGACAGACAAAGACGGGAGAAGATGCACCTGCCGTCGAGCCATTCTTCCAACGAGCTGTGAGCGATCTCGATCTCTACAAGACATTTCCATGGGGGAGATTGTCTTTTGATCACATTATGCGAGAGATCTCGCATACAATGGATCATTTCCGAGGTGTGGTGAAGGGTACCCAGTGGACTATGCCCATATTTTGTACACCGTTGGAGGTAAATATCATTTTAATTATTGCTAAATTGTACTTGTTTTATATTTGAAACTAATAATATTTGTTTGTGTAGCTTCTAGCGTTTGAGGCTATTCCCGAGCTAAGGAAGAAATTCCGGGAAGATGTTTCTAGTGCTGATAGCACGTGTCCTTTGATGTACAAGACGAAGTTCAAGCGTAATGCTATGAAGGGCTTCACGCTGGATGAGATCAACGAAACACTTGGTAGCACTAAGGTTAGTTTTCCATAGTGTTACTATTTTATATTTTTAATATGTTAAACTAATGTTAATATTTCTTTTTTTCAAGATATTGAGAGTATCTTGGTGGCATCTGCTGATGAAGAAGCACTACTTTCTGAAATCTATGAAGTAGAAGACGTTAAGGATAATGACGATGTCATTATCCGAAGTTGGACGACACGTCTACTTCATGACAAGAAACTGGTATTCTTCGAGGAAATATTCAACGAAGACGTGGCTTCGCGAGCAGAACCCGTGAATGCACCCGATGCACCCCTTGCACCCCATACACCCCTTACTGAACAAATGGAGAATGCAGCTAGTGATATTGCGCCGATTACCGCATTTGTAAAGCTCATGAAGAAGATGGAGGAGGGATTCAAAAAAGTCCATGAGAAAATAGAAAAAATGGATGAGAAAATAGAAAAATTGGATGAGAGAAAAAATATGAAAAATAGAAAAAATGGATGAGAGAAAAAAATGAGAAAAATGCTGGGGTATACACAAAGGTCGTATTCGTGGAAGAATACGTAAAAGACAAGTTAGAAACAACTAGGTTGTATGAAGAGATGTATCGCGGTGGTGTTGGAGAACACGAAACGGTAATATTAGGTGTTACTTAGTATTACAAACCTTTAATAATACTTAATTTAATTGCTTTTGAATTGTAGGATTTGCAGAGAAGTCCAAGGCAGGAGGATAGGCAGGATGATGTGGACGAAGATAGGGCAGATGATAGGAACATTGATGCGGAGACGGTAAATGTGTTTGTATAAAAAAAGTAATACTGAGTAATACTGCGTAACACTAATTATGTTGATTATAGTGTGAGAAGGACGGGGATGTGGAGAAAAGCGTTGAGAAAGGCGTGGAGAGAAGTCCAACAACGGATGATGATACAACCGTTGATATTGGAATGGTAAATATGTTTGCATTACTTAGATTCGAGTAAGAATTAATAATTTATATAGATATTGAGTATAACTATTTGTTTTGATTATAGGGTTCAAAGGACGGAGATGAAGCCATATGCGGTGGAGAAGGTGATTTGGAGGTGGAAAGCGCTAAAATTCCAGAACTGACGGAGATACCAACCGAGGATGCAACCGAGGATGCAACCGAGCGTACTATACAACGTACGTTCACTAGAAAGAGGAAAAAACCCTTCCGGTGCTGTGAAGACTCCATACACAAGGTGGCCAACGCGGAGAAGGAATGCTGATTGAGAAGATCATGGTTGATTGATTTCGTAACTCTCTTGTTGTTATTTCGTAAAACTCGTATCATTTGGTAGAACTACGTAAAACTAATGTTGTACTTTTTCAGACTTATTTGAAATTTAAAATTTAAAAATTATGGTTGATTGATTTTCATTATATTAAAATGTTGTAGATTAATATAATTTTTACAAACTTTAAAACTTTCGAAAATTTTAAAAATTAATTTTTTCTTATAAAAAATTATATAAATCTTATAAATTAATAAATTCATACAAATATTCCAAATTTTTGAAATTTTAAAAAATAATTTTTTTTTGGTACTTTCTATTTTTGGCAACCGTCATTTTTTTGTAGCCGTCATTTCCTTTTTTGGGATCCGCGGATTTCAACTAGTTTTACAGAAGTTTTTAGTAATACGGATTTTGTACATAGTATTATTTTAGGGTGTTTTCGATTTAAATTAGTTTTACCAACTAAAAATTGAAGTTTTTTAGTTTTACATTAGTTTATAATTAGTTAAATTCTGATTGATATCATTTTGTATATTAATATTTATTGAAAGTTCGGTTATGTGTGTTTTCGTTTTGAAATGAGTGATTTCGAGAAAGTGGTTATAAAAGTATAAGGTGTTTAGTGGAATATATTCTTCAAATACATTATTATGACTTGATTTTTAATTGTTATATTGAATACATATTTTTAAGATTTTATAGTTTCTTATATAACAAAAATTGGTTTATGTTAACTTTTATGTTTGTTTTGTAATAAATTTGTGAAATCAAATTGAATTCATTATTTACAAGTTTTGAATAATAGTAATACGAGTGTTACGTAGTTTTACTTCATAGGTTGAGTAATACCAATGTTACCTAGTGTTCCGATATGATAGTAGTACAACCTAGTGTTACGTAGTTCTCCAAAACAGAAAGTTGTCTTTCACAAATGTTCAGAAATAAGAATTACTACAAATAACGTAATGAAAAATACAATTACTCATACATTATTAGAGTTACCAAATAACCAATATGACAAATTCTGTCTTGGCACCCTTCTATTATTAGTCCGTTTGCGGCGTTCTCCGGTAGATGGAAATCTCTTTAATCTCCTTCTTCCTTTTTTATTGTTATAGTTTGGAGGCATAATTTGCAATTCTTTGATGTAATTCGGGATATTCCACTCAAACTTATCCGGCACTACATAAATTGTCCTGCTATATGCTAGTGCCCACAACTCCACGGAATAATACTTTGAGCACAAATCATGAAAAACGATATCCCGTGCTTCATGTATTCCATGACAACGGCTGTTGCATGTACGCAAGGGTACTTGTCGATATCAAAACGTTTACAACTACAAGTTTTCCTTATCAAATTCACCAAGTACATCTTTCCATCACTTCCGTTCACAGCGTACTCTAACTCGAAACTGTTTAGCTCCGTCAAAGTTAAGACAGCTGCCTCTTTACATGTATTGTGAACTAAATTCTCCACAAAAGGCACTAGTTTGTGGTAGTCCGATCCAGAAACCACATCTTTCCTATGCTTGTTAAACCATTCAGAGATTTTTGAGATAATCACATCAATCATGGGTAGTAAGGGATACTTCCTATAGTTCGAAAATGCACTGTTCAATGACTCCGCACAGTTACTTGTGTATATGTCGTACCTTTCGCCTGGGAAATAACACCTCGCCCAATGTTTAACATCAGCTGTTTCATCCAAATACATGGCTGTAGAAGGATATCTAGACCTAAATTCACCATAAACCCGCATGAACTCAGCCTCTGTATATATCTTACAACACTCCATAAATTTCCAAGCAACTACGTCTTTGTTTACGTTAGAAACGTGCCCTTTCACATTTTGAGACAAATGCCATATGCAATATCCATGATGCGCGTTCGGGTAAACTTCAGTAATTGTCTTGATGAGACTTGCATTTCTGTCACTGATAAATACCAAATCTGAAGAGTCGGGAACAACGATTTTCAGGCTTTCAAAAAACCATGTCCAACTTGCGTAGTTCTCGCCATCAAGTACCCCAAAGGCTATGGGATAGTGGTGACAATTAGGATCTTGAGCTGTCGCAAAAATTAGGACACCACCATATCCATTCATAAGAAAAGTTGCATCCACCGTTATCACTTTCCTCATGCATTGAAACCCTTCGATGCAAGCTCCCAATGCGATAAATAGATATTTGAATTTTGTTGCTTTGTCCAATTTCACTCTTGTTACTGTACCATGATTAACCTTTTCCAACATATACAAATACTGGTACAAAACCTCATAACTTTCTGCTGGAGTACCACGAACATCAGTAAGAGCTTTCTTTATCCCTCTCCACGCTGTCGAATATGATACTTTCACACCAAATTTACCTTGAACGAGAGATACAAGACTTTTAGCACTAGGGATGTGCAATTGTCCTGGAAAATCTGCATGCAAAACATCTGCAACTAATCTTGGTGTGCCTTTTCTTTTACTGTTGCTTGTACTCAAACTAGCCCGAGAGCATGTATGCATGTTGTTGTAAGTTCTAATCGAGAAATAATCTGACCTTCCAATCTTCACAGCTCGTAAACGTCATTTACAGCTTCCTTGACGACATTGTAAAACTAATCTTGTTTTGTTAGATTTTTTTATCGTAAAACTAAAACAATTCTGAAATGCGGCTCTGTCCACCAAATCTTGCAATGCATGCTTCGTTGTAAACTCTTGTCCGACCACAATACCCATACCGTCTTCCCATGCATCTATAAACTGACTATCATATGGAATCTCAACATAGTTATCATGCATAGCTGAGCTATCAAACTCGTTACCCATATATGTACCATATCGTGCATTCTCTCCATCTCTAGTACCATCCTCATCATTTTCGCCATCACGTTGTTCTGTTCCACCTACGTAAGGTACAATGGCACATGTATTAATTTCCTCATCTATTGAATGCAAGACGTCATAGTTCACACCACACGAACTATCTCGGCCCACTTTTGAAAATTGCTCCAAGTAATGATCTGTTGTGATGACTTCCACGTATAAAATACATCTACGCTTCTCATTATCCATGGTATCTAGATAAACAGACACATCCTCATCATCGATGATAACTAATGGTATTTGAGCTCCCACTAACAATGGAATGTAACTCAATTTTAACTTCGTCCTACTTTCATCTGTCGCAATCTTCCTGCATATGCTAGCTTCTAACATCGCCAACGTTATATCCTCCGCACTTGTATTCTTAAACATTATAGCATAGATACGACCTTTCGAATTCCATATACAATCCTTTGAAACAAATTCCCTGTAGTCAAAATGTATGGTTACGTTCTTGCTCATTGTCTCCTATAGAAGAATATATAAAAGAGTTAGCAAGTTCATTTAGTAATACTAGTTCTACTAGTAATACATTTTTATCTACCAAATATTCATTACCAGATTCCCTTTAGTAATACCAGTTCTACTAGTTTTACCTTTTTTTTTGTAATACTTGTTTAATACTGTCGTCAGTAATACTAGTTTTACTAGTTTTACTTTCCTCATCAGTAATACCAGTGTTACTAGTTTTATTTTTCTTTTTAGTAATACTAGTTCTACTAGTTTTACTTTCCTCATCAGTAATACTAGTGTTAGTAGTTTTACTTGTTCTAGTAGTTTTACTATCTTCATCCCGTAAGTTCCAGTAATACTCAGTTCTACTTAGTTCTCCTACGACTGTACAATGATTTTGGCCTCAAACCTTTCTTAATTCCAAACGATTCGCTAAAATTCAACATCCACAATACATCCCATAGTAATGCGTTCGAGATCAACCCATACAACGTAATTATAACTTCAATGTGGATCAAAATAGTGGTTTTTATCCTAAATTTAAAAATAAATCATTTTTGCACAAATCTTTCTAAATGTAAACTTTAATTTGGTTGAGGATTTGTTCAAGATCGTGGCGGCGTCTATGACGAGCTGGATGATCGAATTCAATGGCGACAGATAAGAAGAGGAGAAGAAAATGGCGTTGGAGAAGCTGATGTCGTCGACCGCGTGAGAGAGGAGAGAGAGGATCGCGTGAGAGAGGAGAGAAAGGAGCTCGATCGCGTGAGAGGAGAGAGAATGGGAGAGAATTTTTGATTTTTTGATTTTTTGTTTTTTTAATTATAAGTTAAATAAATTAAAGAAAAAAAGAATAAAAAAAGTTTTCGTTAAGGGTAGTTTTGGAAGTTTATATTTATGGGGTATGTAGATTAGTGAGGGGTATGAGTGTTTGTTTTTTATAAATTAAGGGCATTTGAGATGTTGTCTCCTCGAGTTAACACACTTTCCTTCTTCCGAAACGGCTTTTCAGTGGAGGAAAAGAAAGAAAAAAAAAAAAGACCAAATGTGGGTTCGAACACGGGCTGAATTCGGTTTTGTACTGTAAGTTTATACGACATGGATATTTAGTGGACAAATGTTAGTAAAATGTTTGATTCCGGTTTATGTGCTAATAAATGTAAAGCAAATAGTATCACTTGCAATAAAATGCTAAATAAATTGTGCTAATTCTTATCTTTGCAAGTTGCTTTTTATTATCTTTTAGAGCTTTTTCAGCATTTCCATGCAGTTTTTCTTTTGGCTTTACGTATGAAGCATGGGAAAATAAGATTGAATAGAAAACCTTCTTCCTTACTATGAGATTTTAAATTTTTTCTGTTAAAAGTTTTTAACCAGTATGAGAATCTTAACAAAGGACTCCAAAAAAAAAAAAAAAAAGAAAAGACTCTTACTAGAGAGAACAATTGCTTTGTACCCTCTCCTCAGTATAGATTATATAGATAAGAGCTATATTGCATAGAAGAATAGAACGAAAGAATTTTCAGGGACTTGAGAGGTTTTTTAGATCCTCTTCCTTAGCATACCAACTTGGTGCTATCTTTTGAAGATGAGGATACAAGTCTTTGTATGAATTTCTTATCGTTCCTTCTGCTACTCCTGTCGCTACCGATATGTCTGCACCCCAATTATTTAATCAGTCTGAGATTTTGTTTGGTAACACTTTGCTCGAAAATTGCGTCAAAACAAAAACATACCTTTAAGAGGCTTCTTGTCATCAGAAAGCTGGGTTATGATATAAATAACTACTGCTGCTATTGATATAGGACTCCTCCTGCAAGATGCCAAGTAAAGAATGATCTGTAAAAGTTCTGCTGTGCTATCTAGCTACAGAATCTGCCAAGCAAAATGAAATGTACCGTATATCAAATTCTTCAGATTTTTGCACGGCTTCCTCAGCAGCTCTAACCGCTTGCTGAGACATTCCAAGGTTAGAGCAGAACCTTCTCTGCGATATAAGCAAGTAACCCCATGTCAATACAATCCAACAAAAGCACACGGCACCATTTCAAGTTAAAGATACCAGCAACAAACTTGCAAGTCAAACTCACCATGAAATCACCAGCGTGTATAGTGCCCAATTCCACAGACTGACCAGTCTCCAGCCCCAATGTTTTAACTATGTAGTCTTTTGCTCGTCCAATTTCTTTCTTTGTCGCTCCATTAGCAACAGAGCAAATTTCTATTCACAAGATTCAGGAATTTGATTGACTTATGGCAAAGCTATATCAAGAGGGAACCAGGCTCTCTCAAATGAGAAATCTTTCAACTGTACCCTTAATGGTTCGTGGCTTGTCCTCTTGTCTACAGGAAATGTACAAGCAAGCTGCCAAAAGTGCATCCTGATTTCTTCCCCTGCTTGACTTTTGATCCTCCAGCCTCTTAAATATCTCATTAGCCCGATCCTACATATCAGCAAAAGACAACTAAATCCATAAATGATATGCTCCAATATCACATACTGAACCAGTGACATAACTTCTAGTCAGATATCCACAGGCTATTAAGTTACCACACAAGATTAACAAAGAAGGACAAGCTTACCTTGATAGTCGCAACAAGTCCCAACCTGAAAACCAAAATGATCAACGAATAAGTACTCTCACGTGAATCACAATGTACACACAGCAAAACATGATTCTAGCAATATAAACAAACACTCTACAACAACAGCAGCAACATGCCAACATCACAAAGGACAGAACTCTCAATTGACATTAAAAAGGAACATCCGTTTGTTATGTAATTGATAATGTGATTTCTCAATACTTGCAAACAGGCATCAAGCATAAATCAAACACACCAAATTGATCGGAATTAATGAATGATAATAATTATGCAGGATGTGTAGATCCTTCAACCCTAAAGAAATGCGTGATAAATCAAAGCAAGGCCATACAAAATCAATCTCCAAGGGAGAACTACTTGTGTATAAAAACACCAACAAAAAACTTCTCCTACTTCTCATTAAGCAATCAAAGCATAATAGACTATAAATATACCGAACCTCAGAGACAATATGAAAATCTGCAAGAATGGAATCTCATGGGAAATAAAGGAATCACAAATCGTACTGTACCTATCGGACATGGTGGCAATGGTTTTAAACGCTTGGATCAGACCACGATCGGAATTGGAGTTACGATTCTGCCACCTTCCGAGAGAAGAAGACAAGAAATCACCTGAGGAACCGTTGGGCTTTGCGATGACAGTGGTGAGGGCACTATCGGCCAGAAGCGGGTTGGTCGGACCACCGACACGATTTGGATCGCTGTTGGAAGACTCATTGGCGAAGGTACGCCACTCGGAAGTCTCATCAATCGAATGAGATTCCAAAACCAGACCACACTCGGAGCAAAGGGTGTCTCCGGCGGAGTGATCGAACACCAACTCCGTCTCCTTTTTACAATCCGTACAATACGCATCTGACATGATCAAAAATCTTAAAATTGACCTACCCAAAAACAAATAACCCTACTAGATCTTAATCGGTTACAGATTCCTCCGATTTCTCCCTCTTTTCGTCTTCTTCTTCAGAGAGACAGAAACTAAACACGATGGAAATGTGAGGAAGGAGAGAATACGTAGGTTTGTTTCTGGTTTTATAGACAAAGGAGATAGGGAAATAATTGAGATGTAGTGAGGTGCACATAAACGAGAAGATCTGAACCGTAGCTTTTAGTGGGACCCGTTATTAACCAATCGAACGGTCAGTTAATTCTCTCCAGCGATTGACGTTTGTTTTTGTTTTTTTTTTGCTTGTCCGTTTTAGAAGGACAAAGGAAAAGAAACAAGTGACTTGTTAGTGAAGTCATACAGGTCGCATGTATTGGATTTAGTTGGAAGAGTGTTTGGATATAGGAACAGAATTCCTTTGTTCATCCGAATGATCCATCCACGATACATTGTTTAGATAAAGCATCTGGATATTATATCTAGATGTTTGTATTTTTTATTCTTATATCTAAATATGACATTCGAATACAACTTAATTTATTTGTTCATTTGTAGTCATCTATATGTAATTAATAACAAAATGATCAAATAGATATATTTCGAAGAAACAAAAATTATATATAAGACTTAAGATAAGTTAAACATTTATAATAGAATCTTTATATTATTTTATGAATCATATGTTGTGTTAAAGAATTCTCATTCTTTATCCCAAAAACGTAAAAGAAATTTCTCTAATCACTTACAAGAACCTAGGATCACATACCATAGATTACAAAGCTTTTATGGAAGCATGCATAAACATAGAATATATAGTAGAACGTTTAAAGCTGGAGTTCAATGGGAGTGCTTCTGTGCTTATCTGAATCTTTTGTTAAGGAATTCAAGAAAGCATAGTGTTGACGTTCGTCCAAATTGGACAAAATAATAAAAAGCAAAAAACAAATCGATAGTGATATGCTTTTATATAATTTGACACTCACTACAAACCCCAATATTTTACTTTGATTTTCTGTGATCTTGATATTTTTATTTATAATTTCTGTTGAACATGGGTCGTGCATTTTTTCTTTTAGTACCATCCAAATAGAAATTAGCCCATTTAAAAGATAAATTTAAGCAACGATCTATAATCATCGAACTTAAACTTAATAAATGTAAAATCTCCAAAAAAATTTAAATACCTAATTAAACGACATGTTAAACAATTTTTAATTTCCCAACTTATAGTGTAAATTACATGATTGATCCATTCGTCGGATTTGTTTAGGGTTATAATATAAATTACACCATTCGCATATGTTTAGGGTTATAATTAGGTCAATATTAAAAAGAAGTTAATTAGTTTAATTAGAAAAGTAAGAAGAAATGCGAGCAGCCTGTATGTCAGAAAATAAGAAAAATATAGATGTAATGATTAATTGTATGTTATAATATCAAAAAAAAAATGTATGCTATCTTTAACTAAAACACGTGGTAAAACACATAAAAACATATAATCACATGAAATGAAAACCTGCAGGAATAATATCCTCAAATTGAAATTTTTGAGGTAGAAAATGACTCTTTTTGTATCTCCCATTTATACATCACGCAAACCAATCACCAATTAACCATATTGTCTTTGTGATATTTTTGTATATTAACGTTAAATATATAATCCTTTTTAAGTTTACTACAAACATAAGCAGTTAGATGTTAGCCGTATAATTTTATCATCTAATTAGCGCCTAATATTTCTTATTACATTGGATAATACTCTTTATAGCTACATACAAAATTCATTTATCTGAAAATTCAGACAATAAATGAAGCAGAGGAAGAGAAACAACAAAAAAATGTAAGAATCTTGCGGCTGAGTTTTCGGAAATCGTTGGAACTTGGAAGGAATGAGATGTCGCAAGTTGTAATCTAATTAAATACTCAATATTTTGATTTTAATGGTAAAATAATTGATGTTGTAATAATGCAATACAACTCGTTACCTTTTTTTTTTGTAAAAAATAGCATATATATAATGCGAATGTAATTGGCAAAAGCAGATGTTCGGCGTCATGCACATGCCCACATGCTCAACAAGAATGCATATGAATCTCTAAACTCCCTGTCGTTTAGGCCTACGAGACCAAATGCACTGCCGTTTTTTTTTTGTTTATCTGAATACTTATATTCCAATTTCTAAATGAATAATCAATCCACTAGCTTTCGTTTTCTCCCTCTATACTATAGTTATAAATTTATACTCTCACAAAAATAAATTTTCTGAAAGTTAATTTAACGATAAATTTATGTAAAAAACGAAGGTACGACGTAAACCAAATAATAAATAAAAGAAAAGAAAGTTAAAGGCCTAATTATTTGACTTTGACCTAACATTTGACAGCCATCTCCTCTCTGTTGGTTCCCGTGTTCTTACCGAAATCCGAAAAATCCAGAGGAAATTCCACTAAATCCCAATGTTAAAAAATGATTCTTTTTAAATAATCTAATTGATACCTTTCAATAGTTTCACTCGTCTAAATATTCTTATGTATATATGCATATATATCAAAGTCTTGCGTGTCTGTATCAAAGTCTATCTATAGATCATCATAAACAACACCCATCTCTCTGTCCTTCCTCCCGAAGAAAAGATTATCTTTTTTGTCACTAAAGAAATTAGTTCCGGTGAATTTCTCAGTGATTGTCAAAACGTCACCAAATTGATCAAACCCTTCATCGAAATCAAAACGTGGGTTTTGTTTTCTTTAACTGTCGTTGTACATCCCAGAGAAGATGGTGCAGTACCAGAGATTAATCACCCACCATGGAAGAAAAGAAGAGAGGTATAGAGTTTCGATAGAGGAAGGTGGTGGCTTGAAGAAAGCTAAACAAAAGTTTCTCTCTTTTATCTTCCTCTCTATTCTTTCTTGCTGTTTCATCTTGTCGCCTTATCTCTTCGGCTTCTCTACCCTCTCTCTCCTAGGTATGATTATTATCTCTCTCTCTCTCTCACAAATCAGTCTTTATCTTTTGGATTTTGTATTTCTGGTTCCCTTCTGATTTATCACTCATCTCTTTTTTTTTTTATCATTCTGCAGATTCGTTTAGCAAAGAAAACGAAGTTATTAGTTCTTATGAGCAATCCGATACCTCTCTCTGCTCAGAAATCTCCTATGGTTAGTATTTTGATTTCTTTTTTCAAATCCAATCACAAATATTCTACCAAACCCTGAAACAGATAAGAGTTATTTAATTTGAAACCCATTTTGTGTAGTCTGTTAAAAACTTACTGTTATCGATTCTTCATCTCTGTGTACGTAGGAACCATTTGTTGTGACAGAACCGGTTTGAGATCCGACATCTGTGTAATGAAAGGCGATATTCGAACAGGCTCTGCTTCTTCATCACTCTTTCTCTTCACCTCCACCAAGAACAACACAAAACCCGAGAAGATCAAACCTTACACCAGAAAATGGGAAACAAGCGTGATGGACACAGTCCAAGAACTAAACCTCATCACCAAAGATTCAAACAAATCTTCAGATCATGTCTGCGATGTGTATCATGATGTTCCTGCAGTGTTCTTCTCCACGGGAGGGTACACCGGAAACGTTTATCACGAGTTTAACGACGGAATTATCCCTTTGTTTATAACTTCTCAACATTTCAACAGAAAAGTTGTGTTTGTGATCGTCGAGTATCATGATTGGTGGGAGATGAAATACGGAGACGTCGTTTCTCAGCTTTCGGATTATCCATTGGTAGATTTCAATGGAGATTCAAGAACACATTGTTTCAAGGAAGCAACTGTTGGATTGCGTATTCACGACGAGTTAACAGTGAATTCTTCGCTAATGATTAATGGGAATCAAACCATTGTTGACTTCAGAAACGTTTTGGATCGAGCTTACTCGCCACGTATCCAAAGCTTGATTCAGGAGGAAACAGAGGCGAATGAGACGACGACAACAACAACAACACGTGATATCAAGAAACCGAAACTGACTATTCTGTCAAGAAACGGATCATCGAGGGCAATACTAAACGAGCACCTTCTTGTGAAGCTAGCAGAAGAAACAGGGTTCAATGTGGAAGTTATACGACCAGACAAAAGAACAGAGATGGCTAAGATTTATCGCTCGATGAACACAAGCCATGTAATGATCGGTGTACATGGAGCTGCAATGACTCATTTCCTTTTCTTGAAACCGAAAACAGTTTTTATTCAGATAGTCCCGTTAGGGACTGACTGGGCCGCAGAGACATACTATGGAGAACCAGCAAAGCAGTTAGGATTGAAGTACATTGGATACAAGATTACGCCGCAAGAGAGCTCTTTATATGATGAATATGGCAAAGATGATCCTATAATCCGAGATCCCAATAGTCTCAACGATAAAGGGTGGGAATATACTAAGAAAATCTATCTACAAGGACAGAACGTGAAGCTTGACTTGAAAAGATTCAGAGAAACGTTAACTCGTTCCTATGATTTCTCCATTAGAAGATTTAGAGAGGAAGTTCCTCTTTCAGTTGTTGCGTAGAGAATAATATAAAGAAGAAAAAAACCATTACCATTTTTTTGTAAAGTTTTGAATGACAATTAAATTCTTTAAGTATTTGATGTATGGCGTAATTAATAGTTTACTCATTATACAGTTACTGTAAATGTAAATCTAATTAATAGTTTACTCATTATATGTTAAAATGGATATACCATCCCATTTAAATCCATCCCATATAAAACCCACTCCATTTAAACTTCAAATTCTATAAAACCTATTTATTATAAGATCTAATAGGGTTACCCATTTATACCCATTTATAATTACACTAACCAATTTAAACTCATTCAAACCCATTTAATCCATTTAATCCATTTTAGATTATATTTTTTTTTTGTTTATATTTATTTATAACCATTATATTCTTAATAAAACAATATTGTAATTTTTATTTTAAAAATAGGTAATAACTTTATTTATTTGTTAAAATATTATTTTTTATAAATATATTAAAATATTTTTAATAAAATAAAATATTGAATTTTTGTCATATGATTCATAGGAAATTTGAGTTTTCTAACATTTTTAAATGTTATAATGGGTAAAATTACTTTATTTAGAATTCACTCTGTTTAAATTCATTTTCAATCAAGAAATTATTCTACAATTTTATCAAAAATTAAGCATTTTTCATCCAAAAAGTGATTCTATATTTTCCTTCAAAAACGTAATTCAACATTTTCTGCCAAAAACGTAATTTAAAATTTTTTCGTCGAAAACGTAATTCCATATTTTTCCACCAAAACGTAATTCAACAGTTTTCCACTAAAAACGTGATTACGTATTTTTCTAAAAACATGATTTCGTATTTTTCCGTTAATTTCATATTTTCCCGTCAAAAATGTAATTTTGCATTTTCTTGTCGAAAACGTGATTTTGTATTTTCTGGCAAAAACATAATTCATTATTTTTCCAGAAAATAATAATTCCGCATTTTCCCGCCAAAACAAAATTTAATATTTTCACGTTAAAAATATAATTTTGTATTTTTTACTGAAACGTGATTTTTATTTGTTATTTTTGACAAAAAATTATTGATTATTTATTATAAAATATTTGTTTTAATCATTGTTGATTAAACAAAAATAAAATATAAATAAGTTTAATAGAGTACCTATTTTTTTAAAGCAAAACCTTTTTTAATAAATGAGTTTTAAATAAATACCCATTTAAATTCATTAATCTTAATTCTAATAAATGGATATAAATAGATTTTAAATTTGTAAATACCCACTAAAAACCCATTAATGATAAACCCATTTTAAATCCCTATCTCTAACCATAGTAATATAATAATTACTTAACAAATCATATTGCCCGTAACTAAAACTATTGCTATAACTAAAAGATTCTTGATCTTTTTTTCTAACAAAAACATGTTTGAAGCCCAACCAAGATGCAACATGATGAGCCCATACTTGGGGTTATAATGGGCTTTTCTTCATATATATATTTGGGCTTATACGTTTTTTGTAGCCCAAAGTTTATATAATGCTTCGGTGTTTTTTTTATTTTTGTGTTGAGCTGAATAAACCTCAGAACACGCCTCTATCTCTGAAGACTGAAGCTGTAAAGCTGCCGGAGAAAATGGTGATGGGGTTGAAGAAGACAGTGAAGAAGGGATTGATCGGCGGAATGAGCTTCGCCAAAGTCGCCGGAGCAGTTAATTGGTTTCCCGGTCATATGGCCGCCGCAACTCGCGCCATTCGCAACCGCCTCAAGGTCTCCAATCTCGTTATCGAAGTTCGAGATGCTCGTGTCCGTACACACACTCAACACTCTCTTTGAGTTCGATATGTTATCATCGTCGTGAAAGTATTAATATTGATTGGCTTTTTTGTTTTGGTATCTCTCAGATCCCTCTGTCATCGGCGAACGAGGACCTACAGTCTCAGTTGTCAGCGAAGAGGCGTATTATTGCTTTGAATAAGAAAGACTTAGCCAACCCTAATGTTCTCAATGTAAATTTCATGTCTTCTTGTTTAGTCTATGTGAAGTCGGAGTTTCTGAATTTTCTGAAAATCTGATGATGTTTGTAGAAATGGACCCGTCATTTCGAATCCAGACAGCAAGACTGTATAGCTATCAATGCCCATAGCAGAAGCTCTGTCAAGAAGGTTAGATGATCATATTTACATCTATGGTTAAGAGTTAAATCAGTTTTGTTACACAGGTTAATTGATAAAGATAGCTAGGATTGTGCATTAAAAAATATTTTTTGTGCATAATTCTTATAGCTGCTTGATCTCGTCGAGTTGAAACTCAAAGAAGTGATTGCAAGGGAGCCAACTTTACTCGTAATGGTGGTTGGTGTCCCTAATGTTGGAAAATCTGCACTGATTAATTCGGTTCATCAAATCGCAGCAACTCGATTTCCTGGTAAGATAATTAGTAACTCCGCTTATCATCAGTAACAAGTTCGATAGTTTATGAACTCTGAATCCCATGTCTCCCAGCTCATAGTTTAAGTTCATTATTGCATCCATGAAATGTTGAATGCAATGTAACATGACCTATTTCGTCATATGCATTGTGTGCATAGTGCAGGAGAAATTAAAGAGAGCTACTGTTGGTCCATTGCCTGGTGTAACACAAGATATTGCTGGTTTCAAGGTAAATCTGTTTTCCTTTTCTTTTTTTATTACTTCTGTTCTTTGGAGATTTACTGCTTGTGCTTAGTGCTTACACTTCATCGGTGAATTTTGAACAAGTAATGAGAGAAATTCCTGTGGTAACAGATTGCTCACCGACCTAGCATATACGTTCTTGACTCCCCTGGTGTGTTGGTCCCAAGTATCCCTGATATTGAAACGGGTCTGAAGCTTGCTCTTTCAGGTACTTATCTATCGTTTTTTAATCCTTTCTCTTCCTTCTTGGTGCACTAGATTTATTTCAACATATCTCAGTTCTTAGTGTTTAGCTACTATTTTCTTACAGCAGATGGCTCGTTATACCTGAATGTTTACATGTTTTTTCACGAACTTATCTATTTGAAATTCTGACATTCATAGGGTCCGTCAAAGATTCAGTAGTGGGTGAAGAGCGGATTGCGCAATATTTTCTCGCTATTTTAAACACTAGAGGGACTCCTCTACATTGGAAGTACTTATTTGAAGGAAGAAACGAAGGGTCTCATTCAGACTGCATCGATAAACCAAGCTACAGCTTAAAGGATCTTCAACACCAGAGAACCAAACAACCAAATTCATCTGCTCTGCACTATGTTGGGGTAACCTTATATATATATATATATATATCTCCTGCTTGCTTTTCTCCTGAAGTTTTCCTAACCTATTGACGTTCCCTGTCATCTGCAGGATATGATCTCAGAAGTGCAACGATCACTGTACACAACGCTCTCAGAATTCGATGGGGACACAGAAGATGAGAATGATTTGGAATGTTTGATAGAGCAACAATTTGAAGTTCTACAGAAGGCATTGAAGATTCCTCACAAAGCATCCGAAGCAAGGTTAATGGTGTCCAAGAAATTTCTTACTTTGTTTAGGACAGGTAGACTTGGACCCTTCATTCTCGATGATGTTCCTGAAACTGAAACTGACCGAAGACGCATAGTAGCTTTGTAAAATCAAAAGTAACTTGTAAAAGTAACCTGCAATTTAAAGATGATGATTCTATTTGTTTAAATGGAGATCCAATGGCGTTGCTCCACTAACTCCAAAAGTATTTGAACGAACAAAATTGAATCATGATAATATTTGGCATGTGCCAGAAACAATGGAATCTATTTGGTGACCTCATTTATTGGCCTCAATGAATTCCCGGTACTCTTTCTTCATCTTCACACCCGATATGGTCCTGCACAGACTCAGAATCTTTAGCCAAACCTGAACACAATCATCTATACACAATCCTAAAATTGAAGAACATTTCCAAACCTTAGCATTTCCTTGTTCTTGAAGAACTGCACACATGGCGTTCCCATGATTCCGGCTGCTTCAGCAATTTCTTGATCTTCCTCAATGTCAATCTCAACAAAATGCACATCATTGTGATACTCATCGACCACCTGAAAGAACATGAAAATGAAATGGACAGATGGTTAGTAAATCAGTCCAGCAAGCTGAGTAAGATCTCCTCCAACTAATGTTTAGTCGGAAGGCATCACCTTGTTCAAAATAGGCTTCAGAGTCCTACAGGGGCCACATGTTGGTGAAGTGTAAAGTACACATATAACTCTTGGACTCTCATGGTATAATTTTCTAAGAGCATACTGAAAGAAAGACACGGAGAAAGATGCGAGGCAGAGAAAATGTTTGTCGATAACAAGTTAAAGTTCATATGTTTACAGAAAGAAAAAAGGAAATATTCACCTGTCCCCGATGCTTTGTAAGAGTAATGTCAAACTTTTCTTGGACATCGCGCTGTGTAAATTCCTTCTTGGTCTCTTCAGTTTGAGGCTGTCAAGTGGTAACATGAAAGTGTAAGCCTTGTGCAGGGTGCATAAGATTTCAGATTTTTATAAAGATAAGTCCTACCTGGTGAAATTCAACAAGAAGATTGTTGCTAGTAAGGTATCTCTCGGCTGACAAAGCCGCTATGCATCCTGATCCAGCAGCAGTTACAGCTTGTCTCCATTCATGGTCCTAGAGTAACAAATGGGGGAGTAGCTCATACAATTATCAAACCAATATGACTTCAAAGAATTAGTACCAATACCATAAGATGGCTAAAAATTCCAAAGCATAACCTGGACATCTCCTGCAGCAAATACACCTTCAACCGATGTATTCGATGTTCCTTCCCGAACCAACACGTAGCCTGAGCTGTCGAGTTCAACTTGTCCTTCCAATAACTGACTGTTTGGCGAATGTCCTATTCCGTAAAACAATCCTTTTGCCTCCAGCTCGGTCTCCTCACCCGTATCAACTCTTCTGAGCAGAATGCCAGACATCTGTCCCTTGGTGTTGCTCAGTACGTCCAAGGTTTCCGTGTTGTAATGCACTGTGATGTTAGGATTGTTGATCACTCTGAAACATTCGCCATAACCAACCTGTTAAAAAACACTCAGGGTGTTGAAAAGACTCAACTTACAGTGTGCTCATTAGTCTATAATTCCAAAAGCCAACAAAGGAGATAAACACTGTACTGGTTGGCTATTGATGATTTACTTGGAACGGAATCATAACAAAAGGATTTGCCAGAAACATCCAAATGTAAAGATTTGCGGGGAACATGTTAGTTACAGCCACTACATGCAACAAAAACGCTCAATATGGAAAACGAGCTCATTAACCCAGATAGCCATACTCTCGGACCATTCTGATTTGGTTTCATAATACCACAGTCTGACAATACACACTTCCTAGATTCTGACATACCATTAATAAAATTTAAACTGTTTTCTTCGGAAGTCAAAAAGAAGAGTAAGAGTATGCCTCAGAAGCTATAAAAATAGTAACCTGTAAAAGCTCACCTATCTTGCATGGCCTTGGAGGCTCTCAACTGGTCTCTGCGAACAAGCAAATGAACATGACGGGCATATTTTGTGAGGTACAAAGCCTCCTCTGTCGCTGTATCTCCTCCTCCAACCACAGCAAGTACTTGCCCCTTAAACAAAGGCGAAGCTCCATCACAGATTGCACAAGCACTAATTCCCCTACTCCAGAATTCTTCCTCTCGAGGTAACCTCAGCCTCTTTGCTGTAGCTCCAGTGGCATAAATAATACTATGGCATTTAACCTACAAATCAGCCCCAGTTGACATCATCGTAACTCGTAAGTATAAACACTATAACGGTGGTTGAGAGAGAGAGAGAGAGAAAGATTTATTATTAATCAATGTCTATAGAACTTAACAAATCAGTCGTAAGAGCTTATGTTCATCAAAGAACATTAAAGCTTCTGCATTTAGAAGAACTAATGACATCTCCAACACTGATCTCTACCTTCAATGGTATAAAAATGTTGTTTCTAGGGAAAAAAGAAAGAAACAAAGAAACAAAGTAACTACCTTTCTCCATTGATTAAATACACATTTGTACGACGTATCAAACCTGCAATCTCTATCTATCTCGAATTGACAAAAAAAAAAGTGGCATACCAAAGAAAGATAATCACCTTACGTTCACTACTTTGCACAGTAAAGGGAGCGGTTTTGACACTAAGAGATTCCACATCTTCTGGATACAACTCTGCCCCCCACCGCTCAGCTTGCTTCCTCATTCTACACATTCAATAAAAACCACAAAAAATTGCATCAGAAAATGATCTCTCTAGAGCTGCATGAATTGCCACAAACTACTAAAGAACCGAAATTTCAAGATATATCCAATTTATCACCTCTCCATTAAATCCGGACCCGTAATCCCCTCGGGGAATCCCGGAAAATTCTCAACCTCGGTGGTTGTCATCAATTGTCCGCCGGGAACTCCGCCCATCTGATACCCTTCGAATACCACCGGCTTCAAATTGGCACGCGCAGCGTATATCGCAGCCGTGTATCCGGCGGGACCGGAGCCAATAATCACTACGTTCTCGATAATCTCGCCTGCAAAATCAGGAGTTATAGGACAAGCACAGAGCTCGATTTCTTGAGGGTAAGCAACACTGTAAGAAACCTCGTTAAACAAGCAAAAGAGAAACCTGAAGAAGACGGTGAACTGACGGCGGACACTCTGAGTCGGAGGGAATCGGAGCGACTTCGGGTTGGTTGGCGGACAATGAAAGAGGAGTCGCGACGTGTAGTAGTAGTGAGAAAGAAGAGATGAGACGGGGGAGAGAGAGCGGATGACGCGGCGGCGACTGAATAAGTCGACACGGAGCCAGTTCCGATGCCTAACTTGGGAGAAACAGCCATTCTTTTTCCCTTCACCTTACAGAGACCATACAATTGTCTCTCTTCGCAGTAAGAAGAAAAATGAAATTGGTTAAGCGACTGTGTCAACACGCGCCATAGCATTATCTCTTCACTCTAAGTCCACAGGTTTAAATGATTCTCAGCCGTCGGATCTGACAGATGTGTATTGACCGATTTACTTCGGTCTTTTCAATGAAGCCAATGTGAAAAGCTAACCGAGTTTAAGTGGATGGACGCTTTAATCCTTTTTAATTGGGCCATAAATGGGCTGAGTAATGGTCTCAAATATTGACTCAAATGTGATTATGATTAACAAAACTGAATTATGTACATACAAACCCGTAATGAAGTTGAGAAGATTCAATCGCTTGACTTTTAGTTTTTTTTTTCTGTAAACCATGGAAAATTTTGAGCTTTGGCCCATAATATCTCGACTTAGACAGACAAAATATATTTATTGTATTTATTTAGCAGTAATTCTTAATATATTATTTGATAAATTTTTTGACAAAATATTTTTTAACATGATGTGTTAATAATAAAAATATCATATTAATGTGTCAACACTACCACGAGTTTCAACTTAAATTTATAAAAGATTTTAAGTTATTAAAATAATTATAATACATATCATTAATATTAATTTGATTAGAAAATCAATATATTTTATTCAACTAACCAAAAAATAATATTACATTTGCAAAAACAATAATTTCATCACTACAGTAAATTTTAAATAAATATATAAATAGGCTTAAATTATTCGAATAATTAAAATATATATCATTGTTATTAATTTAGTTAGAGTATTAATATATTTTATTAAACTAACCAAAAAATACTATTAAATTTATAAAAAATAATTATTTTTCTTTTCTTAGTTTATATATATAAAAATTAATATTAAAATTAATTTTAAATAAAAGTTAAAAGTATATAAATATTTAATTTATATTTACTAATAAAATATAATTTACGAATATTTTTCTCCATGTATAGCATAAATATAAATCTAGTTATATATGAAACCGAAATACGAAGGGTATTACTTATTTGTGAATACGCTTTAAGTGAAAAAATCAAACTAAGAGTTGGTGAGGAAAGTGACACATAGTATTGCCATGTAAGTGAATTTGTTTGTCTTCACACTTTCATTTCTCTAATAAAAAAGGTGACGCATGCAAATAAAGAAATATAAAGCCAAGAGTGAAGAAAGTTAAGCTGACCAAAACAAAAAAAGCAAGAGTGGCCAAACTAAAGCAAGAGCTTTATCTTTAGTCTACTCTAGTTTCTAAATTCCATGCATTTCCAAATTTTAAGTCAACAAACATACTTTCATTTCAAATGTTGTATATATTTGTTAGTAGTAATGATATAATATATAGTATTTTGATATTAAAATTTTTACATTAGCTGGAAATTGCATAAATAAACCTCGTAAATCTAGATAGACAAATTTTGAAATCTTGAAAAATAAAACCAGATAGGAGACAAAATATTTACACAATAAAAATGAAAACTACAAAATTTTAGAAAAATGAAACTCAACACAATTTTTAAACAATTTTTGTTTTGAAACATAAACTACACATATTACCAAAGAAAATAAAAATCAAAACACAGCTTTTATTCAATTGTACTCTCTTTTGATGTTACAAAATTTTGAAAATTTTTAATTTTGTGCTTCTTTGTTAGGGCAAAACAGATCATGTGGACAATTGGATCACTCTTGTTATAATGTATGTTTGTCTGGAAAAAAAGAAATAATAGTGTTTGGGAATTGTACTGAGACTATTCCTTTTATTTTATTTTAATTTTGTTTTCTCTCTTGTAGATACGCGTGGACGGTACGCGGCTGACAAAGAAAGATTGTCGGCAATGCCAACACCAACAGATGACTTGAAATGAATGCATCAGTGGTTACTTTGACCAATTGAGATCTAATGTGATTGTTTTCTTTCCTTTCTTCCATTACTTTGACTAAATATACAACATTATAACTTAACTACGTCATGCAAAAAGACATTTAACCTTTATTCCATGTCCATAATCATCTCCTAAAATTGATTCTAATGATTTCCTAAATTGCTATAAATTCTGCTATCTGTGTGCAAATGGAACCGATAAATCGGACCCGGATTTAGTCAAATCTATTAATATATATACTTTCATTTCTAACAATGAATGATCAATTTTGTATCAATATATAACCTTTCGTCTGTGAGGAATGATCATTTGTGACTTTTCATTCCGATCATTAATTGTCATTGAGCCTCTATAAACGTAATTCTGCACTATTTCTTTTTAAAGAATAAATAAATATGTTGCAATCGCACGAAATAGAATTGAAGATAAATGGTCAAGGCATGAAAAGTCAAAAAGATAGTCAACCATTTTGAAAAGAGAAGAGTTACAAATCTAATACTCGAATAATCTTACAAATAGATAAATAATAGGAATGATTTGCATTCATTGTTTCGTAAATTGATAGTAACATCACACCTAAAGAAGGTGCAACTCTAGTTGCTTCATATCACAATATCCAATTTTACCAACTGATATATATTTTATACGCCTAGCTCGTAATTTTATTTTGTTTCTTATACATCTAAATAATAAAACATAGACGTTACAACTTATATTATATTGATAATATAGCTCAGTTGGTAAAAGCACCGACTAATTAATATTTACATGTAAATGTTTAAAAGAATATTACTTATACAATAAAACACGAATTTAAAAAAAAAATTATTATTTTTTACACAAAAAACATTATATACTATAAAGTAAAATAATTCAACAAATCACAAAATACTGCATAATATAAATAATTGAAAGTAGTAATATTAGTATTGTCTCAACCACTATATTAAACTAAATAGGGTCTCTTTCTTCCTCTATGGAGTCGTGTTACGTCTTTCTGGTTTGAGATCTTCAAGTACTACTTTCTATTCAAGAATAATAATTGTTCTTGTTTTTATGGAAGACGTTACCGGTGATCATGTTTGCTGTAACGATAGCATTAACGACGAGGAACATTTGCCGTTAGAGTGTATGATCGGAAGGTCAACCTCCACGGCGGAGCTACAAGCGTCGCCACCGTCGCCATTCTTGGTGAAGACATACAAAGTGGTTGAGGATCCGACAACGAACGAGGTTATATCTTGGAATGGAGACGGAACTGGATTCGTCGTGTGGCAACCGGTGGAGTTCGCTAGAGATCTGTTACCAACACTTTTCAAGCATTGCAACTTCTCTAGCTTCGTTCGCCAGCTAAATACTTACGTACGTATATATATATATATATATGTTTCAATTACGTTAATAAATTTATATTTGTGTGTTTTTAGTTTATAAGCTTTGACATGTTTTATTTAATACATAACATTTTCTATGATAAAACAGAAAATACTAAATGGCAAAAATCTAAACGCAAACAATTTTTACTATGTTTCTTTTTCTTTGCGTTTGCATTATAATTTATAGAGGATATTTGAAAAGAAAGTTATATTAAAAACCAAAATTTTTTTAAAAAATTAGATAATTTAAAAAGTTACAAACGGAGACGAACTTTTTTCTTTCGTTTGCGTTGTTCATATCTAAATAATATTTGATATAAAAACAGAGTAAAGTATTGTATAACTTTTTAAAAAATAAAACACAATATTTTAAAACATAAACGTAGATTAAAAAGGACAAAAAAGGATGGAGATGTGTATTCACATTTGCATGATGCATTCACACATGTGAAGTTCTTACGTACATGAATTTGGTAATAATTAATTAAAGAGTGGTTACAAAATATTTATAGGGTTTTCGGAAAGTAACGACGGTAAGATGGGAATTTAGTAATGAAATGTTTCGAAAGGGGCAAAGAGAGCTAATGTGCAATATTCGAAGAAGGAAGAGTTGGTCACACTCACTTAACAGGTCTCATCATCAACTTGTACCAACAACAACGACTGTTATCAATAAAGAAGAAAATCAACGGCATGAGGATGTCGATCAACGGTCTTCCTCATCCTCCTCCTCCTCTTTCTACTCTGCATTACTTGATGAAAATAAGTGCTTGAAGAAAGAAAATGAGTTCTTGAGCTCAGAACTTGGAAAGATCAAGAAGAAATGTAAGCAGCTTATGGAGCTGGTGGAGAAATACACAAGTGAAAAAGAAGAAACGGATGATGATGATAATGAAAAAGATCATGATAGGCTTAAGTTGTTTGGAGTGAAACTTGAATGAGAAAGATCGTTAGATTTTATATGCGTTACAATAGCTTCTTCGCATTGTTAAGAAATCAAAACATATATATAGTTCGAGACATCTGATAAAGTCTTCAAAACATGGTACATTACTACATTGTGTATGTATAGGCGTTAAGAGCATAGTTTTTACCATAATTACAACTATTTTGGGTGAATAAAAATGACTGGTCAGATCTCTCTTTGGGCTATACAAGTCGCAATAATGGTTTAACAGTTATGACTCATACAGTATTCAGCTATTCAGCTATGATCAGATATTTGTGTTACCAGTCTTGAAACAATGAAAGATCTGTAAACATATGTGAGACCTATGTTCATACCATCTCGAAACAGCTGTTCTGATAACTGTTCATATAACCGAACATCTTGTTCCTCAGGCATGGGAGGTAATAGAGTACTCACTCTCTGCACATTACCAAGATATAACAAGAAACACAAAAACTTTACTGAGTAGCTAAGAACCTAGTGTAGAAACAGAGAGGAAGTCCACGTACGTAATACCAAAGTCAAACTGTAGATGGTTCATCAAGGATGGATAGCAACGAGAGGACATTTTTTTAAGAATTTATTTCTGTTATTTTTTTTAACATAAAATCTTAGGTTGGATAAACTTAATAACTATAATTTTTTCTTTCGATTATCCCATTAAACTGCCTTTGTGACCTCAGATAAGACTGGAACGATAAACCCTCTTTTTTTTGTTTTCATTGTAACGTGGCTTTAATTTTCTCCTATTTCGCTGTTTCTTCATCTTCTTCAAACCAACAAACTCTCCCCTAATCTCCAACGAAGCTTCGTTTATAACAGAGAGGTCTTATTTATTGGAGGTGACACATTTTTCGATTTTCTCCTTTTTTGACACGATCTGATTCTATAATAGATCTGTTTGTAGCTCGACTTCCCCGCCTGAGACATTTTGGGATTCAGATTAAGATTGAGTTCTTTATAGGTTAAAGATGCTGAATTTTTGAATGCACAGATGATAAAAAAATAAAGCAATGGCCATTTATCACAAAAAATAGGTCAAAAGTATTCGTCTTTGCCACCTGTTGAACTTTCTAAGCTTTTCGCTTTCTCTATTTAAACAAGTAAGTGATGATTATTTTACTCATACCCTTTTTCGATTTACGCTTTTGGGTTGAAGTTAGGTTTTGGACATTGTCTTTTTGAATTTGTCCTGGTAGTGGAGGACATATCTGGAAACTGTTCCTTTGAGGATTTGAATTTTCTGCTTCTGTATAAAGAAGTAATCTCTCAGGAAGTTGTGAAATATCTGTACAAAGGGTCTTTTTGGTTGAACTTTTGGGAGTTTCTCTTTAGTATCAAAAGAAAAGCTCTACTTTTCAAGTCTACAGCTAAACTTTGCAAACAACCTCTTCAATGGGAGCTCTTGGCTTCTATGTCTTAACTCTATTTAATGTTTACTTGCCACATTGTTCGATTGTGTCTTGTCTCTTTTTTAAAATTTCCTTCATGTCTTCTCTTCATATCTGACTTGAATTACGTGCACGTAGCAACATTTTCATCGTCAGCACCTTCATCTTGGTCAACTTTAAGGTCTCTAGAGATATCAGGAGATGTCTGTGCTTGCTACGAAGCCTATGGATGCTGGTAAATGCCATCACCAACCCGTGTCTTTAAGCTTAACACGTAGCCTGCCTCTCCTGATCACCAATGATGTCAGTAGTGAGAGTGTCTCAGAGGCTGGGGATATTGGGGATCGCTCACTTCGGAGAAGGCATAGTGCTGGTAGAAGCAGCCGTTTTTCTGCTGACGATTTGATAGAACAAGGGACTTATGATACTTTTGATCAAGAACAAGATGCACTAAATGACCTTGGAGCGTTGAACACAACTTCTGTAATCAAACCTTTGCCTGTGGTGGACATAACAACATCTCCTTTGCCTACCAAGTCACTCTTGTCACCTGAGACAAACAATCCGGTAGATTCTTTCTCTAAGTTCTTATAGGCACATTCAAATTGTTTGTATTGGTTTTGTCAGTTTCGAAGTTTTGATTTATGATAGCTCGTGGTTTGCATAGGGAAAGGAGGAAGAGCTCGTTTTACCCAAGTCCTTGGAATACATATCGTGTCTAATTCATTTAGCTGTTTTTGGGATTTTCGGGGTAAGTTTTGGAGGCTTTACACTTGAGATATGCTAACAATCGATATTTCTTTTTGGCTCTTTCTTCTTGCTTTGTTTTTGGTTTTAATCATTGTAAGTTTTTTGTCTACAAATGAACAGGCTATTACACGATATTTACTGCAGAAATTGTTTGGACCAACTTGTGCTCGTGTAACCAGTGATGGGAGTATCTTATACCTTGATCTTCCCTCCAACATGGTAAAATTCACGATGAACTCATCTCGCTTTTTCTATAGACATGTCTCTCTTACGATAGTTCTACAAATGATTCCTTATAGGTAGGATCATTCTTGATGGGTTGGTTTGGCGTCGTATTCAAAGCAGATATAGCAAGAGTTTCTGAGTTTTTGGCGATAGGAATATCCACTGGTTATTTGGGGAGCCTCACAACATTCAGTGGTTGGAACCAGAAAATGCTTGATCTTAGTGCTGATGGCCAATGGGTTTACGCTGTGCTTGGCTTTCTTTTAGGTAAAAACAGAATATTCCACTCTCGAGTCGAAATCTCCAATTCGCAAGTTAAATTCGATGAACATACTTGCTTACAGCATAAAAAATAAAATTTTGCAGGATTGTTTCTCACTTCATACTCCATTATTCTCGGGGTTGAAACAGCCAAAGGTTTCAGATGGCTGCTTCACAGAAGAACTTCTTCTGAGGAAAGAAACTCTTGTCTTAAAGTTAGCACCTTCAAGAGCCATATTGTCTCTCTGACACTGATGCTTCTGTTGCTTGTGGCTTTACTCACATCAAGTTCGGTTCTTCTTATAAAAGAGTTTGCTAAAGGAACAAGCGAGGCTCAGCTATGGTTAGGTTGCTTAGTTGCAGCCCCTGGTGTCTGGCTCAGATGGTTCCTAGCCCGACTCAACGGACGTGGACTGGGAAAAGATAGACAACACTTGAGGTGGGTTCCATTTGGCACACTCATTGCAAATGTAGCTGCAGCTTGCTTCATGGCAGCTTTGGCCACGTTAAAGAAATCGGTATAAACTCTTTCTCTCTCTCTTTCTACAAAACAGATCGCCTAAGATAACATTCTCTGTATCTATTTTGAGAAACAGGTGAACACGACAACGTGTAACACAGTTGCTTCGAGCATACAGTTTGGTATGTTGGGATGTCTGAGCACAGTTTCCACCTTAATGGCTGAATTCAATGCGATGAGAGAAAGTGATAAACCATGGAGAGCCTATGCGTATGCATCTTTCACCATTGTGGTTTCTTCTGCGATCGGAATTGTTATATATTCAGTACCTGTTTGGGTAATAGGATTCAGTTAGTTGAATCAAACCTAGATGAGTCTTGTGCAGAGTTTACACGATGTGAAAGTTATATTTGTCAACATTGATTTATCGGTGACAAACAAGTTACCTTGTGCAGAAGTTGTAAGAGCAAACTGTTACACTATAATGATAATTTTGTTACATAAAATATGATGATTCTATATTCCACCACTCAGAAAACAAACACAACCACTAACAAAACCTGTACATTCCTGCTTCAAACCATTCTTCAAATTGTTCTCTCCATAAGAGAAAAAAAAAGTCAAGTCGACAAATTCATCTCACGATAAGGAGAATCAGACAAACAACAGCTCACTTCTCTTGTGGGAGGTACCCGTATGTCGAACAGCTTGCTTCTGTCTTTGTCACCTACACAAGACAGAGAGAAAAATATGACTTAAGCAAGATATGTTGTAGTAAACTACTGAAGTCTGTGGTTTCTATCAGACACCAATCTCGTAATGTACGGAAAAAAATGAATGAAGATAGATAACTGCATACAAACCTCTGAAGTATGAGAGGTTCCCGTGGGAAGAAACGGTGTCCAGAGAATGGGGTCTGCAAGTGGATCCAATGCATTGTAGTTGGTGAGTAATGGAGAGGGTAAGAGCGAGGTAAGTGGATACATGCTTTTCTGAAGAGACAAAGCAGCAGCAGCATCACCATCACCGCCTAAAGCATTTCCGTGATTCACACCCGGTTTCTCTATTTCCTTGCCGTTACTCTTCTCCATATTGATGATATTACGGTTTGCATTCTCATCATTTTCTCTAGTGCTGCTTTCTTGGATCTTCAGCACTTTCTCCTCCAGGCTCTTGTAAGCAGGTGACGCAGCCAAAATGCTTAAAGCAGAAGAGCTGGAGGATAGTGATGATATTTGTTTTTCTTTTCTTTGACTGCCACAAAGGACGCCAAGGTTAGGCGCCTTGTACGGTTCTGTTACCAGTGATGTGTGTTCCAGTGTCCTAAGCTCAGTACCAGCATCTTCTACCTTTGCATCCTCTGATGCTTTTGTTGAAGATTCTGCTTGACGGGGTTTGTTGACTCCCCACCACTTTATGTATCCTGTTAGATCAATCTTTCTTTCCAGACAAAAGCTACCTAGAAAGTCACCTTCAGCATCTCGATCACCACCCGTCCCTGTTGTTAATGAAAATAAGTTTTACATGGTCTAATGCTGCTTCCAAGATGAGTTAATGTTATTAGAAACTCACCACAATGAATGTTACTAAAGTATTCAGGCCCAGGCATACGACTGGCTGCTGTGTCCCATCGGCTGCTCGGAAATTGCAGAATAATTGGAAAAACAGCAAAAATGCATATCAGGTATAAATGTTAATTGAGACAAAAAGGTAAAATAATACAAAATGAAAGAGGACTACAGACAGAACAAAGCAGGTTCAAGGAATCTGGAGATAGCTCGGCCATAAACACTTATTATGAAATTAAAAAGTGAGGATCAGTAAACTGTTAATCAATCAAACTGTGATGATCCTAACTATGTCCCTAAATATTTTCCTTTCAGGACTATGAAATGCACAAAGATAATCACTCTCGAGCCCATAGTTTTGCAGAAAAAAGGAGAAATAGGGACATATGCCTTTGTTTGCCCCATTTACCTTTGAAGTCCACGATATTTCGTAATTCCCCTTGAGAAACCGCTACTTTTTCTGCCAAAGGGATATCTAAATAGTATCAGTAATAAATGGTTCCTAAAGAAAATATTTTACTTCTAAATACATACATACCTACGAAGAGATGCAAGGTATTCTTCCCTTGAGAGATTTTGCATTTCTTCTAAATCCCTGGTGTAATCCGTCACCTATGAGAATGAAAAATACGTAAGTGAATACATGTATATAAAAATAATGAAAACACGGAAGGATGGCTCTAAACACCTGTAATCATCCTTCTTCTCCTTATGCATATAAATTGATCAGTACAATTATTACGGTTGAAGAGCTTAAACCTAAAATCTTTAAAGTATACTACCATAGCAGTCTCACCGGAAAATTGATCAATGTCCCAGGTCCCCAATATTTTAAGGCAGCAAGGTCGTAAGCTCTAGCAGCAGCCTCTTCATCATCATATGCTCCTGTCAAGTATGAGTTGGATTTTTTAGGCAAAGCTAATCCAATTTGATATCAAGTGTCTTTTCCTATATATAAAAGCACAATCGATATAGCTTACCTAGATAAACTGGTGTTGTAAAGTTTCCGTCAACCATGAAAACAATAACGAAAAAGAAATGATCAGCTTTGATACTCTAAACAAGAGAGAACTCAGAGTCAGATGATGAAAGCAATTTTGTTGGATGCGGAGAAAAAAACAGGAACCTTGTTTTCCCTTCTTGTTCTGGTTGTGGTTCCAGGTACTCTTATCCCAAAGGTGAGCTTCATAACGACCTGTCCATCTATGCCTGTAATCAAAAAATTTAAGAAACTATAAGCATTAACATCTCCTACTGGCATGGGACAAAACCGTAGAACCGTAAGCTTAGATCAAACAATGCATTAAACTCTAGACTCACTGAGCCATGAAATGACATAGGCAACTAAAGGAAGGAGAGCAAAGTGCTGATATCTTAATGTGGCGGATGCTAAGAACACCTACTAGTTTTTTCTGGTATATTCTAAATTTCTAACTCTTGATACCAAACTTTGTTCAATTCTTGCGTTATCTAGAAAAAGGCCAAAACAATTCTACTTTACTACAGAATGATGTCTAGTATTCTTAAATCTGATAATAACTGAAAAAAGTAGTTTTTCCTCAGAACAATTAACCGATTCCCATTTCCCAGATAACTCAGCTCAACACAAAATCTCTCACCAAAGGGATCTCGACATCTCCAACTATTTCATAAACATTCCATACTCTGATGCAGACGACTCAGTAAGAAATTCATAACCTCAAATCTCACAATCTTATCCGCATCATAAACCGCAATTCCGATTTGAAGATAATCACAGTACCTGGTGACTCCGCGGTATATGGAACTCCTTTTGCCAGCGGTGCACGGCGGCATTTTACTGATACGCTCCTTAGCTGTGCAGCCTCTCTCCTTCTTCGCCTTCTTAAAACCTCTATACAGCAACATCTGATCACTCGCCGCCACAGTCTCCGAGCTCTCTCCTCCTCCACTGCATCCCGCCTCTGTCTTAGGTCCGTGATCCGAAGACGCCAACGACGCCATGATCAGAACCCGAACCCAAACAAAAACACCAAACCCTACGAAAGAGAAAAGGCGCACTATGGCAAGCAAAACCCGAGCTCGATACAGTAGAATCAAAGAGAGAGTGAGAGAAGAAAGAAAGGAAGAGATGACTAATTCAACTCTGACTTCTGAGCTTTTAATCTAATAAAACCGGAAAAATAAATTACGGACCTTAAATTTACCACTACGTCCCGATTTGTTTTACGATGCGAAAGACAACAACTGCAACGGCTATGAACGGGGATGAGGGTGTATTCGTCATTTAACAGAATAGGTTTCTATGATGACGTGTACTAGTTGTGTCCACGTGTACATGATCTGCTTCATGTTTCTGAGCATTTTGGAGTGTTTCCCAACACGAGCCTCGTTCCAATGAATATTCTTTGTATGGTACACTCAAAAACATTGTTTTATTTTCTCCTTTAATCGACTTAGCTTATAGGTTTCTGAATATTTAAATCGGATTTTTTTAGTCATTTGGATTCTTCATATTTTCTACCGTTGTAGAACACTTACACATCGAATCTTTCTATTTCTAAATCGTAATTCAAAATTTCAAATGATTCGTTGAATGTATTGATTTTAATCTATAGCGATTCAAATGGTAACTCTAGCCAACAATTTTCCATCTACGCTTATGTCCACGTAAAACTAAGGGTCGATGACGATGATGAGAGTAACCTGGACCGTATCATCGGGTCGGTTCGTCTTTTAACTAAGCGTTTGCAAGTTGTGCGGTAAAAGAATTATTAAAAATCTCACTCAAACCAAACCACTCATAAACGTGCATAAACTTCCCAATACAATGAATTGTTCTAAACATGTTCTTAAATCCATGAAAGATCCAAATCAATAATTTCTCACCCACAATCACAAATCTGTCCTGGGTAGAAAAAGCATTACAAAGCACATCACTGTGCTGTATGAAGATATAAAGAATCAAACTCAACCCATAAGAGAAAAATGAATGAGCCAAGAAAATAAAACTGAAGAAGAAGAAAAAAAAAACACTCTCCAAACGAACAACAAATTGACTGACCACATAAAACCAATAACACACAATCGGTTGAAGATACCAAGATCGAGTCAGTTTGTCTTAGTATATAAACTGGATTGCAGGACTGAGCAAATTAAGGATGTCTGAGATGTTTTTTTTCTTCATTGGAGTAAGAGTTTTAGAACAAGTCGAATTTCTTCTTCAGCAGATCTTGCTTCCACCGTGGCAAGTTATTGAATGCTTCTTTCTCCATCCCAAACACACTTTGGAACTCTTCCTCAGATAGATAAGCCTTTACATTGATCACAAACAATAAGAAACCGGCAAGTTATGCGAGAAACAGAATGATACTAACTATAACACACTCACCTCTCTGCGTTTGAAATCGATTCCGGTCACTGGATTCTCAGATTTAGCTCTCAGCTGTTCATATGTGAAAGTTGCTCCACTTGCTTCCCTTTCAGAATCATCTTGCTCTTCTGCATCCTCTTGCTTTGCTTCTGGTTCTTCTACTGCAGGTGAAACTTCCTCTTCTTCCTTGGTTTCATGACCAGCTTCTTCTGAAGCCTCTGCTTCATCTTTTGCTTCAGCTGTGGATGAAGATGTATATAATCATTGTGTTACCGAATTTTCAAAACGTGAAATCAAGGAGATAAACTTACCCAAAGGGATGTCATCTGCTGGGTTGGAGCTAGTGGATCTTCTTGTAGGAGAGGTATCAGGTGACTTCTTATTCTCAGCAACAAGAACTTGAGAGAGAGCAGCCACTGCTGCTGCTCTCTGTGAAGCCTGACTCGTCCCCACTGACCTTGGTGGTGGAGGCGATTTAGTTGATGATGAAGATGAAGAACTGAATGCGGACGTCAAGGCGGCTAAAGCTTCAGCTCTTTGTCTTGGGCCCTCTTGACTTTCAGTTGATCTGCCCTGGCTCTGAGGTGTAAATGGATGACTGTCTAAGTTAACTAATCAAAGAATCAGATGCGACATGCTAAACATACAAAAGTTTAGGCTTCTTTGTGACGGGTTATACTTGACTAAAACAGACGAAGATTGAACCTCATTAATGTGTTTGAATTTAGTTTGGGTCTCTTAGCTAGAAGGCTGGAATTATGTTCAGCTTCCAATCAGATGTTTTCACAGCTAAATGGCCACAGATTTGGTTTGTACAAGACTGAAATATCCCCCTTATGGAAAAATAAAATCAAAAGCCATATTCTTGATCAAAGTTCTCATGATATGCTAATATCTTTGGTTATTTCTCAGAAAGAACATAGTAATAACATTGAGTTTGTGTTTAGATATTTACCGAATAGGTACTCCTGCTACCAGAAGAATTAAATGCAGAATTTAAGGCAGCTAGTGCCTCAGCCCTTTGCCTTGGTCCTTGGTTCCCACCGTTAGACTTATCCTGCAGCAGCAGAAGGATAATTAATATGTGCCCAACAAGCCGGAAAAAGCAATAAAATCACATTTCCACTACCCTAAGCCATTTCAGGAACAAAAGTCTAAGAGAAGCAGAAAAAGCAAAGGTGTAGTACCTCCTCAACGTGGTGAGTGCCAAATAACAACGCAGCTTTTTTCTGGAATGAGTTTCCTTGCATCTGTACCACAGGTTAAATACATTGACGAAAGGTAAACGTAAGGCAAAAGCCTGAGGTACAATCATAGTTGTATATGAAGCTGTCTTAATCGATGCTTTCCCGTGCTTTCGCAGTTCTTGCCTGAAATTTTTATACTTCCTCACTGACTTTTTTCAGTTATTTGGGTACTTCAATCTAACAAGATGCAACATCTCTAGCTTAATTCAATTCGGAAGAGTTGCTGAAAACAGAATCATCGTTTCTTTACAATGTAACATACGCACTGCTTCTGAACAATATGTTGTGTTTTATAAACCCCTCTTCAACGCTCTCTAACTAGCTCATCGAAGAAAGCAGACACATTTGCATTCTAACCACTGAAAAAATAAATGAAAAACAAAACATATTTCGAGAAGACAGCAAACTTACAATGGCTTTAGTGGGATCCCAAGAAAAGAAAGTAGTGAAAAAGCATGGTTCGTTCCCTTCAGCGATTTTGTATAACGGAACTTTTGGAGACAAGCCTTCCAAGGAACCAGCCAGATCTACGTATTTCTGCACATAAACTGTCTCAATGAGCAAACAGTGCAAAAGATGAGAAAGCCAGAAAGAGAAGCAAAGTTGATAAGGAAACAGTTACTTGGCCAATCTCAAATACAGTTTGCTTTTCCTTAGGGTCTACACATTGACCAACCCAGACAAAAACTTCAGCATGAGTGTCAAGTAAATATATATCCTCAGTCAATAGGTCATCTTGAGCAAAGTTGTGAATCTCTTGAACCTGTTGCAGATAATATTGTAAGAAATATGTGAAAAGAGCATCTCGAATAAAGAAAGTGGAATAATGTCGCAGGTATCTCACCTGAAACTTCCCTGCAGTTGGATCCAGGCAGACACATTTAAAAGAAAAATGATACAGTTAGAGTACATGAAAATCTCAAGTTCTCAGATAATGCAAAAAATATGAGTAAAGAATCACTATTGTTATGCTATTAAAAATTCACCTCTGTTGAAAGAAAATGAGAATAGGTGAGGATCCCTGACAGTCTCAGAGGAAGTCTTCTTGCTGGTGAAGTTCTGCTTTCCTCCAAGTGCAAACCAAAATGTTGAGCTCTCTGTTCCTTCTTTGGCATGCTTAAGAGTAGTCCCAGGCTGACTTAGCAAAAAGAGAAGATGATTAATATATTAATAAAACTTTTTATCATGGGTTCCCAGTAAAACTGTTGAGCATTTACTCAGGAAGATTTAAGCTAATTTGAAAACAACCCAATACAATCAGAAACTAACCTTCAAGAATTCAGCAACGTTAGAGGCCAGTTCTAGCAGTTCATGCGCACTTTGATTTCCATGCCAAAGGAACATGGAATTACCAGATTGCAGAAGGAAGCACTCATAAGAGTTCAAAGATGTTGCCACCTAAAGGAAGTATTGCAAACCAAAATTACACAGTTAAAATGATAAATCAAAGAATAATGTCTTTCCCATAATACAGAGCTGAACAAGGAAAACTAAAATTTGTGACCTAGAAAGAAAGAAGTTAGTCAAATACCGATTCAACTTGCAGTGCCTTGTTATTGTGAACGCCAGTCCCAGATACTTGAATTAGTGCAATTGATTCCGGTGTGTAGGTTTCGTCTGCTGAACCTTTCTCTTCCACGCTATTTTTGTACCCAGAGCTCAAACCACCCTAAAAGTCCATGTAAACCATATTTATCATTGTACTTCCTCTTGCAACCCAAATCAACTTCATCGCCAGCTTGTAAAAGCATACAAATTACCTTTAGGATCACCATAGGGTGAAAAAGAGCAACAAATTGTGGAGGCTCTTTACCCTCGTATATACGGCCCTGCATTCAGACCGCATTATTATTGATTTTTCTAGTGCTATTTATCATTGCTTTCAATAAAGAAAACTTTGTACCAGCACAGGTCTTCCTTTTAACGAGTTTGACATTGTATTCGCAAGTCGAACTGCTGTATCTTGGTCCTCCTGTATTAGAGAGAAATCAAAAGTTTTAGATGTTTGAATTTAAGTTACGCCGAATCATTGAAATCCACAACATTATGTTCATAGAGTTGACATAACATTACATTACAAACATCAAGACCAACAATAAGAGCTAAAACTGCAGCACGCTCACAAATATAAATCAGGAAACAAACCAATTTTGTAACATTCACAGGTTACTCTCAATACTCATGGAACATATGAAGTTCTACAATCACAAACGATTTCCAGCTTAGCCTTAAAGTTTATTACAAGATAATACCAGAAAGAAACTAATACATGCCAGGTTAACCAATGTAAAAGTATATTATATATATATATATATATATATTGCCTTTACAGTTACAAAAAGAGAAACTAACCGAAATGGACGATCATACAATATGTATACTAAGGGTTCACATGTTTCCATGATTTACATTAAACTTACCTGAATGCTGTTCTTTCCAAACCAATAACACAAGAAATAGTCTTCTTTCCTATCACCAGAGTGATAGGTATAAAGAACCAAATAGCAGTCCCCAGAGTAGAGCTTGCCAATCTCTTCTTTAGGTAACGGAGTCTTAGCTTTACCATTAATATACCAAACCTAATATATAGAGATAATGAATATAAAAAATTGATAAATTCATAACCAGATGTGTGAAATAACGGGATACTAAGTCAAAATAGACAAGCAGACCTCCAACTTTCCACCACCTTCAAGCAGAGGTGGAATATCCTCATTCACTGGTGCACTTTTTGCAATTCCCTTGAGCCCAACACCTTGTTGCTTCAGTAAAGCTAGATAAATGGTGCAGCGTTAATAGTAACTTAGGAATAAAAAGACTGTTGATGTTTTCATTTAATGATTTCAGTTTCAAAGTGGTGTTTACCAGCAACTTTGCCTCGTCCTTCCTCGTTTCCAGGGGTGGCCGAGCCTGATGGCCAGGAGTCAAAGTTAGACTTGAAAGAATGGGACTCATAACCTTGGATAACACGGGTAACGTGTGTTGCCTTAGGCCTATTTTCACTAGCAAGAAATTCCTGGAGATAAAGGTAAAAAGTGAGAAGCTCGATCCATGATAGAGATACATATTCCAAGGGCCATCAAAAAGTCGGAAGATTTTCAATTTTTACCTCAGCAGATTGACTAGCAGCTTTCCTCTCATCCACTTGAGTTACCCGGCCAACCCAGATAAATACCTCAGCACCACAGTCCAAGAGGTAGCATTTAGTGTTTTCCAGCAGAGATTTGGATAGATCACCATCTATAGGTTCCATCTTACCATCAGCGATGCTAAAAAAAAGAGAGTAACAGCATATCAATACCTTCATCATAATATTATATTAAGTATATCTTAGAATAGATATAAGTATCAGGATATTGTTTACTACATCAAGAAGGAAAAAAATAGAAATTAACCAATCGGAGTGCAATCAAAGGGAACATGAGTACCAATAAAGCTTAGGTGGAGTTGACTCTGGGATAATTTCATCATCATTGGCAACTTTCCTTCCAATTGGAGCAAAGCCACCAAAGAGGACCCAGAACTCACCAGAATCTGATTCTGTATCTAATCTTCCATCATCTGTTAATGCAAGGAAATTATTAACATATAAAGTTTCCACCTTAAACACCATATGTGAAAGCTATGTCACACAAAAACTATTCTTTAAGCATTTAAACACGTTTGTTGACATGAGGAAAAACGAGGAAGAGGATGCAATGCAGCTTACCAACAATAGCAACATCACAAGTTCCTTCGTGATACTTGTCTTTCAAATACTGAACGACTTCCAAAGCTTTGGCCCTCTCCTGAATGTTTGAGTTTGCACCGTTGAACTGATAGATCTTTTCTTTGGTGTCCAAGATAAATACATCATCATGATTCAGCGATGAGCGGGCAAAAGGAACCTACAAAAAATAGAACAACAGAAAAAGTTAATGCACATAGGTAATCACTGTTCTAATGCAAAAAGAGACAATAGTTAAAACCTGCTTCAAACGGATTGCACGTTTTCCTTTGCAGGTATACAACCGTGTCTCAAAAACCTCTTCTTCAGGTGTTTTGAAACCGGATGCAACACCACCTTCTAACGGTATAATACATGGCTTGAAATAAGACAAGAATTTGTCAGATTCATGACCCTGAATTTCCCGGTGTTGGACAGCACGGCCTCCAAGAACAGCATCGAGTTCAACTGTTTTAACAGCTGCCGTTCCAGCTTCATCCTGAAATCAACAAACATTAAGTAGTAATAGCCAAAAATCGGTCATAACCAGAAAAAAAAATCTTGAAAACTAGGTACCTGACTTGTATCTTTACCAATCCAGAAATGTATATCAAACAGATAAGCACCACCTTTATTCTGCGTTGTCTGCAAAAATAAAAGATAAACATAACACAACGTGAGTGATAACAATAAAAAGAGCACACATTTCTCGTACAAATGTTACTCTGCTTTGTAAGAGATAATAACAAAATACTTAATTGAACAAACTGTCACTTGGGTAAGTAATGAAAGGAATTTCAAACCTGCAAGACAATGTAAGTGTCTCCCATATAAAACTTTCCATATTCAGACTTTGGTACTGGAACTGCCTCAAAATTCTCGATTCTCCAGATTTCAGTTCCTCTAACAAATGTTAAAGCTCAACACTCTCATAACAGTCCAAACATTCAAGAATCTCAAGAAAAGTAATATACTAAAATAAAAGGAACGGAAAAGTAAGTTATGTTTCTGAAAGGATACGGTTTCTGCCCAGCTCCTTGAAATGCAGGATCCAACACTTTTGTTGACCCAGACATTTTTTGTATAACGATCAAATCCTTTGTCGTGTGAGTGAAATTTTTTTACAAACTACAGACGGCAACAACGAACCTGATCCGTCAAAAACATATGGAAAAAATAAAAAAAAATAACTAAGATAATCAGCCAAAATCTCCGAGTCATTTGGTTCAACATTAATCTGCCTTTATAGAAAACTCTGATTCAATCTCGGAAGCTGTTGATCATGAAAAAATTCCATGATCTACGAAAAAAAGGCTCCCAGAGATCGACTAGTGAGAAATATAGTCGTTAATGGAACTTATAAAGCATGTTACGGCTATGGCTCTAATAAACCTTCATTTCAGAGAAAAATCTAAACTTTTGCGATTTCCAGGAATTGATGACAGATGATTCAGAATACCCAGAAAGAAAAATCGAGAATTTTGGTAATTAGACAGAAACATTAAAACGGATCGAGAATTAAAGGAAAACAAATAGGGATCGACGATGAGCGGAACAAGGTAAGAACAGAAGCAAATCGAAAATTCAAATGATCCGGACACACGCATTAGTCAAACCGATCCATAGATCGAAAAACGTACCTGGAGAAAGATCTGCGTGTAGCACTAAGAGAAATAAAGAAGAACTGGCAATAAAAAAAAAAAAGATGGAGAAGATGAGGAGCAGGGAAAGGAAGAAGAAGGGTAAAGCGAATTGAATTAAATTATTGAAAAGAGGTGTGCGCTGGCTAATTACGTTTTTCTCGCTCCGCCTTTTTCTTAATGCTTTTTTCGTAACGCTTTTTCTTAGATTTACAGTTGAGAGATTGAGGAGGCGGAGAAGAAGAAGAAGAAGAAAGAGGGAGAAGACAAAGGTTTGAGAAAGACGTTTGAGAGTCTGTCAAATTTAAGGCAAAGGAAAAAGATCCCGTCGTAATATTCACCGACCAATGTTTGTTGGCTTTTCAATTTCTCAATTTATTACCACATTTTAATCCAAATATCCGCAATAAAGTGAAACCAAAACCCAAAATTAAGACATGGTTTTCATCTTTGGGGAGTAGATGGATTTCAACCATTGCCCTCACATTACATTATTGGAAAAAAATCTTTGAAAATTCACCGATGCAAATCTCCTATTATTAAGCTATTTTGCCAATTAGATTCATCCTTAACGGATTTGTGAAAGTGATTGTCTTCAAATATGAGGTTAGAGGGTTTTCTTTTCTCAACTCAATAAACATTCCTAAATTGCAAATGTTGTTAATTTTGTTAAAAATTTTGTAGTAAATAAACCTAGTTTTACACACAAAAATAACAAAGACATTTACAATATAAGTATACAAAAGATTGTATGAGAAGATCGTACAATATCATAAATTATCTAAGTGCACTTATACACGCTTTGTATTATTGAATTATGGAGAACAAGAGAAGTATTATAGAATGAATAAGAAATATTATCAATATGTAGATGGAGAGATTGTATCCATCATTTCACTATTTCAGCATGACACGATATTCTCTTTTTTAGCATGTGAATTTGCACGACTTAACTCCTTTTGACCCCCAAAAAAAGAAGAGATTGTTATATTTATATACATTTTCTCAAAATTTGATGATACAAATAGACATTTTCCTATTCATGATGGACAATTTTTTTGGTTTGAAATAACAAAGAATCCTATCTTTCTAACTCTTTCCATTTTTCATTTACATACATATTTTTAAGACTTTTTATTCAACACCATTTTTGAATTATTAGTTATGATTTTTTTACGTTATTCATTTTATAATTTTTATTTTTGGTGAAAATTTTCGATACTAAAAAATGGACTACGATGTGCATGTAAAAACAAATAATTTTCATATTTTATAATTATTTGTCTATCATCAATTTATCCACAAATATTAATCTACATGTAATGTTTTTGTTCTAAATCTTTCATATCCACATGTTTTTGAACCACAACTAACAAAGTATAATAAAAATGAATATCAAGATATATAAAAATAATTATAATGTTTATGACAAAAAAAATAGTCAAGATATGTTTCTTAAATGATGCAAATAAACATGGGATGATGAATAGTTAGAAGGTATTAAAACTAGTTGAATAGAATTAAAATTGGTCCGATGTTAAAGTTGTCTTAAAAGTTTTGGAATATATGCAAATAGTGCAAACACATAATAACACACCAAATGTGTAGTTGTGTAATTAGATTTTGTCAAAGTATCTTTTAGTATAAACCACTCAAAAGTATATATGTAGAATCTGGAGGTTCAACAATCACAATAATACAAACCAGATAAATGTAGAACAACCTTATTTTCTAGAGCTTTTAGGAACAACTCTATATTTTCCTTGTACATATTATGGTATATATAAACATAATTACTTTTCTGTAGAGATTTCAGATACAACTTTCGTCAATGTTTTTTATTTATTTTATCTTTTGTTGCTCAAGTATTTGGATCATTTTAATTACAAAATTGATTTTTTTTAAAGAAATTAACTCATCTATCGGCTTTAAACTATAGAGAATAATACACCACTATACACATTATTTTATATATACAAGTTAATTTTTTTTTCCATCAAACTTTATTAATTACTTAAATCATTGTTTACATTATTTAAATCATTGTTTACAATTAAAGATAAAAAAAATAGAAAACTATTATAAATGTTCTAGTTCACATTAGATATCATAACAGTTGATGCGAGTGTGTACGCTATCTGATTTGCTGTTCGTCTCTGTTGCGTGAATCGTAAACCTTAGAACATAGATTCTCATTGTCGTATGGTATTGATGTAATGTTGTAAATAGAAATTATCTTCTTTGCGGTTAAGTAGGTTGTAGATCGTGAAATTATCACCTTCGAAAATAACATGTTGAAAACCCAGATACCAAACTGATTGAAGTGCCCATATTAATGCAGATAACTCGGCTTCTATTACTCTCGATCGTTCTTGAAATTTTTCCCTTCCAGTAAATTGGAAAAAACCTATGTCATTCCGAATTATCCATCCAAAACCAAAATGGGTATTTCAGATCGATGTGATGCATCATAATTACATTTGACTCAATCTTTTGGTGGTATCTTCCAAATTGGCTTTGGATAATTTGGATTATTCACTTGATCTGTAGAAATTCCATTGACATTCTTTAACATTGAATTGTCACATTCATTGGCATCTTCTACACTTTACTGAAGCATTCTGTCTATTGAGATATTGTTGTGATTAAACACCAGCTCGTTTATGCACTTCCATATTCGCCAGAGTATATAGAAAGGGATAAATTTTTGCAGCGGCAATACTTGGCTATTATTGTAGTTTGTCATAAAAAATCGGATGTTGTAAAAAATATTAAAAGAACTTTGACAAATGGCAGTTGTAAATATTCCCGATTTCTTCCAAATCATATGAGCAAAATGGCATAAGAAAAAAGTGTGTATTTCTGTTTCCTCTGAAACACAACATTTATGGCAGATATTATCTTGTAAAATCTTCAGATGATATATATGTGATTTTAGAGGAAAACTTTTGGATAGTAACCTCCACAAAAATGTTTATATTTAGGGGTATCATAATCGACCATATATTCTTGGCCAAGTCCTGATGATCTGCCAATGGCGGTTTGGCAAGTGTAGAATTATGGTGTGAGGAGTCCACCATAAACCGATATCCTGATTTTACCGAATAAGAACCATTATTTGTATATCTCCAAACCCATCGATCTTGAGATGGAAAAGCTGAAGTGAAGATTTTGTAGATAAGATGGTGATCTTTTTTTTCAATCAAATCATTTAACATCTCTTCGTCCCATTGATTTGTATGTTTATCCAAAAGTATATCGACCTTGAGTTTTAGATTTGTATATGGTAACAATCTCGGAGCTTTGGGAGGCATAACAGGTAGCCATGTCGAATTCCTGATTTCAGTAGAAGATCCATTACCAATCATCCGCTTTAAACCTGACTACAAAAGTTGACGTCCATGTACAATTGATTGCCATCCTAAAGAAGCCATGTTTCCGAGAATGACAGATAGTATGTCCCCATTATGAAAATGTCGACTCTTAAGAATACGAGATATAAGGAAAAGCGGTCTTTGCAAAAAATTTCAGCACAGATTCGCAAGTAAATCTTGATTAAAAAGTTGGAAGTCACGAAAGCCTAGGTCATCCAGGATTTTTGGTGTTGTTATCTTTTTCCAGGACACCCATGAAGTTTTGTATCTGGTCCCAATTGATCTTCTCCAGAATCATGACAAACATTGATCCAAATGCTTACAGATATGTATTGGTAGTTTAAAAACGTTCATTGAATAAATCGGCATCGCAAATCTAATAGCTTTTAATTAATATTTCTTTTCCTGCCGGAGTCAAAAATTTGGTTTTCCACCCAAAAATTCTTGACTTTACTTTTGTCAATGATGTATGTGAACAATTGGTGGCGATTGCGATTAAGCTGTTCGGATAGCCCCAAATATTTACCTCCACCACCAATACTTTGTATACCAAGTCTCTGTTGAATTGATGTTCTTGTATGATGAAAGACTTTGTTCCCAAATGTAATAGAAGATTTGTCAAAGTTGATTATCTGCCCAGAAGCACGACCATAGTCTTCAAATATTTCTTTTAAGTTTTGTACATTATTAAGATCAGCTTTGACAAAGAACAGTGAATCATCCGCAAACAAAAGATGCAAAATTGTTGGTTCACAACGACCAAATTGTAATGGCTGAATAAATTTCTGTTGTTCAGCCTAGTGTAGCAAAGAACTAATGACATCAGAACATAGTATAAACAGATATGGTGATAACGGATCGCCTTGTCTTAATACACGAGATGATCGAAAAAACCCATAAAGACTACCATTCACAAGCACTGAAAATAATGTAAAGGATACGCATTCCATAATCCAATTTATCCATTGCAAAAAAGCCTTTTTTAAGAAGCACTGCTCGTAAAAAATTCTATTCCAAACGGTCGTAAGCCTTACTCATATCGATTTTGATAGCCATGAATGATTTTGCACAATTTTGTTGTGTATTTAGAGAATGAAAAGCTTCATGAGCAATCAGTACATTATCTGTAATAATTTTTCCTGGAATGAAAGCAGTCTGGTTTTCTGACACAGTAACATGTAGCATTGATTTAAGGCGCAAAACCAAAATCTTCAAGATGATTTTGTAAGCGACATTGCAAAGAGATATTGGGCGAAAATCTTGTAATAATCTAGGGCTTTCTGTTTTTAGAATAAGACAAATATTTGTATGATTTAACTCTGTTGTCATAAAGCTAGTTAAGAAAAATCTATTAACCTCTTCAATCACATCCGTACCTACAATATCCCAATGCTTCTGATAGAAACATCCAGAAAACTATCCGGTCGTGGTGATTTATGTGATCCAATTGAGAAAAATGCCTTTCGTACCTCATCAAAAGAAATCAGTTTTGTAAATTCTTCATTCATATCATCAGATACCACTGATTTCACATTTGTTAGCACTGAATCTACATTGTTGGTATTTGTCGTCTGGAATAATTCTAAGAAATGTAGAATAGCTTGCTTTGACATAAATATTGTCCCCCTGATCATTCTGAATTGAAGTGATTGTATTTCTAGATCTTCGGTTTTTGGTTAGTGCATGGAAGAATTTAGTATTCCTGTCTCCTTCGTTTAGCCAATGGTTTCTACTTTTAAGATTCCAGTAAATCTCCTCGTCTACATAGACCTTAATTAACTAAATCTTGTTTTAAAAAGGAAATAAGTCGTAGATCATAGTCTGGCTTAACCTTTTCTGTATCAATCGTAAAACTCAGCTTCCTGATATGACTGTTTGAGTTTGTAAAAGAATTTCTTTTCCAATTGGAAATTCTTTTTCGACAATCCTTAATTCTTTGAGGGAGGGATGTTAGAGGGTAGTCTGAGTTAGTATTCCAACTATTATCTATGATGCCTTCAAAACTATCTTCATTCATCCAACGAGGGTTATATCGGAATACTTTTTCCCCTAAATTTGTGGTCCTTGTGATCTTAATTATTCTTGATCTATGGTCTGAATCAATCATCTCCAGATATTCAATCACCGATGCAAGATAAATTGATTTCCATTCATAATTGGCAAACGCTCTATCAAGGCAACACTGAATTAGCTGGTTATTCCTTTTACCCGACCATGTCATATTATTACCATAAACCGTAGGTATGACATCTGACAAATGGATATCATTTGTTGGAAATCATAAAGGCTCCATGGTTCTCTAGTAGGACCCCCAATTTTGTCATGTATATGTAGAATTTCATTAAAGTCTCACACATAAGCCAAAGACTTTTACGTATGGTTGAAATTTTCTGTAATCTTTCCCAAAGATTTGAGCGATATTTACGAATCAGATGCCCATATACACATGACAAATAGAAAGTATAGCTTTTATTATCAATCTTACAATCAATAAGTCTTTCATCTGAACTGATAATGTTTACAGAAACATACTTATTCCATAAAAGTGCTAAACCACCCCTAATTATTTTTGGGGGAATACACAACACAGAGTCATAGTTTAAAATACTAGCCACATCATGAACCACTTCATTGCCATTTTTTTGTTTCCACAAGGAAGAGTATGTCCGGGGAATAAGTCTTATTTATTCCCTTCAGACGTCAAGCTACTAGAGCTCCTCCTAGTCCCCGGCAGTTCCAAAATGTTATATTCATTCTGAATCCGGTGGATTATGATCCACCAAACCATCACCTAAAGAACTCGAAATTTCACACAGTAAAATATTTTCCCTAATTTTATAACTTTTATTTATTAAATTTGGGATTTTAATAAGTTTATAAAATTCCATATTATCCTTTATGGAATTAAGATTTATCCAAATTTTAATTAACTTAGTAATCCTAATTTTATTAATTTTACTTACAATTATACTAATAATTCGGTTACTAATATTTCGGTTAATAATAAACCAAATTGCGGTTATTATTCTTGGGTTAAATAAGAATATTAACCGAATTAAAAAAGTAAAACCGAATAAATTGAACCGGGTTACATTAGACCTAACCAAAAATAATCCTAAAACCGCTTTAATTCCTCTACCTAAACCGTACGCATGCTTACCTGGTGAACCGGCACGATTTGTGACAACATCGGCTATGATCAGTGCGGTTTTTTATGCGTTTAATGGGATAGAGTTTAGATTCTGGCGAAGACATGGATTCCGATGGGCGTGGTCTTTTCTCTGTTGGAGGTGAAGTATTTGGACCACCATTGACGGAATTAGATGGGTTTTCTGAATTTTGCAGCGGTAACGGTAATAGTGAGGGATGTGGAAATCCCGGAGGCATCGGATTGTTGTCGTCATCACCGGAGTCATCATTTTCGGGAGGAAAGTCTGTCGGATTTTCCGAAATGGGGATGGAAGTACAGTCGATGGAATCATGAGATATAATTCCACATTTAGGACAGAAAGATCTTAGTCTCGCGTACCAAAATTTGAGTGTTGTTTCCATATTATTGAACTTGAACTTTCTCTGAAATTTCAGGGAAAAGTCGATGTTCATGAAGATCCTCACTCGGACGAATTCAACTCGGTGAGAATTGTTGGAATTGAAATCCAATTCGAGAATGTCGCCGAGGGTTCCTCTGATGTAAATAACCATCGGGTAAGTGAGATACTAGATTGGGATGTCGTGAATTTGCAACCAGAAAGGAATGAATTTCATGTCCTCACTTTCAATCGTTGGAGTCCATTTTTGCAGAATACACATGCGGTCATTAAATGACCAAGGCCCTCGGCGAAGAACAGAGAGAAATGCATCTTCCTTTTCAAACAAAAACTGTGTTCGATTCCCGGCAATAATACGGCCAGTGACAACACCGACACTCCAAAGGCACGGTAGGGTAGTCATCATGGCTCTTAAATTTTGTTTTTTCGGATTAACGGGTTTGCCAACAATAGAGAATCTTGTTTCCGATGCCGGTTGAATGCATAAATCCGGGGGCAATGAAATTGGAGGTTCGTTGATTCCAAAATTGATATCTTGGAATCGATTAACAAGAAAGTCAGACATTGTTTGAGAACGAGAAAGGTGGATGAAAAATATAAGAATATGAAGAAGGAAAGACAACAATTATATAGTGATTAGTTAACTAGTTTTGTTGACAAAAACCGTCGAAAAGTCGATGATGGACACTCTTTTGACAAAGAGACAAACACTTTGCCGGCTGTAGTAACCGTCGACGAAGATAGGAGCGAAGAGATGCGAAAAAGACAGGAAAATAGTTTTTAGAGAGAGAAAGTAGAGAGAATGCAGAGAGAATATGTATTATATACAAGCTAATTCACATTTAGTAATAAATTCTTATATTTTGACTTTCTGGCAAATTTAAAGATATTAATTATTGATAATGGTGTAAAGACATAATTATTGACTACATGGAGTAATAATCTTCGTGCAAAATATGTGTAATGAAATTGGTACATAAATTAGGAAAAACAAGATCCAGAAAAACTCTGTTTTGACTATATAACCACTGGTTGGTTCTTTTTCAACTTCAACCTGTTCAAATTTCTTTTATCATTATTGTTTTCTCTCTTTTTTTGCATTATAATTCTCAAAAATCAACATTTTCAATATATACCTTTAGCATAGTTAATAAATATGTATACCAGTAATTTTCAATAAAATAGATATATATATCATTTATATTTAAGTTTTAATTCATTTAATTTATTTTAAAATATAATTAAGAGTAATTAAATTTTGCCTCCATTGGAAATTTGGTTTAGACTCTCGGAATCAATCCCACAATTCATCAGTGACTATTTTTCAAAAAATCACGATACTTAATTAAATTGGTACGTATGTGTTGCCGGGTCAACTTCACGAAGACAAAAATAAACAAAGTTTATAACTTATACCAGCAGCAATAAAAAACCAAGATTAAGGTTCAAGGCCACTCCATTATCAAGAAAAGTTATTAAAAATGATACTTCAACAAATACCAACTCAAAATGTCCACAACATGTAAAAAAAAAAGTAATATGTTTTTGTTAACAACCGGTTAATGTAAAAATCATATAACAAGGAAATGGCTCATTGATGACAATGACTTAAACTTCTTTTGATATCAAAATTCGAATATACCACAATGGTTTGATTATGAATCTATAATGGTGATGATGATTGAACATATGTGCTTTCGAAAGTTGGCATATATTATATAACATGGGGGCTAAGAAAAGCCTGAAACATATCATGTGAGTCAGTGAGTGTAATTAATAAAGTGTCACCTTCATATCTAAACATTATTTTCCCAAAGTTATATGATCGCAGAACAGTCCACGACCTCACCTCACATGGAAGGTGTCCCATGTCCCATGTTTATCTTTCTTCTTTTCCAAAATTCGCCATAAGTGCTTCGACATTCACAAAATTTACGGAATTGTTTGGTTTTTTTTTTTTTTTTTTTTTTTGATGTAGAACATGTTAATTCAATGGCTTAATGTAATAAAATTCATCGACAATCCATAGAAATTAAATGGATAAATTGAAACTCAGTCTTTATCTTCTTCTCCCACTGGTTGCTGATTTTGAAATCTCTTCTTCAATAACTTAGGTCTTGGTTTCATGGGCTTCAAGTACTCAGATTGTAATCTCACCATTTCTTTCAGAACCCTAATCAGCTTCCTCTCGATTTCTTCGCCGTTCGGCTCGATGGCTCTTAGGCACCGTGCCACTGCCTCTGCTGTGGTTACGCATCCGCCGAATGGCTCCCTCCTAAGCACCAGCTCCGAGTCGTATATGCTTCCTCCGTTCACGGACGCGTCTATTCCCGAATCCAGACACACCCTGACTGCCCCTGCTTCTCTTAGAACCTCCTCGCTAGCCCTCACCATCTCCTTCGCGTGCTTCCACGTCGCGTCGAATACAATGAGCCTCAGCGGCGAATTCGAAACCCCTTGATTGTTCAGGAGGTTTAGGGATTTGTATTCGGATATGGTGACGGCGGGGGATGAAGGAGAGGAGGGGTAGAGGTAGATTGTAGGTGGTGACGGGAGTGAGGTTTCTCCGGCGGAGATGTGGCGCCGGGTCAGGCGACGACAGGGGATTCTGGTGACGTTGCGTAAGGATTTGGTCAGGAGAGGCGTGGTGTTAAGCTTGTGCCGTGATTCGTGTGGATGGTGAAGAATGACGATCTCCGTCCTCGTCGGAATTGGATCCGCCGGTATGACGTGGCAGAGACAAATCGGCTGCGGGCGATCGCAGTTACTGCAGAGCGACCGTCGATTCGCGCCTGGTTCCTCCATCGTCACTGCTATGTCAAGCGAGGGAATCCAATTTTAATCGGAAATTTATTCAGAATAAGTCTAAAATGACGTCGTATTACATCAACGATACGAGGTTCGCCGTATTGCCGGGTTCATGATGCGTCTAATTGCCTGTTTATATGATACGACGACGTTGCGTATCCCTGATACGTGTCGTTGCCTGTTCTGATACGATGTCGTTTCGTGTCCCTGATACGACATCGTTGCAGGTCCATGATAAAACGCCCTTGCGTGTCCCATATACGACGTCGTAGCATTCCACAAGCATTGCGTTTCCATCGTTGCGTTCCATGATACGACGCCGTTGCCTCTCCGATGATTCGTATAGATTGATGAACTGCATAGACTTTTTGTACTCTCTCTACTCACCACTTTTTACGATTAGATGATCAAAGTTGCTGAAACTATGAAAAATAGAGAAGAGCAATGATCAAATCCAAAGAACAATTGTCCAGTGTGACCTCGGAGCTTCCGGCAATGGATGCCACTCGGTTCCAACACACCCCTTACTACTGGTCTTTGTTCTTGCCCGCCTTATTCCTACCGTCCTACGCAATTCCATTCGATTTAGATTTCTTCAAATGATAGATAGACAGGCGTATTCTACTTGTTTTTTGTTATCTCCAAAACCCAGAAAACCATTTTGAAGGGTTCTGATTGATTTATTCTTCTTTTGGAGAATCTTCTGTCTTTTGGTGGGTTATATTTGGTACAAGTTGAACCTTTTGGTGACTTTTTTTTTTGTAGCGAAGAGAACGTGTATCTACTCTGCAAAACTTTGTGCGAGAATGGTGTAGCGGATGCGACGGGTTCCGATCTGTTTGTTGTTTTCATCTCGAATGAAAAGAAGCAGGCAAGCATGTTTCTCTTATTAATAATAATCTTTAATCATTGTAAGTTCTTATGTTTGGTCTTGTTGGTGTTGGATACACTGCTATCACAATTTTTGATTGTTGATTTGGAGTTTAAGTTATTCGTATGATAATCAGAGTGTGTATTTTTCAATGTCCGTTATTGATAATATAACTAGGTTCCACTTTGGCATCAGAAAGCAAGTAGAAGGGCTGATGGGATTGTACTGTGGGATTATCATGTCATCTGTGTACAGGTAAACTTATAATGTCCAAACGAGAGATGTCGGTTTTTGGAATAAGTCTTGATTTTGGTTTTATATTTGCATTAATAGAAAAAGAAAGAAAGTGGTTCTGAGCCTTTGGTGTGGGATCTTGATTCAACTTTGCCTTTCCCTTCACTCTTAGCTTCATATGTGAATGAAACTATTCAGCCATCTTTTCAGCTCTTTGCAGATTATCAGAGGTAATTGATCCTTCTAGTAACCTATATCTGGATGCCAAAGAGATCGTCTTGTTATTGCAAGTGAAGATTGACATTGTTTTTTCTTCCACTTCATTATCTCATATGTTCCTAAACCCTATGTTTTTTCAAAAGGAGTAGGCTGCAGAGACGTAATCTCAACAAATTTTGTGTTGAGCATTATAGATATAATGGTTTTGTTCTTTTGTTTGGTTGAGATCAGGTTCTTCCGCATTGTGCATGCTCCTCTGTTCTTTAATCACTTTGCTTCCGATAGAAGACACATGAAAGAACCTGATGGAAGCTGGACTGCCCAACCTCCACCTTATGAACCCATTGTTGCCCAAGGTAAGATGCAACAACTTTCACCCATTCATCAACAGTGTTCATTTCCTCAGCAGCAACATCAGTCGTGATTCTGCTTGTACTGTTTTGCTTCTGAAGACGGAATCTTGCACAATTTGAACGAGTACATTGCTATGAACGGTGCAAATGCATTGCCAACACTGGATCATGACACGGTGAGAGCAGCAATTTCCCAGAAACTTGGAGTTGTGGTGAGCCATGCCCAGCTTGAGGAGCTCTTCGAGAAACTTCCTTAACATGCCACTGACATTTTCTTTGTTGGAGAGACTCATATAAGTTACTTATCTCTGAAACATTAGTGTATTCCGAGTCAGAGATTGTGTTTATACTGGGAAACGTTATACACTCACAAAATGTATGCTTACAATGGAACAGTACATGACTTTCTCTACAACCCCAGAAGAAAAATTTTCTGAAAAGGGAACCAAAAAGTAAAGAATCAAAGATACAATCTTTTTATAACTGTTTTCTATCATTGCATTACTGCTAGATCCATACCGTGACTCATCATCACACCAATTCCATTAGCAGCGGGTCGCCTTCAGCCATTTGACCAACCAATTTGATGAAATCTTGTTCACTGGATGTGCTCCACGGGTGAACTGCAGGTGCTTGAGAAGAATACAAACTCGACGAAGAGTTAAACGAAGGTGATTTCCTCTTATATACCATTGAACCAAGAACCGGGTCAAAATTTTGAGGTGAATCCATAGACAGGAAGAACATTGGCACAGCCACTTTGTAATGCAGGTCCATATCGTCCACGAGATCAACAAGATCTTTAAAGTCGCTTACGAGCCGTTTTGGCACGTAGAATACCTTTGAACTGCATACTATTAAGGTGTCATGATTATTCTTGGCGGCGTCCTTGTAGTTAATTTGGAAATGAGGTGGCATTGTACTTACAACTTTCTTCACTAACTCGGCTTGTACAGAAAACCAATCCGATTTCCCCGTTGTTTTCACTGATGTCCATGACTTCGATACCTAATCGCCCAGTTACAACATGTAAGATGATGCACATATGGAGATAGCCGATAAGCCGAAATTCTGATGAGAATTTATATACCTTGTCTGTAGTCCAAATCTTAGTCTTGTCGGCTTGAAGTAGATTCCAGTAATTGAGAATTGTATCGTCTTCAACAAACAGAAATCCTTCAGCGCTGCTATATCGATCAAATATCTTTGGTAGATGCCTGAAATATATACATACAAACTTACCGTTAAAAGCTCAAATTCTAATCAACATACGTACTAGTCTTGAGAAAATTCTTACTTGTAAATGTGGTCGAGTTTGGCTTCTTCGACATAGAGATCCGAGTTCTTCTGAGATGACAACATCACAACGGTTTTAAATACTCGTCCATAAAGTAACCTCCACTCAAGCGTGGTGCGTTCAACGGGACCATTACAAAACATAACAAGCACAACATTCCCAAAGTTCTTCCTCCACCTTATCAAGTTCCCTATTTCAGTGCTCACTGTGCCTGTCTCCTCAACCCCAAGATGAACCGAAGGCAGCTTCCTAGGAACAAACTCTTTTCTATCCCCATGACCGATACTTGCTCGTGGGCGATCCAATTCTAGTGACATCAACCTCGGTTGTTGGTACCCGACAGTAATCAAATCCTGAAGCCAAGCTGCTGTGAATTTCACATTCTGTTCTGTCCAAAACCCTTCTTCAGCCATAGCAAAGCTCAAATCAAGTATTGTCTCAAAGAAAATATGCCTCTCTGATCTCCAAGCAAGTAAGAATTTTATCAAACGACCAACATTTACATGAAGATCTTTCTCCTCTGCAAAAGGATAAGCCTCGATTCTATCAAACCGGTGAGCCGTAGGTGGATACACAGCAACATAGCCACCAAGCTCCCACAATAGCCTTTGTCCCCAATAACCTCTCAACACATCAGAAGCCATGGAACTAACCGAAACAGGAAGCATTAACCCCCAAAAGGCTGACGAATGGTAAAGAGTGTTAAACGAATTAACTGGCACCATTACACCTTGAGGCAAAGCCACTTTAGGAGAATGCTCATCGAACCTAATATCAAAGGCTTCTAAGGTCGTTTTCCTGGTGAAGTAAAACACCGAATCAACATCCGGTAAACCATTCGAAATCCCTTGCTGTATAAACTGCTTACCCCCAAAAACCTCAGTGTAATACTCCTCATGGTTTATCTCACCTACATTCTCTAATGGCAAACCTCTAGGCCAAACAGAACGTTGTCCGAAATGAATATAAGGATTAACTACAGTCCTATTGATGTTTTCATGACTATACTGCAAAATCGGCTCTTGCTTAGCATTTTCGCCAACTAACTCTACATCAAAATGCTTTCCTAGATCTGCATCAATCACTTCGCCACGATCATCCGCATCGTAGATCTTTTTCGCCCCGTGCTGGATTGCGAACAAGTAACCGACGCTCTTCCGCACGAAAGAATCGTAAGGCAAGTGATCTAAAACGCGGTAACCCAATTCTGCTTGAGCATCGAGAGAGAGAAAGATCGCACCTTTGAGACTCCAATCCTTCGGGGTCACTGAGTTGCCGATCGCCAGAACCTGCCATCCTCGGATCTTCACTAAGCTCTTGAGCTCCTTAGTCGGATAATTCGTCACAGAAACAACGATCCATTTCTCGGTCAGGAAATTAGCGTACGGGGAGGTCTTGTCGGAGACGACCTTGATCGAATGCCACTTGATCTGGGGACGAGAGAGAGATTGAAGGGACTGACCTGACTGAGACTGAAAACAAAGGAGAGAAGCAGTGTCGGTGGTGTTGTAGAGGAAGAAGAAAGCTGCTACGGTGACGATGAATAGAAAGAAGATAACAATTCTGGAGACATTTTCCGAGACCCAAGAGGAGAAATCAAGGTTTTTAGGTTCACTGAATCGTCGAATCTGCTGATGAGTTGGGAGTTCTCTGATCTGAGATTTCGGCGGCTTGAGAGGAGACTGCACTGCACGATCCTGAACCAACATCGAATCAATCAAGACAACTCAAAACACTTCCTGAATCAGAACAACTTCAAAATCCCAGACACAACACACATACCCTGAGACGGTTGTGATATTTCCACCAGAACAAAATAAAAAATTTCGGGTGTGTTTTGTCTGCAACTGTATGTAAGACGGTTGTTGGAAATGACGTTGCTTAAGCTTGAATGCAATGCAAAAGCTGGGAAAGCGAAGTCTGGTCCGATGCAAACTTGGGTTGTCTTCTTTATCCTCCAAAGAGACAACTAAACAGTAATTCCTGGTGTAATCTGTAGGACCAGTCAAGCCCTCACATGAAGAAGCTAAGTTCGTATCATAATAAGGACATACACGATAACATTATTTATAATACGAATTTTTAATATTACCGCATTCTTTTTTCAAATATATAATTTTTTACATTGGAAACTGCTATATTAAAAAGGGAGATGTATTTTTAAAATATACATATATATTGTAATTTTAATAATTAAAATACTTAAAACTTATTTGTGAACAAAGTTGCAAACTAGCAAGCATGCCTACCCATTTCCAACCTTAATTTTGGTACAATCCAATTTATCGGACCTCTACAGAAATACAAGAAATATGATTTTATTTTGTGATAATTGGCATCAATGAATAATTCAACTAAAATCACCATCTTTGTGTTCCGACATGACTAAAATCTTGACAGGGTCATCAATATTTTCTTAAATATTCTTCAATCTGTACATGACCTGAAAAAACAATAAGAATATTGTCTTTTGTATAGTGAAACGAGTTTCAGCTCTCACAGTTTGGGTTGTCCGCATCCCCTGAACGATCCATGAAGAGGTTGAGAATTTCTGAAACCAACAATGTCTCCGATATCAACAGATGGTAACGGAACTTCCTCTTTGTCACTTGCCATTTCCTTCAAGTGATGGCTTCCGTATACTCTTATGCTCAGCGATTTCTTCCGCGCTGCTCCAACCTTTATGTATTCCTCAAAGAAATCTATCAACTCTTGCTTCTGAAGCTGCTTCAGCGCAGAGACCTGCCGACAAACAAACCCCATTCTCTCATTTGATCAGTCGCACTCAAAGAACTTCATACTAACCTGAACTAATCCTAACAGGGATTCTATTGTTCAACGAAGTCTAAGAAAAGTGCTAAGGCATTTTTCTTAGTTTAAAAGACAGGAGGAAGGTATTCTGTACCTCTGCCTCTTTACGGTTGAATTTAAGTGTTCCATTTTGAATCTCACGCCAGTAATAACGGGATTCCTCCTTCAAGTTCTTGTGTTTTTCAAGCTTCATGTCTATCAAAGCTGTTACATTGCTCTTGAGAAATAGTAACTCATGTCACTTCATAATTCTTGTTGAGGATCATATTGGATAGCTAGATTACGTGAGATATATATAGCTAACAGGTTGACCAGTCTCACCTTGAATTCCTCATCACTCATCTCGCCAAGTTTACTCTCAAAGGTCTTCAGTAATGACTCCACCCTCGAGTCAATATTTTCCGGACCCTATTAAAGATTAAACCCTCTAGAAAATTAAGAAGATGAGCCTTAACTTAAAAAAGGCTTATAATTACAGAAATGGCTGTTATGGTTTGGTACCTTAACTGAAGACTGGATAATGAACTGTATACCATAGATGCCAGAATCATTCCTAGGTTGCAGAAAAGTGCGATTAAACAGAATTCAGGGAAGGTATATGATCGATATGAAGACAAGCACCCTCCCATTCTATACCAATACAAAAGAAGACCCAAGGTGGATAAGACAGTGGGCTCAAGGACAAACAGCAAAAGGAAGAGAGAAATGGGCTTCAAAGAAATGGGGATAAGGGCCTAACTCTAGTGAAGGAAGTAACCAAGGTTGGGGAGGAAGATCCCAAAGCAGGTTAGTGTCAGAGAATCACCAAGGAGGGGAGGGAAGAATAACGGCGTAAGATTTGGAAGAGGAGGAATATAAATAGAGAGAAGGATAGAAGAGAGGCACGTTGGTAGTAGAGAGTGATATTAAGGTAAGAGTGAGTGTTTATTTGCTCTTTGGGTTGTATTCGATTCAGGGAATTGATTACAAATCTGATTTCTAAATTCTGTTCTTATCAAGGTGGTATCAGAGCATCGATTCTCACGACCATGGGTAAGAAGCAAGAAACTGGAAAAATGGTGGAAGAAACATTGAAGGAACAGGTGGACAGAATGCAAGCGGAGGTGAGTAAGGTAGGAGGAATGGAGCGCAGTATCGCGGAAATCCAGCAGCAGCTGGAAAAACTGAACGTGCTTGACCATCTGGAGGAACTGCTGGCTCAAAGGGAGCTACGATCAGCGCTTACAGGAAAAATGGCAGCAGGGAGCGCGACGGAGAAGGGTAGTGCAGCCGTCCATGGAGACAACCGGGAGCTGATTAAGGAGACGGGTGAGGCGTCCAGGGCGAGCGAGTTTCCCATGCCGAGTCGCACGGAGACTAGTCGTTCTGACACGATGAAGCGGAGAATGGATCTGCCGACTTGCGATGGGAGCAACATCGACGCGTAGGTGTTCAAGTTGGAGCTGTATTTTGAGATGAATGACTTCTCACGTGAGGAGAAGCTTCACGTCGTTGCCATCAGCCTCGACGGAGAAGCGCTTGAGTGGTTTAGATGGGAGCGGGATCGCCGTCCATTTCGCGATTGGGAGCACGTGAAACAGAGGATGATCGAGAATTTCACACCAGGAGACGTTGCAACACCGGAGGAAAAACTTCTTGTTCTGCGTCAGGAAGGATCGGTACGCGAGTATTGCCGTGAGTTCAAGATTCTCGCAGCTCAGGCGCCAGAGATTCGAGAGTTCATGCTGGAGAAGATGTTTTTGGTAGGATTGACGCCGACCGTACGCATGAGAGTGAAGGTGTTCGAGCCAAGGGGATTGGACCGAATCATGACCATAGCCCAAAGAGTGGATGATTGGGCCCAATCTGGAGGAAGCCCGGATCATTTCGGTAGAATATCTAAGGTGGGCTACAAGCCCAGTCCAGAAGGAAGGGAAAATCGAATGGGCCCAAGTTCCATGTCAAAGCCCAATTGGGTCCGAAACCCTAATCCAGGGGCGACCTTGCAGCGACAGAGCTTGCCAGTCGAAAGGAGCGGCGTGAGTTCTAGACCGATGTCGAGTCGAGGGGAAGAGTGACGGGTCCCGTTCTGGCGGTTTTCCGAGATCGAGCTCAAGGAAAGGAAGAAACAGGGACTTTGTTTCAAGTGCGACGAAAAGTGGAGTTCCGGGCACAAGTGTCGTTATCGCGAGTTACAGGTGGTGCTAGTGCAACAGGATGGGTCGGAGATAGACGTCGACGAGTAGGAGCAAAGGGGAGACGACGTCCGTGAGTGTGAAGGAGAGGTAGAAGACCGAGCTAAACTATCGCTAAACACATTGGTAGGGCTGTCCTCCCCGAGAACTATGAAACTGCGTGGGACGATTCAATGGAAAAGAGTGGTTGTGATGATCGATAGCGGAGCTTCGCACAATTTTGTAAGAGATTGGTTGCAAGGGGGATACCACCCGAAGCTACAGCGTACTACTAGCGACGGGGGTATCAATACAGGGAGGAGGAGTCTTTCGTGGAGTGCAATTGGAGCTCCAGGGGGTTGTCTTTGAGGTAGATTTTTTACCAATACAATTGGGAAATGCTGATATGATTTTAGGCATGGAATGGCTGGAGACGTTGGGACAAACGGACGTCAATTGGAAACTACAAGTCATGAGGTTTTGGGTTCAGAATGAGAAGGTTACAATCCGTGGAGAACCCGAGCTATGTACAGCCGCGATTTCTCTCAAGGGGGTACAGAAAGCAATCAGGCAGAAGGAATCGGCACTATTGATCGAGCTGGGAATAATGCAGTTAACAAACGAGGACTGTCCAGAGGAGTTGCAGGGGGTGATGGAGAAATTCCAGGAGGTTTTCCAGCTACCTAACGGTTTGCCTCCGTCCTGAGGGAGGGAACACGCAATCGCCTTACGCACAGGAACAGAGCCGATCAAAGTCAGGCCTTTTCGATACCCTCAGGTCCAAAAAGAGGAGATCGAAAGGCAGGTCGCAGACATGCTCGCGACAAGGATCATTCAACCAAGTGAGAGTCCGTTCTCCAGTCCGGTGTTGCTGGTTCGGAAGAAAGATAGGAGCTGGAGGTTCTGCGTGGATTACAGAGCTCTGAAAAAAGTGACAACGCGTGATAACTATCTGATCCCCATGATCGATCACCTATTGGACGATTTGTGTGGGGCGCAAATATTCTCCTAACTGGATCTCAGGTCGGGATACCATCAGATACGGGTAAAGGCGGAAGACATTCCGAAGATAGCTTTTCGCACTCATGACGGTCACTATGAATTCTGCGTCATGCCGTTCGGTCTCTCACCAACGCACCGGCGACCTTCCAATCGTTGATGAATGACGTTTTCAGGCCCTTCTTGAGGAAATTCGTTCTGGTGTTTTTTGATGACATTTTGGTGTATAGCAGGGACTTGACATCTCATGTGGGGCACCTGGAGCAAGTCATAGAGGTTTTGTCGCAGCAACAGTTTTACGCTAACCGGAAAAATGTTAGTTTGGCAGCAAAAAAATAGAGTACCTGGGGCACGTGATCTCAGCAGTAGAGGTAGAAGCGGATGCAGCCAAGATCGTAGCAATGGTGCGCTGGCCAGAACCGAGTTCAATTACCGAGTTGCGAGGGTTTTTGGGGCTCACAGGATACTATAGGCGCTTCGTGAAAGGGTACAAAGCGATGGTAAAGCCACTGACTACGCTATTGAAAAATGATCAGTTTGGGTGGAATCCAGAGGCTTCCAATCATTTGCACAGCTGAAGAAGGCGATGACTGAGGTGCCGATATTAGGATTACCAAACTTTGAAGAGACCTTCGTGGTAGAGGCAAATGCATCCAGTTTTGGGTTGGGTGCAGTATTGATGCATCTATAGAGGCCGCTTGCGTATTATAGCCGAGCCTTGTTCGATCGAGAAGCTTAAGTCGATTTACGAGAAAGAACTGATGGCTATCGTACTAGCCATCCAAAAGTGGCGTCACTATTTGATTGGGCGTCATTTCGTGGTGCGGACTGATCAGCGAAGCTTGAAATTTTTGTTGGAACAGAGGGAAATTGGACTGGAGTATCAGAAGTGGTTAATCAAGCTCATGGGATTCGAATTCAGCATCCAGTATAAACCAGGCGCTGAAAACCAGGTCGCTGATGCCTTATCGCGTTTCAACAGCATGACGGAGCTCACATCCATTACAGCACCAGCACCTATATAGTTGGAAACGATTAGCGAGGAGGTCGACAAAGACGATCAACTGAGGAAAATACAAGAGGAGTTACTAGCCGACCCTACACTCCATCCCGACTACGCGCTCATTCAGGGGAGGTTGTTGCGAAGAGGCAAATTGGTGGTATGTCGTGGATCACCCTCAGTTCGATTGATTTTACAGGAATTTCACAACGGACAGTGTGGAGGCCACGCGGGAGTGTTAAAAACACAGAAGAGAATAGTAGAACAATTCTACTAGAAAGGCATGATGACTGACATCAGACGGCATGTAGCAGCGTGCCCAACTTGCCAACGGTAGAAATATTCCACGTTGGCACCAGGAGGACTACTTCAGCCTCTACCAATACCGACACGGATTTGGGAGGATATTAGTATGGATTTCGTAGAAGGTATGCCAGCCTCACGTGGTAAAAACTCTATAATGGTGGTGGTTGATCGTTTCTCCAAGTACATGCACTTTGTGGGTATCATGCATCCTTACACAGCAGTTGAGATTGCAACGGTCTTCGTACAGGAAATAGTACGCCTTCACGGGTTTTCTAAAACAATTTTCTCCGACAGGGATAAGGTATTTTTAAGCCTTTTTTGGAAGGAACTATTCAGGTTGGCAAGGACTTCACTGCGGTTCAGCACAACATATCATCCTCAAACAGATGGGCAGTCGGAAGTGGTCAACAGAACATTGGAGACGTATCTGCGGTGCTTCGCAGGGGAAAAACCACGTTCATGGGCAATGTATCTAGCTTGGGCAGAATTCTGGTACAACACAGCCCATCACACGACCATCAGGATGTCCCCTTTTAAAGCAGTGTACGGTCGCGATCCCCCGAGTATTCTGAGGTACGAGCAAGGGTCAACAAACGTCGGAGAGCTGGAGGATCAGCTGATTGCCCGTGATCAGGCTATTGAATAGCTACGAGTACACCTATCTCGCGCCCAGCAGTTGATGAAGAAGCAGGTTGATGCACACCGGCGTGATGTGGAATTCCAAGTGGGCGATTGGGTATATCTCAAAATCCGCCCGTACCGACAGAAATCGCTAGCACAGCGGAGCAACGAAAAGCTATCTGCGCGGTTCTATGGCCCTTACGAGGTGGAAAGCCGAATAGGAGCAGTAGCTTATCGGTTGCGACTGCCTCCTTCCACAAAAATTCACAACGTGTTCCATGTCTCGTTACTTAAGAAATCAGTGGGGCCTAACGAACAGAGCCTTCAATTACCAACGCACTTGACTGCTGAGTACGAGCTAAGTGTAGAGCCAGAAGAGGTATTGGCAGCTAGAGTGAATGAGCACACTGGAAAACAGGAACTCTTGGTGAAGTGGAGGGATTCAGCGGAACATGACAACTCTTGGGAACAAATGGAGACTGTGAAGGCACTCTTTCCTCACCTCAATCTTGAGGACAAGATTGAATTTAAAGGGCGGGGTATTGATAGATATGAAGACAAGCACCCTCTCATTCTATACCAATACAAAAGAAGACCCAAGGTGGATAAGACAGTGGGCTCAAGCGACAAACAGCAAAAGGAAGAGAGAAATGGGCTTCAAGGAAATGGGGATAAGGGCCTAACTCTAGTGAAGGAAGTAACCAAGGTTGGGGAGGAAGATCCCAAGGCAGGTTAGTGTTAGAGAATCACCAAGGAGGGGAGGGAAGAATAACGGCATAAGATTTGGAAGAGGAGGAATATATATAGAGAGAGAAGGATAGAAGAGAGGCACGTTGGTAGTAGAGAGTGATATTAAGGTAAGAGTGAGTGTTTGTTTGCTCTTTGGGTTGTATTCGATTCAGGGAATTGATTACAAATCTGTTTTCTAAATTCTGTTCTTATCCGTATATTAGGAAGTACGATGAAATTTCCAATGTATACCTCTGCGCAAGTGCAGTGATGTAACCAAGTTGCTCGACTGTTCTAAGTTGGTGAAAGGTGGCTTGCTTTACAACAAGACCAAATAGCTGAAGTTTAATATTCATGGGAAAGTCATCTCTATGAACCTGTTCATGGCACCAATGTTTTAGTTAGCCAAAACAGTATGATCTCTAAACTAATGAGAAATGAGTACCGATAACTACACGAAGAAACTCCATAAAAACACGTAAAACTGGTAAATACTTCTAAATCTGAGCAAGGAAATACCTGAATATAATGTACTAGAGCAGAGTTTTCATCACTGGGGTTTAAGCCATCATGGTGATAGAAATACCTCATTCCTTCTTCAAGCTTTACAACTCTTTTAGTCAGGTGCTGTGATGGGAACAAAGGTCGGCATATGGGTTTCGGTACGTTAAACAGAACATCTTCAATATGATTGACCATTGACTCAGCGTCACTATTCTCCACATTACCTAAATGTAGGAACATAAACATTTGAACACCAATACAGCTTCCGCATAACATACAATACAACGTAGAAAAATTACAACCACCAAAAAAATCATGCAAAAGAATAGAAAGAAACACAAAATGTTGATACCTGCTATATAACACTCAAAGAACGTCCTTGATAACAACATTGGGACAAACTTAGCCACGTCGCCAGCTTCCAAATGAGAAAGGACATCCAGTTCCTCTGTCCAAGGCCAGGTCTGATCATGTAATATCCGTGAGCAGTAATACATTGCTTGGTGATATGGCTGTTGGAATTTGTAATTTTGATAACCCTTTATGACAGTTTCCTAGTAAAGGATACAGAAACAGAATAACACAGAATCAATAAATATGGGAGAAGACGTTGTCCAGCCACTAAGTTAAGTTATAGAAAGACACACCGCCTGACTTGGTTACCTTGATAACAGAAAACCTGTCAGCTTTAACTTCAAAATTTGCTATCTTTCCAACAACAGTTTCCAACAAAATCCTCAGTTTGTGATTATAACCAAGAAGGGTCAACTGGAACAGGAAAAGTTAGTGAGGAAAAAGATAAGAACATGGAGCAAGAGACGAGCAAATGCGTGTGATGAAGATGAGGTAAATGCTAAACTCACCTCGAAGCCATTGTCCGAAAGGCTCACTCCATAGAAAAGACCAGCAACTTGTGCATAATAAGCTAGAACATAGAAGAGGCGAAGAGTAATGGGGCATTTATCATGAGCTAAAATCAAAAAAGAAGCTTTGTTTCTTTACTCTTGTTTTTATTGTATCAATCACTTTATTTTACTTATGTATACTATGCCATCTCTCTTAATGACATAAAATAAAGAATGCAAAACAGGTCAGAACAAATGGAAATATTATGCATGAGACAGCATGTCAAATGGAAATATTATGCATGACACAAGTTGTTGTGCCTATTAGATAAATTTGCCAATTTTAGAAGTTTGTTCCATTTGCCATTCGATTCTCTCGAATAACTCCAAGAGAAATATCCTCTAGTAAAATACTGAGGAATGTATCAATTAGATCTTACCGTATTCATTTAAATAGTCCATCAGCAACAGCGTAAAAATATTCGTAAGAATTGCAGCGTCAGGAGAGCTGACTGCAAGTGGGCAGTTGAAATCCATCTTAACATATGCCTTTGGTTTCGAGAACATTGTATCTGGCTTGTACCACAATCTTGAGAAAGGTGAGTTTCTCAACAAAACTGGGACAGTCTCCTGTTCCAGAACTTGATAACGTAAGAAAGACCACTTCATACATTAAAGATTAAAAAAGAAACTTCGAACTTGTGCAATGAAATTTGAACCTTCTCCTTGGCATCCTTTAATGAAAAATCTGTAGGAATGAAAACATTAGGCGTAGGTAGATGCAGGTTTACATCAGGAGCAGACTGCACCCACTCCTGTAATTATTTTATATTAACCCAAAAAAATAAGAAGGCAAAATACAAACAAATTTGTAATGGAATTAGAAGTCCTGAAGAAAACATATCAAAACGAACCTGAATGGTGGAGCTGGTTATCTTTTCTAGAGAATAGGCAGTGTTATACCATGGCTCAGCCTTGTCAGTTTGTCCTTCAAATTTCTGTGATTCCCAAAAGATTCTACAAAGGCAATCGCATTAGAAAGATCAGCAACAACTTGCCCGTGCCAATAGATTCCAGTGATTTAACAACAAGCAAAATTCTAATAATATGACGGTATTAGCGATCACATGTTTGCTAGAAATAATATCCTTCAATGCCTTTGAGAATAAATAGAACAAATTTTGAATTAGCTTAGGCAAAAACCATGAATTCAGCTGAATTCCAGCTAAGTATGCAAATTACAACACTTAAAGATCATGGACTTACCGAACATTACTAGGAGAAAGCTCATCTACAACCTTTTGTATAGTAGCTGGATTAAATTTAGAAGGTAGTGATGATCCAACCAGCCAATCCTTGGTTGGAAAGATCTGAAGTGTAATTGCAAAGGATACAGAAGATTTAGAAAGTCACATATCGGCCATGAACTTGGGTTTGTGCTTTACGGGCATAAATTACCAAACTTCAGTTACAGTACATTACATAACTTCGTCTAGTAATTGATGAGTGATGACATGGTAACAGAGGTAAGCATATGGTCCTTATTTTTGTTCATCGTTAAGGCCACGTGTATATCCAGCAGTAATATGCATAGTCTTCAAATATAAAGCTTACACAAATGACAAAAGTACAGGAGCTAGAAACTATATTACCTGCATGTTTGATGCAATTTGTACTACATAGGACATTGGTGGTATTTTGTCTTGATAATGAAATTTTGTCTCACAAATAGCTGAGAGCTTCAGTAACAACAAGAGATGTATCAAACCCTTAAGGATACCAAATCATTAGGAGAGAACAATTTGTATAGCCATACCTCATCAAAAATCCACTGGAAAACACCAGTCTGTTGTAATAGCTGAATGTATCTGAACAGCAACCCTAAAATATCTTGCATATGCTCTGTTAAACCCACCAAAGAGGAGGAACAGGATTTATCATGTACGTACCAAACACCAAACACAGCAATACTCTCAATTCAGTAAAAGAAAGAAAAAGACTTGTGAACTTAGCTAGAATTGAAAGAAACACAGTAGACAAAAAGAAAAAGACTTGTGAACTTAGCTAGAATTGAAAAAAACACAGTAGACAAAACCCAACCCACCATGACCAGCATCAGTAAGGTCAATCGAAACCTTGAAGAATGAATAATCTAGAGTCCAATCTCCTTCACCAGCGGAGAGTCCCGTTGCCCAACCTGCAAGCAATAAGAAAAATTAAGTAAGAGTACTAAATGTAGTAGTTGAGCATTTGTATTACAGGTATTACACCTCTTACGAAGAAGAATCTACTTTCTAAACGCTACTATTGTGTGCCACAAAGAATACTTACCCAAGGTTTTCAACGCATGAAACAAACTTCCTTCCCCTTCATGGCCAATTAGATGGCTAAGGTATCGGCTTGGTGCTTCTTCATAATGATGAATGCTAGGAGTTACAGGCCATGAAACATTGAGCTTGTGTCCTTGCTTTATAGGAACAGCCTTTACAAGAATCTGACACCAAAATATTACAACAGCACCATAATACCACCTCAGATACATTCTAGCATGAATATTCTTCATGTAAAAGTAATTTCTGAATTTTCGGAATGTAACGAACGAACACCTGCAAATGGTCCGGAGTACATGGCTGACCAGGAAATCTAGGGACAGTTTTGTTGGTGTACTGGATTTCCTGGAACATCCCTTCCACAAGATCTTGAATTTTGTCAAGGCTTTCTGAAAACATCCAGACCAAAGAAATTAGTATTGGTGTCACCTGCCTAGACATTTCTATTTTCCAAAGAAGGGAACTTTGAGTTTTGTGTTAGCACCAAACATACCCTTCCCATATACAACCAGGTGCATGATGCTGGCAGAATAGTTTTCTTCATAGAACTTAATAAGTTCAGTCCTTGTATCCACTCCTTTCGCTTGGGGTCGTACATGAAGTGTATCCATGTTTCCTAAGCACACATCTCAAATTTTTAGCAGAATGAAATCACAACTGACTATTTCTATGTACTATAATAATTCTCATTCCACGAACAACAGCCGTCAAATATCATTAAAAGGAGAATATACAACCTGTGCTAAATTTGTGAAACGGATGGTCTTCTTTGCTTAGATGTTTCTGTAACTGTTATCCAAGAAAACAACAAAAAGGAAGTAGAAGTTAGAAGGTTTCTGAGATGTTAGATATATCACAATCCTTCAGGCATCGATATTAATACAAAACAAATAAGATATTTGTTTATTTAGACCAGAGCTATACCTGTCTCATTCGCCAACCATCAGAGAGTAAGTTTTTCTGATTCTCTGGATAAAGAAAATTCGTTATAATCTGTCTAGTTCGCGAATTGCTGCAAGAGAAACAAATAAAAGCAAACCTGAGTCGACAGCCTTAATCTCCCTCATGGTGGCATCAGCTGACATTAGCGGTTTGATAAAGAACTGAGCAAATCTGATTTAGACAGCCACATAAGAATCTTACACAGACAAAATGGGAAAAGATTATAGTTAGCAAGAGAAAACAACAACAAGTCTACCTGTCTAAAGCCTCACTGAAACAGTCAGCATTAACATTGAAATGGTAGTTTGTCTCTTCGGTAGATGTATACGCATTTGTGCTGCCTCCATGCTACACCAATAAGATATTCCATATTTCTCTCAAAATTTTATATTGTGTGGAATTGATAACATTTTCGAGTTCATATTCCGAAGAGAGCGTAAAGGATTTATTACCTCTGTGATATACTTGGAGTAACTATCTTCCTCTGGATATTTTTCACTTGCATAAAACAGCATATGCTCTATCAACAAAAACAATAGTAAAACCTTTTAACAAAACCACTCTATGAACATCAAAAAATACAACTCAGTCTAGATACTAATAATTGAAAACAGCTCAGAGATTGAATCATTCCATGGAAAACAACTATTGAACACACAAATCAAGATACTAAACATTCAAAATCCTGCAAAAAAATGGAGGCCAAGTTGAGAACTTAGAAAACTTGGCAAATTCAACTTACCAAGGAAATGAGCCAAGCCTTGTAATCCTCGAGGGTCAGAGAAGGATCCGACACTAACGTTCATTGAAGCAGCACACTTGAAAAGAAAAAAAAATGAAACTTTTTGGAATAAGTAAAGAGGAATCAATATCAGGATTCAAATCGTAGTGATCAAAGACCTTATCGGTATCGGGGTCGCTGATCAACAAGACCTGGAGCGAGTTCTTGAGGACGATCCTCCGATATTCTCTGTTATCCGTGCGTGGCTTCAGTATCTCGACACTGTCCACCGTCGTGTTGGATATCTTGATGGCCATCTTCGTTTCGATTACAGCTTAGGAATATTACTGTTTCTTCGCTTCTGTATGATATCGATTTATACAAACTTCAATATATGATAGATAGAGCTATAAAAGTCATACAAATATAATTTGTTTTTAATAAAGTATGAAGAATTGGCTAGCTATCCTTGTTCACATCTGAATAATAAGAACCAAAACTAAATCAACGAAGTTTAGTAAAGACTTGATGAGAATGGAAATTAGAGCCAAAAAAAATAAAAACTAGAGCCCTTATACTCTTATAGCATTCTTATTGCTCAATTTGCAAAATTTGCAAATTTGTAACTTCTATAATAATTTGAGTTAGGTTTATATCCACTTCTCTGAAAAATACTCATAAAATATATTTTATTAGTAAATATAAATTAAATATTAATATAATTTTAAATTTTATTTAAAATTATTTTTAACATTAATTTTTGTATATATAAATTAAGAAAGAAAAAAATAATTATTTTTTATAAATTTAATAGTATTTTTTGGTTAGTTTAATCAAATATATTAATACTCTAACCAAATTAATAATAATGACATATATTGTAATTATTCGAATAAATTAACCCTATTTATATATTTATTTGAAATTTACTGTAATTATGAAATGTAAACATGGTATTTCTGTTAATAACACGTGAGAGTAATATTATTTTCTTAATTTTTTCTTAATTAATATATTAGGAATTATGTAATAACTTAAATCTATTTATATTTATTTGAAATTATTTATAAATTAACGTATTAAAAATTTAAAGAAATTGGAACATCGTTGGAAATGCGGTATTCTAGGAAGTGGATCGTTTCTTTCAAACAGGAGAGATGATCTCGGAATTTAATCATATAAATATATGTTTGATTCCTAAAGTAGATTGCCCTGTCTCTATGAAGGATTTTCGGTCTATCTCACTTTGTAATGTGATTTACAAAGTCATCTCAAAAGTTTTAGTCCTGAGATTAAAAAATTTACTCAATGACATCATCTCTGAAAATCAAGCAGATTTTATCCCGGGTAGACAGATCACTGATAATATACTCATCGCCCATGAAGTTTTGCATTCCTTACGTGTTCAGAAGATATGTTCATCACAATTCATGGCAGTTAAGACAGATATGAGTAAAGCATATGATCGGATTGAATGGAACTTTCTCGAAGTTGTCTTACACAGGAAAGGATTTTCCCCTCAATGGATAAATTGGATCATGAAATGCATAACAACAATGTCTTTCTCTGTTCTCATCAATGGGAGTCCATATGGTTTTTTTAAACCTTCACGAGGTTTACGACAAGGAGATCCTTTATCACCTTACCTATTCATCCTTTGTGCTGATGTTTTAAGTTCTTTGCTTCGTGCAGCTGAAAGGAATCGCATTATTCAACCACTCAGAGTTAATCAGAACGGCCCACCGATTTCACATTTGTTATTTGCGGACTATTCCTTATTTTTTATCAGAGCTGATAGATCGAATGTTATGAGCCTTCTACACATCCTTTAGGAATATGGTAGAGTATCGGGTCAGAGTATTAATATGGACAAGTCGTCAATAATTTTCGGAACAAAGGTGTTCCACCATACCAAAAGTCACATCCACCAAACCATGGGAATACAGAATGTCGGTGGGGGTGGACAGTACTTAGGATTACCCGAGCAGTTTAAACGAAACAAACGGCACATGTTTAAATACATTTTGGATCGTGTACGTTCTCGTATATGTGGATGGCAGTCAAAGTTCTTATCTCCTGCGGGAAAGGAAATCCTGATCAAATTAATTGCTTTTGCAATGCCAGTATACTCGATGAATGTTTTTAAACTACCTCTAGAGATTTGTCATCTTATCAATAAAAAATTATCTCGGTTTTGGTGGGGTTCATATGCTAATCAACGGAAGACATCTTGGGTTTCTTGGAGAAAAATGGCTACACCAAAGATAATGGGTGGATTGGGTTTTAGAGATTTCCAACACTTTAACCAAGCTCTACTGGCAAATCAATGTTGGAAAATTATCCACAGGCCAAGTTGTCTCCTTTCGAGGCTATTAAAAAGTCGATACAGCAACAATGGGAATTTTATTTCTGCTAAATTGGGTACTTGTTCTTCTTTTGGATGGCGATCTCTTTTACATGGGCTTTCCTTACTTACTTCTGGTATGTAAAAGTCAATTGGCAATGGTTCTGATACTATGATTGGTGATTCAAATTGGCTACCAATTACACCAACCAGACATCCACATTTACTTCCATACACAAATCCATCATTGAAGATTGATACTCTTATTAACAGACAAACCGGAAATTGGGACGAGGAGATTATGAATGACCTTATTGAAAGGGAGGATCATCATCGTATACATAAAAATTTTTTACCGCAGATCCTGTCTACTGATGGTTGGCTTTGGAAATTTACAGACAACGGTATATACTCAGTCAAGTCTAGTTATCGGCTAGCCATGGAGGGCTCACTTTCTGATCTAACAAATTACCCTTCTTTGGTACACCATCAGGATTTGGCTAAAGTGATCTGGACTCTCAAACTTCCACCAAAAATTATTCATTTCACATGGTGTCTCTTGTCTCGGGCATTGCCGCTTAAAATTCATTTATTTCACAGAAAGATCACTACAAACATTAAATGTATGCGATGTTGTGACAATGAAGAAACGAAGCTTCATACTTTCTTCCTTTGTCCTTATGCCCATAAGCTATGGAGGAGGTTGGGTATTTTAACCTCTTCGATTTGCGACACCAACACAACTCTCCAGGATAATATTAGATTCTTGATAGCTAGCTACAACATATGCCAGTCTGATTCCTACCAAAAATATCAACCCTTCTACCTATTATGGCGACTTTGGAAATCAAGGAATGATCTTTTGTTTAATACCAATGACATCTCGGAAGATATTCTACTACAACAAAGTGTAGACGACGCTTTAGAATGGATGACTGTTATAACACCGAACAGTCATGATAACACTATTGTACACCGCACGCCTCAAATATCAGCTACTCAATGGAAAGCTCCACCATCAAATTGGGTTAAAATGTAATTATGATGATGCCCATCGTTCTGGTACTACTCCCTCGGGTATGGGTTGGATTATCATAAATGAAAAAGGATTTTTTCAACAAGCAGGAAGAGGAAAGTTCCAGGGTCGATTCTCAGTTATCGAGGCAGAGTTCACTGCACTAATTTGGGCTATCCAATCCACCTGGTCTTTCGGATTTAAATATGTAATTTTTGAAGGGGACAATTTGAGTCTGAACAATCTGCTCAACTAAAATGGAATTCATCTACAACTGCAACATTACATAAGTACGCTTCAACAATGGATTCTTCTTTTTCACGGAATTCAATTTATACACAAACCAATATCCTCTAATCAAGTAGCGGACACTCTAGCTTCTACAGCAATCACGACTTCTGTTGATTGGAATTTATATACTTCTTGTCCTCTGTTTTTACAATCGATTGTAAACGATGATATTTCTCAATAAATATCTTTTTGAAGGAAAAAAAAAATTTTAAAAATAAAAATTATTGTTTTTGCAGAGGTAATACTATTTTTTTGTTAGTTGAATAAAATATATTGATTCTTTAACCAAATTAATATCAATGACATGTATTGTAATTATTCTACTAACTTAAACCGTTTTATATATTTAAGTTGAAACTTGTTGTGTTGTTGATACGTTAGCATGACATTTTTGTTATTAACACGTAATGGTAAAATTATTTTGTTAAAAAATTTATCAAATAATATATTAGGGATAGATGACCTCACATACATTTTATTATTATGATATATTGATGAATTATGAAGGTAATGTGCCCACGCCGTCACCAAATGATGGTATCATGAAAAAATAGTATTTTTGAACTCTTATTGCTCAGCAAACGCTAAATTTCGACCAACTAGACAATTTTTAGCATTTAGTTGTCTTTTACTAAGACTGTAAGACATGTCTAATTATCAATTAGAATCTCTTTCGTCTTTTTTCCCAACACTCTCATTTAAAAATCTCTACCGACTTTTCTACACATATAAAACTTTTTATGTATAACGAGTTAAAATAAGACTACAACAAGTCAACAACAATAAAAAAAAGTACAACTGTTGAATAATAATAGAGAGATAGAGATTTTATTATTATACTGATTTTATTAATCTTATAAATTTTACAGAAGAAGAAGAGAGAAAGAAGGAAGAGAGAAAGTTACTACATCTGAATGAAGTAACTTACGTATTTATAGAGAAAGAGTAAGTCGGCAAACTTCGTAAAAAGGTAATCAAAACAAAGACGTCTTCAACGAAGACGCCTTTGTTGACTTTTCAACACTCCCCCTTGATTATCTATTATTATCGAAGTATTGCGTTCTGCCTCGTTAAAAACCTTATCATGTAAAAACCCAACGGGATAAAAATCATGATAAGGGAAAAAGAGTACAGATACACAATCTCCCCCTCGAAAAGATAGATATGTTTCCTTTTATAAGTCTCGCAGATGACGCATTCCAATATTCTGAACGTGTTTTCTGAACGTTGTCGTAGGAAGCGCCTTTGTAAACAAATCTGCTGCATTATCACTTGAACGAATGTACTCGACGTTAAGTTCTTGATTTTTCTCAAGTTCTTGGATATAGGAGAAAAATCTCGGAGGAATATGTTTTGTTCGGTCACTCTTGATGTAACCTTCTTTGATTTGGGTCACACATGCAGCATTATCTTCGAATAATTTTGTTGGCTCTTTATTGTTGATTAATCCACTTGCTCCTTCTATATGTTGAGTCATAGATCTGAGCCATACACATTCTCTGCAAGCTTCATGAAGGGCGATGATTTCAGCGTAATTTGAAGAAGTGGCAACCAAAGTTTGTTTTTGAGATCGCCACGAGATTGCAGTTCCACCAAGTGTAAAAACATAACCGGTTTGGGACCGAGCTTTGTGTGGATCCGATAAATATCCACATCTGCAAAACCAACTAAACCAAACTCGGGGTTTCTAGAATAAAATAATCCCAAATCAATCGTACCTTGGAGATAACGGAAAATATGTTTTATTCCACTCCAATGTCTTCGTGTAGGTGATGAACTATATCTCGCAAGTAAATTTATAGCAAATGCTATATCTGGTCGAGTGCAATTTGCGAGATACATAAGTCCACCGATAGCACTCATATAAGGTACTTCAGGACCTAATATGTCTTCATTATCTTCATAAGGTCGAAATGGATCCTTGTTTATATTAAGCGATCGATTAACCATTGGAGTACTCAAAGGATTCGCTTTATCCATATTAAATCGTTTCAATATTCTTTTCGTATAATTTGATTGATGCACAAATATCCCATCTTGGAAATGTTCAATTTGGAGTCCTAGACAAAATTTTGTTTTTCCAAGATCTTTCATTTCAAACTCTTCTTTCATATGAGTTCTTGCATTATCAACTTCCTTTTGAGTTCCAATTATATTCAGGTCATCTACATAAACAACAATGATCACAAAGCCTGATGGGAATTTATTTATAAATACGCAAGGACATATCGCATTGTTAATATATCCTTTTTCAACAGATATTCACTTAAGCGATTATACCACATGCGTCCGGATTGTTTTAACCCATATAATGATCGTTGTAATTTGACTGAATATAGTTCTTTGTGTCCTTTAGAGATCTTTGATCCTTCTGGGATCTTGAATCCTTCTGGGATTTTCATGTATATGTCATTATCAAGGGTTCCATACAGGTATGCAGTCACGACATCCATAAGGTGCATTTCTAACCTTTTGGATGATGATAAACTCATTAAATATCTAAATGTAATTACATCCATGACCGGAGAATATGTTTCTTCATAATCTATTCCCGGCCTTTGAGAAAATCCTTGTGCAACAAGACGTGCTTTATATCTAGTGACCTCGTTTTTCTCATTCCTCTTCCTTACAAAAACCCACTTGCACCCAACTGGCACTACATCTTCAGGTGTAATGACAATGGGTCCGAAAACATTTCTTTTTTGTAGAGAAAATAATTCATTTCTCATGGCTATTTGCCATTTTTCCCAATCAGACCTTTTTTGACATTCTGTTACAGACATTGGTTCTGCATCATCATTTTCATTTTCAATTTCTTTGGACACAGAAAATGAGAATATTCCATTAATATCCTCTATTTCATTTCTAACCCATAATTTTCTATTTTGGGTATAGTTAATTGAAATCTCATATGTTTCTATATTGCGTTCGTCTTCTGGATGGAGTTCCACTTCACGGTTTTCAGAAACCTGTTTGCATATGTCTTCCGGACATTCCGTTTGAGTTGGTTTCTCTATAACCTTTTCACAAGTATTTTCGAGACGCTTTTTGTAAGGTTCTTCCAGAACCTTTTGATTTTGTTTTCCCAAATACTTTTTCTTACGGGGATTTTTATCTTTTGAGCCCATCGGTCTCCCCCTCTTTAACTGAACTCTGGGTTCATTTATTTTATCGCCATCAACATGTTCGACAGGAACATTAATTCTTGATGGGACATTCACAGCGGGTATATATGATTTCGTCACTCGTTTTGTATCTGTGAATGCATCTGGCAACTGGTTTGCAATATTTTGCAAATGTATGATTTTCTGAACTTCCATTTCACGTTGTTTTGTGGGAGGATCAAGATACAACAAAGATGGTGTACACCATTTGATATCTTCTTGGAGTTGTTTAATTCCTCCCCCTAACGTAGGAAATTCTTCTTCATCAAAATGACAATCGGCAAATCGTGCCGTAAACATGTCACCAGTTCGTGGTTCAAGGTACCGAATAATACTTGATGATATAAATCCAATATATATTCCTAATCTTCTCTGTGGCCCCATCTTTGTTCTTTGTGGTGGGGCTATAGGAACATAAACCGCACACCCAAAAACTCGGAGATGAGATACATCAGGCTTCTGGCCAGATGTTAATTGTAATGGGGAATATTCATGATATGCACTTGGTCTTATTTGGACCAATGCTGTCGCATGCAATATAGCATGACCCCATACTGAAATTGGGAGATTTGTTCTCAATATTAATGGTCTCGCAATGAGTTGTAACCGTTTTATCAAAGACTCAACCATACCATTTTGTGTATGAACATGCGGAACCGGATGTTCAACATCGATTCCGAGAGCCATACAATAATCATTAAAGGCTTGTGACGTGAATTCACCAGCGTTGTCAAGTCTTACTTTCTTTATAGTATAATCAGGGAATTGAGCTCTTAACCTGATTATTTGGGCAATGAATCTTGCGAAAGCCATATTTCGTGTGGTTAACAAACACACATGTGACCATCTACTAGATGCGTCAATTAAAACCATAAAATATCGAAATGGCCCACATGATGGGTGAATAGGCCCACATATATCACCATGTATTCTTTCTAAGAATACTAGGGATTCATTACTAATTTTGGCTGGTGATGGCCGAGTAATAAGTTTTCCTTGAGAACATGCTTTACACGAAAACTCGCATGATTGAAAAATCTTCTGGTTTTTCAATGGGTGGCCATTAGAATTCTGCACAATTTTTCTCATCATAACTGATCCAGGATGTCCTAGTCTTTCATGCCAGACTTTGAATGTACTCGTAAACTTCTGGTTTACCGTAATATACGATTCAATTATATTTATTTTTGTGTAATATAATCCAGAGGACATCATTGGTAATTCTTCCAATATTTGTTTCTGCTTCCATGTAATGCAAAGATATTCAATGTTATTTTTGCTCATTGTCTCTATGTGATATCCATTTGTACGGATGTCTTTGAAACTTAATAAGTTTCTATGAGACTTGGGGGAATATAAAACATCATTTATTTCAAATTTCGTTCCCATTGGCATTGAAAAACTAGCTCTTCCGGAGCCTATGATAATATTTGCATTACCCGATATTGTATTTACGCTTCCAGCGGAATCTTTCATTTTGAGGTAGGAGAAAAACTTTTTATCTTTAAGTATTGTATGCGTTGTAGCACTGTCTGCTAGGCATATATCTCCATTCTCACTCTCAAAATGATATATTTTCTGTATTAAAATATTGATAAAGATGTATTAATAAATGTTAAACACACATATTTCAAAATCAACTTATATTATAATAAAACTATTTTACATTAAGTAATTAAAGTTCAAACTTACATATTTTTTTTTTTAAAAAGACATTAAGTTTTGTTTTTGTTCGTAAGGAAACTAAATACAACTTTATATATATAACATTAAACTTAATTATCTTGTTCTTTGGTATTCTCGGAATCAACCAGAAAATCAGCAACATCGAGATATGCATTTCCATCGAAGGAAAGTCCGGGTTCATCCGAGATAAAGTTGGTTTCACTTTCTTTTCCTTTTTGTTTCTGTGATTCTTGATACAGATTAGCCAAATGTTTTGGTGTACGACAGGTACGAGACCAATGACCTTTCATGCCACATCTGTAACAAACATTTTCATATTGTATATTTTGGCGTACAGCAGGTACGCGACCAACTTCATTTTCGTGGACTTTATTCTTTCTCCCGAATTTGAATTCATTAGGACGAAAAAATCTTCCTTTTCCACGTCCACGTCCACCTCCTCGTCCACGTCCACGACCACGACCATGGCCTCGACCACGTCCATGTCCTTGCCAATTATTGTAACTGGATGATGCAACATTCACTTCTGGGAATGGAGCTGATCCAGTGGGACGAGATTGATGGTTCATCATCACAAGTTCATTATTTTGTTCAGCAACAAGGAGAACTTGCATTAACTCCGAATAACGAGTATATCCCTTTGCTCGATATTGTTGTTGCAGGATTACATTTCCAGGATGAAATGTTTGGAGAGTTTTTCAATCATATCATAATCACTTACTTTTTCTCCACATAATATCATCTTAGAAGTGATTCCGAACAACGCGGAATTATATTCACTTACACTTTTATAATCCTGAAACCGGAGGTTTAACCACTCATGTTTGGCTTTTGGTAAGATCACATATTTCTGGTGATCAAACCTATCTTTGAGTGATTGCCAAAGATCTGCAGGATCTTCTTTTGTGATATATTCATCTTTTAAACCATCATGGATATGGTGGCATAAAAATATCATGGCTTTTGCTTTTTTCTCATCGGATGTTGTTTCCGACCTATCGATGGTGCCAAGAAGGTCTTTTGCCTTTAAATGCATTTTTGCAGCTACTGCCCATGTCATGTAATTTTTTCCAGATATATCAAGGGCAGCTATCTCGAGTTTTGCCAAATTTGACATTATAACTATACACATAATAAAACAATATGTTAAACATCAGTTTTATAAAAATTATTTTATAACTATTTTTTTTTTTAATAATTAATCATGATAAAATTTTGGGTATAGATTTTAATTTATTATTGTTATTATTATTATTATATATATTTAATAAATATGTATAATTAGTTTTAAGAATTTAAACATAATGATGACATAAATTAATTTATGATAAAATTGTAAAACATTAGTGAATATAATAACACATAAATTAAAATAATTTCTAAATATAAATCAGGAGGCAGAGCCTACCATATAATATTCAGAAGGCAGAGCCTACCATATAATATTCAGAAGGCAGAGCCTACCATATAATATTCAGAAGGCAGAGCCTACCATATAATATTCAGAAGGCAGAGCCTACCATATAATATTCAGAAGGCAGAGCCTACCATATAATATTTAGAAGGCAGAGCCTACCATATAATATTTAGAAGGCAGAGCCTACCATATAATATTTAGAAGGCAGAGCCTACCATATAATATTTAGAAGGCAGAGCCTACCATATAATATATACATGTATTAATAAAACAAAATTTTACCTTATTTTAGTATCTTAGGTAGATGGTAGAAACACTCGTGCTGATAACGTGTTGAATAATAATAGAGAGATAGAGATTTTATTATTATACTGATTTTATTAATCTTATAAATTTTACAGAAGAAGAAGAGAGAAAGAAGGAAGAGAGAAAGTTACTACATCTGAATGAAGTAACTTACGTATTTATAGAGAAAGAGTAAGTCGGCAAACTTCGTAAAAAGGTAATCAAAACAAAGACGTCTTCAACGAAGACGCCTTTGTTGACTTTTCAACAACAACGACCTTATGAATAAATATCGTATTTTTATTTGTAAGCATTCACTTTGATTAAATTAAGAAGAAACCAGAAAGCTTTAAAGGGCCGGAACTACGATAACATTATCAAGGACAGGCCCACAAAGATGGCCGAAATCATGAAGCTTCGTATGATAAAATCCACTATAGAAAGTTATCCTCGTACGATTCGAATCCGCGACAAACTTGAAACTCCCCGTTTTAGATGCTCCCTGACCTTCTGATACGAAAGGAAGTTTGAACGCTTCTTTTCCCGCGAAAGCCTCCACCATCATCGAACCGTGGCATCCGTTTTTCGCGTCTCCCACCGTAAACGAGAGTGTGTATTTCTTCCCTGATACGGTGCGAATGATCTGAGCTATAGCGCTTTCTCTTCCGGCAACGAGCTCGACGGCGGCAAGTCCAGAGGGAACCTTAAAATGGCGGTTATCGATGTATTTCACCGGTTTTAGCGATTCGATTATCCAACCACGAAGCGGTGAGATCACGTCTTGGATTTTTGCCGGAATTAAGATTCCGGTAGAGAAATTAGCGAATACGTGTGGCCCAATCTCGAATCCGCCGTTTTTCACCAAGTTTCCTTAAAAAACAAAAAGGAAGAAGGCAAAAAATGAAAAATCCATGTAAACTTAACTTAACCGGATCGGAACCGGTTCACTGATTTAGCAACTAATGTACCTCCGACATAACGCACAGGAAGAATCTCTTTGATAGCGACAGCATCTACGAGGGGCCCACATGTACGGTCCTCTTGAACACCAGGGTTATGGAAAGTAACTTTAACCACATCGGACGTTGCCATGAAAGCCCAAGCGTATGTGTCGCCACCGTCTGAGCTAAAAACGGTCTGGATCGGAAGCTCGTTGGCCTGACCGGGCACGGAGACTTTGATGTTTTCGTCCTGAGCGCACGTCTTCGTGGCTCCGAACGTTAGAGAATAGACCAAGCCACGCTTCACTCTCACGTCCTGAGAGATGGAGGCCAAGCTTCCTAGTCTAACCGCGTGGTCCCCACGTGGGACCGGGAAGTAGAACCCTCCAGGCTGTGGCCCACCGGATGCTAGCTCTACGTGGCCGAAGATTTGCCAGTGAGGGAGAGAGTTAGTGCCGATTATTTGTCGACCCTTCATATTCGATTTGAGAGGGGTTTGCTCAAAGTTGCCATTCGGTAGGAGCCCTATAGATATATAGAAACCACAAATATTACAATTTTATCATGTTATGCATTTAGCGAATTACATGAATACGAAAAAATGGTGATTCTTATTACCATCGAGATGAGGACTTCGACGTGGTCGACGTGGTGGGAGGCTGTGAGAGCCATGGCAGAGAGAGAGGAGGAGGAGAAAGCAAAGAGAGAGATAGAGAGGCATTTTTAAGCTGAAATCACTAGTCTTATTAATTAGTTCACTTATATCAAACGAGGGCCATGTGAGCTATATATATAGGTAATACTAACACATGAGAAATTAGAAAATAAGAAAAGAAGAAGAAGGTTCATGTACATTTTAAGTAGTATACAATAAATTTGTTTATATCAAATAATTGTTTTATCTTTTTTTATGTACACGTATAATATAAGAGATGTGAAGGGAAACTCAGACCACGTTGAAGACCGCACCTTACGAGCCGCATTGTCTGACTCACTGTCTCTCATGTTGTTTCGGTTGTAAAAGATTCAAGATTATTACAATACAGACGTGGTCAAATCATACTAAGAGTAACTAGAATTTCTATAAAAATATTTACTATTTTTGGTTAATATATATATATACTCCGAGTTTTCTTTATAAATTTCTATCATATAACAATCCAATCTCTGTATTCTATGTTACGTGTCAGTGAGATATGAGGGTAAAAAATAAGCTACGAACCTTCCAAGCACATATTTAATTGTTTGTAATCATCTAAGCATACAACTACATATATTGAATTATACGTAAGTAAAGCATAGTCAACTTTTTGGTTCTTTTCTCTGTAATCGACGACGTAGTAATTTGGTTGTTTAAGAAAGCTTCACGTTTAACTTATATAAAAAGCTTATCTTAAAATTAAATGCGCTCATGTGTGTATACAAGTGAGTGATATGAAAGGGTTCCATAAGTCAACATTTGGTCTCCTCTGATTAATCATCGCCATGATTTGCTCTTTAAGTCAAAATCTACGTTCCACAAAACTATAAGGAAATAAGATTGTATAACACATGTAATCGTTATTGGATCAAAGAAACGCAAATATATTTATCTTTACATTATATTGTACATTAAACATAGAAAATACAGTGAATAAATTTGCTAATTTATATTAGAATAAATATTAGTGGGCCAAGATAACGCTAACATTGTCAAGTACAGGCCCACAAAGATGTCCAAAATCATGGAGCTTGGTATGATAAAATCCACTGTAAAACGTTATCCTCGTACGGTTCGAATCCGCGTGGAATCTAAAACGTCCCGCTTTGAACGCTCCTTTTCCATCTGATTCAAACCGAAGCTTAAACGCCGCTCTTCCCGCAAACGCCTCCACCATCATCGAACCGTGACAACCATTGTGTGCGTCCCCAACCACAAACGAGAGGATGTAGTTTTTACCGGCGACGGTACGGATGATTTGAGCGATGGCGCTTTCTCTTCCGGCGATGATCTCGATTGCGGCGAGCCCTGACGGAACCTTGAAGTGGCGGTTATCGATGTATTTGACCGGTTTTAGTGATTCGATGATCCATCCCGGAAGCGGTGAGATCAGGTCTTGTATCTTCGCTGGGATTAAGATTCCGGTGGAGAAGTTATTGAATACGTGTGGACCGATCTCGAATCCGCCGTTTTTCACAAGGTTTCCTGATTCATTGCATGGAAAACAAATAAATTATTAATGACGAAACAACTAACACTCTGAAAGATAAGGACCAAACTGGCAAAAAATGGAATATATTTTACGTGGGAATTATGGTTAAAGTGGGTTTAACCTTTTTAAACCGGATTGGTATGGATAAAAAAACCAAACTGGTCCTTTCGATACATTCATTTTTTTATAACAATTATGGATTAGTTTTAGTCATGTATTAGCTACTATTCTTCTGAGATGGGAAATATTGAAAAGTCAAATGAAAATTCAGATTGAGGACAAAAATGTAACCGGAATAGACCCGGTTAAGTAATTACCTTTGGTATACCGGAGGGGGAGAATTTCCTTGATGGCAACAGCGTCAACGAGGGGACCACAAGAAGGGTTCTCTTGAACACCAGGATTGTGAAAAGTGACCTTAACCAAATCAGAAGTTGCCTTAAAAGCCCAAGCGTACGTGTCGCCACCATTGGTACTGAACAGTGTTTGGATCGGCAACTCATTGGTCTGACCGGGCACAGAGATTCGTATGTTCTCGTCCTGAGCACAAGTTCTCGTAACTCCAAACGTTAGAGAATAGACCAAGCCACGCTTCACTCTCACATATTGTGATATAGAGCCTAAGTTTCCTAGCCTAGCCGCATGGACACCACGTGGCACTGCGAAATAGAAACCTCCGGGCTGTGGACCGCCGGAGACTAACTCCACGTGGCCGGAGATTTCCCAGTGAGGAAGAGAGTATTTACCGATTATTTACCTCTTTCTCATGTTTGATTTATTAGGAATTTGCTCAAAGTTTCCGTTTGGGAGAAGCCCTGCATGCATGCATGAACATGTAATTAAAGCCAAAATTCACATTTTTATCTAATGTGGTCACTTTAATATAAGAATCTAGTGGCTTTGTATATATTAGTTATGATGCTACAATATAAAACAAGTACAATACTTAGAGACTAATGAATCAGAATGTACCATCAAGATGAGGAGTTCGTTGTGCAGGTAAGCTATGATAACCATTGCAAAACGAAAAAAAGAAGGCGAAGCAAAGAGAAAGAACGAGAGACATCTTGAGTTTTTACGTCTAAGTGACACACAGCAAAACAAATCTACCAATTGTCACTTGGAAGAAAAGTATAATTAAGAGAGTTAATTATACAATGGCTGCTGATATATGCACAAGTTCCAACTATCGAGCTTTATATAGCCGACCTTACGTATAAATAATAATTTTACGTTGTTCTTTTCATACCGTACGTATAAGTATGAAAGTGATCGCGAAGATAAGTAAACGCACGTTGAATATTCCCATAAATTGAGGCGCAATGTTTGCGGTATGGCTTCTCATATAACTACTTGCAATTTTAGTTTTTAATCAACATTTGAAAGTTAATTAAACTAACATGTTAAATCATCTTAGTTTTGTAAGTGTAGTGATTAATTAATCGACGTTAATTAATTAAACTTTTCGGTTCTTTTGGGATAATGAAAAATATATATTATGAACTGGTTTATAATTAATTAAATATTATCAACTAGTTACATCATTAATTGCATGCATATATATATATATATATGTACGATGGATGGGAGCCTCTAAGAATGGTATGTGTAGGTTCATCGGCGTGATTTGCTCTAATATTTGAACACCTAATATGATTCCAATGTGCATAGATTCTTTCATTTAGTTTAATATGTTAAACAATATTTACAACAAATAAGTATACACACATAATACAAATGTATATTTGCTTATCTGTCCTTTTAAGTACAATGTATCTCATATAAATAAAATTTATTCCATAAACATATGAAAACTCAAATCAAATGTATTTGATCGAATGGACTTCATTTTTACAATAAATATTTTGAAAGATAAGATATAAAAATATTATGGTTTTATTAGTGAAAAAACTTTATAGAAAGATTATAAATGTGAATTATTGTTGTTTTATGAATGTAAAAACATTATATATAGAAACTAGACTTTTAATTTACTCATCTCAGCCGGTTTTTTTAGTTTTTTGCCCGGTTTAAAAGAGTTTTTTACGTTCAATTACTATTTTGATTTTTATAAAATCCAAACTTCATTAACTAATGGTTCACGGTTCAACCGGTCCGATGTCAAAGTTAGTGGTTAAAATCTAACTCCATATGATATCAAAATTTGAGCATAAAAACCATGACGGGGCAAATTCTTTTCCATCTCTCCGTAAACTAGTTGACTTGTTCTTTTTTAAAAAATTAGTTGACTTTTGAAAATTCACAAAGGGATCCATCCATCTACATACTTAGATTTGACTTCCATAGCCATAAATGTTATAAGATGGAATCGTTGAAGACATGAACATGGGAAGACAGCGGAAAGTTGACCAACAGAAAGAAGCATATTTAACCCCAAAAAAAGATTTGAAGACGACATACTCCAATTACAGTTGGTATCCATCGAAACGAATTAAACCATATCTTACCTCTCTCCTCACCCTAAATCAATCCACAAACTACAATTTTAAAGAGTTAGTAATTACCCATTTGTAAATATTCATTAATTATGTTATCACTTATATATAAACCAATGAAAAAAAACAGTTTGAAGAAAGCCTAAAGATGAAGAAAGTAGTTGAAATGCTTTCAAGAGGTTAAGGAAAGCCAATGATAGACTGAGTATGAAGATATCCTTTTGTGGCATTCATGTACATGCGAGCTTCTCTCATTGTGTAAAGTATAGAGCTTTATGATGATTGCACTCTTGGGTCGCTTATGGTTTTTGCTGTTATCTAGTTGCACAAATTATAAATTAGATCATGAAAAACCAAATATATATCTTGGTGAAACTGTAGAACAAAGCCCTTGTTGTAAAATCAAAGAATCTTTATAGATTACAAGACCACGTGATAACAAAATGGCCTCTTTCAAGTTTTACATATCACACCAAAAAGGAACAAATGAAATGTGGATAAAAGAATAAGTGAAAAGCAGAAGAGAAGATAGGACATAAAGGCCTACGAGGAATGATCTAAGTATAGCACAGTGGAGATTAATCCGATTTATGATGCTAAAGAAACTAAAAACGTAGCTCAAGATTTTGAAAACCAAGCAACCCTATTTTTGAGTTCATGACTGAATTCAAAGCGATCAACAGCCAGCAGCTTTAAGAAAATTGTCGTAAGGGCTTGAGGCTGGTAGTCTAAATGTCTCTGGGTTGTTTTGGAGTTCTGAATAGCACTGTGTCTGAATAATTCCCACTGGAGTTCTTGGCGATTTCAATCCCATTGGTGTTCTCGGCGATTTCATGTCAAACTCCTTCGCCAGTAATGGGACTTCGACCTAGACAAGGTTTTATTAATCAATACAAAAAATGATTAGAGAGTTGTCTTGGAAGATGAAACAGGAGGCTTGTACTCTTTTTTTTCAAGACCAAATACAAAACCAAATTGGTCAGCAGATAGGTGAATCTAAAAAGTGTATTTTATAGCAAAGGCATACCTCGGTGTGAAATGCTGAGTTGATCATAGGATGGAAGGTTGCAATCTTAATCTCCTCATCGTGTTGCCGTGGAGAGCAGTTAACAGAACTCTCATGTCGTATCTGAGAATTCATAAGACTAGAGATTTTCTGCTGTTTTCCCATTAACAGATTCTCACAATGAAGTGTCATTTCTTTGTACGAAGCATCTGCTGCGGTATGGAAAGAGACTCTACCTACTTGGCGTGCTGTCTCTACGACCTTGGAATATAAGAAAAAATAGAGTATAGTATTAAGTTATAATATGCTAATTCTGGTGAAGACTTTTGAATCCAATTTCTGCGAAGACAGGAACATGTAACTTACAGATTCTAGAATTTGATTGACCGTCAGGAGTTCTGGGATTTCAGCAACTGTTACAGGATTATTCTTTGCAAAGGTTTCAGTGCCATCTCCAAATTCTTGCTCGTGAGAGAAGAGTGTCGCATCCTGAATACACAAACACAACAATTGTCAATACAATATCCATCTCGAGGTTTAAGAGAAAATGGGAAGCTGAAGAACTAGTTACCACCGTTTGAGGTTTAACATCTCCTGAATCAACCTGATAGATTTTCTGGGCGTCTTCTAAAAACCGGGTTCCAAGTGGGCATGCGTCATCTGGCATAAATTCAGTGAGCAACTGCTCTCGCATTTTGTCCATTTCAGACTGGAATAGTATTATTTGTTAGTTTATTGTGATAAATAATTGATCTGCCAAAATATGAAATCGTAAGCTCGTGTAGAGTAATCTAGTTGGGATTGTGACAGGAAACGCTTACATTGCACATGTCTTCTAAGCTTTTGACAATTTCATAGACAAGGGTTCCTCTGCTATGCTCAGTGGAGACTGCTATGTTTGAAAGAGTATCTAAAGCTGAAGCATCATCTTCTTCGCATCCATAAGAAACTGTCAGCAGCTGATCTGGATTTACAGCTTTCAACTTGTGATCTTCAACCAAGTGCAAGAATGGATCGAGCTGAATCAGGTAGAAGAGGAAGTTAAAGAAAACTGGGAAATAATTTCTGTCTGTCATGCAATAGATTTTATCATAAGATTATAGAGCATAGAAATCTGGTGCGAGTTTCAAGAGCTCAATAATATTGAGTAAATTGAGTTGCATTGACATATTCCAAGAGAATATGAACATCGAAGGGGTAATATTTTCACCAGAATGATCAACGTACCCTTGGTCCCTGAAGCGCTATTTTTGTGAAATCCACCAAAGCCAAAAGATTGAATGCTTTTGAGGAAAAAATAACCATTGATGTAGCCAGAGTAAAGAGTGACCTTCGTCGCGATGGAGGAAGTGGTCCTGAAATAGTTAGGAATGAATGACTAACATCCCAAAAGATCTGAAGCAGAAATTCAAAGTAACACAATAGCTTCTTTAAGATGATGCTCAAGCATAGCTCTCCCTCGTTTCAGATATTATTTCTACACGGATATTTACTTCGACATGTATCTAAGACATTCCAAGAATCCAAGAAACATTTCATTTCCACACATGTTTTTCGTTCAAATTGATGCCCCAAGTTAGCCGTTACATAAGAGTCTACCTAACCAAGATCCAAGTATAAAGGCTCAACCCAAGTGGGAGCCAAAACATGTGGAAGCTTACCTCCTTCCATTAAAGAAATATCTCGCAAAGAAAGTGCCATTTGGAAACTTCGGATCAAAGCGTCGTGACTTGAATTCTGAAAGATGAAAATTTTGTGATACGTTTACAAGTTGTAAACGAATAAGTCAAGAGGAAATTTAGTCAGACTTTAGTCATAAATCTAAACAGTCAGATTCAAAGGTAGCAGGTATTGAGATATGATACCTTAACACGAGAAAACAACAATACAAGACTATACGTGTTAGCAATCGCCTCATAATTGTCTGGTGTATTTGCAGGAGAAATGGATTGCGCCCAGATTGATGAAAGCAAGAGACCTATCTGGTGGCTACTTAGCCTTATATAAACAGCATCCTGAGGAGCATATAAGAAATCAAATTAGGGAGTGCACAGTGATCCAAGGTGTACCTAAGAACTGTAAGCATAAATCAAGAACAGCTGCAACAGATTGAAAGCAACCTGAGAATTAAACATACGACCTTTTTCAAATTATATTTTACTATTGTAGAATGTTGTAAAAGTTGTAGCATGACCACATAATAAGAAGACTTTGTATACAGAGAGTAGTGTAAAATGTAGGTGGCCATGCTACAACTTTTTACACTACTCTTTATACGACTACTTTTTATACGCTCTTTCATTAGGATGGGACCAAGAGTGAATTCATTTAGTAAATACACTCTTAATCCCATCCTGAAGCTAAGTTCAGAGCCTTGGGGATATTTTCTGACCTACATATATATAGGCCTATAGGGTCACATTTCAGCTCAATAAGACTAAAAATTAAGTTTAAAAAAAAGTATACTCATCTTGTATAGTAAGCCTTTTCACACAAAAAACTTGCAAGGACGTACCAGATCAGAGTTTAAAAGAGCCACAGAGTTATCCGAGGTCACTGGCTGATTCCAAGTGCTGTATGCCTGACTGTATGAAGATCTCAATCTCTCAAGGATTTCCCCCCTATTACTACCCGATTCTTCCTCAGGCATTTCATTTTGGCTCTCATCATAAGTTAGCATTGACAAATATTTATCCTTCTTCAGCTTCTCGAAAAGGGCTGCTGAGGAGGAAAAAACAGAAGCAGTCCTTGAAAGTGAACGAGGAAGACCCATTCCTTTCTTAAGGTCAGTAGTGGTTGAGGAAGGACGGGGGCAGACTGAGGTTGGTACCAGCACAACAGAAAATATACGGTGGGCGCCAATTCGTGTTTTATGATCTGGATGGACCATAGCTTGAAGTAACTGATGGAATAAGGCATCAGGAAAAGCCTGAAACGATAAAAGGTAAAAAAACAAAAACAAAAATTAGGAGTTTCATTAGAATTGGTCTAACACTCAATGACGAAAAGAAAATATTGCTAAATGTTACTGGGAAATTGCCTTGTTTTGGTATGACAGATTTGGTATAGAGGCTGTAATTTGAGCAGTGCGAAAAACAGCAGCAATTGTGGTTCTTGCTACATCTGTGACAGCTGAGATATTCTCCAACATCATAGCCATAGCATCTAGAATTGGGCCAGCATCTCCGACCTTAGAAAATTGACAGATTAGCCTCACATCTCTTCAAAGAAGACTATATTGAAGAGGAAGATGAAAATATAAAATCTTCTCCGAGAATGGTAGATTGGTAGTAATATACCTGTTTTGTTAGTTGGTTGAGGCATTTATCAACAGCTACACTGACCATTCTGTTAGAATTTGCTACTTCAGTTACCAGATTTGCTTCATCTAGAGAAGTATGCATGCATTTTCTCAGGTGCCTCATGATATCGCTTATTGCGCTGACTATTGCTGCTGAATGTTCAATTTTTGCATTTTCAGCAAGGGAAGTGGTAACCTCTAGAATGTTGAGCTGCATGCTTGGCTGTTTAAGCACACTTTTATGATCAAGGTGTTTAATCAACATTGACAGGAGAAAGTGTGTTCTTTGCCCTGCAAGATTGCAGAACTACTTAGAGCACTGATCATGCGGAAAGGGCTGAATGAAAAATATGAAAGCTTAATACCAGATATTTCCATTAAAAATTGCAGATCCCTTAAAACTGGGAATGCAATTGAATTTTCTGCAGACCACAGATATCCCTCGTCAAAGTAACGGAACAAAGCTTCAAGTATACGTCTCATAGTTGTAGCCTCTTCACCTAGCTTGGCCATGTTGTGTAGACAAACCTTGGACCAAAAGCTAGGGTCCAAGGAATCTTCCCTGAAAAGAAAAGATATATTGAAGAGAAGAAAGCATCCAAAATGGCAAACGTAAACACAACCGACGAGAGGAGAAATTACATTTTCACATTTAGTTCACCCTTGTCATTCACAACCGTTCTCCAGGAAGGAACATTTATGAGGGAATCTGCATAAGGTACATGACCTTCATTTTTCAAGACTTCGTCCACCCATTTTCTGCCACTATCATTAGCATTTGTTAATTTTTTTGGGTGACCGTAATTCTCCAAGACTGCTGAGACAACCTGCAATGCAGGTATTGAATTTATCAGGTAACAGATTAACATGTACTACCTATAACTCTACTAAGATACAATTCTAGCAATACGATCCCCAACTCCCAGTTCTACATAAAGTAACCACGACTGGTAGATCTTTATCGTTTCTTAAACCTTTGGCCAAGAAACTATAGAAAGAAAACTCAACAGAGTTTTACCCACTTTGTCTATTTTTAAATACCAAAAATCAATTGCTTTTGATGCAGGAAATCTGATCAGAATATAAAGGAACCTGGAAACCTAAGAATACCTGTAAAAAAACAACGAAACTAGTGCATGAGCCTGAGAGTTACTTACATTGTCAAAGTCGCTGGGAATATGAGAGTATTCACCCATCAGCCAAATCTGAAAATAGATAAAATGGACCGGAATGCATCATAAGATACTTGTAGATTTACAATAATGAAGAATATATAGTATCTAGAGAAATTTAACAGCAACCAAAGTACCATTGCCGAAAGGGCTTGTAGTCCTGCTGCACGAAGGCTCCGTGACCTGTCATCATCCCCACCTTCCAGTGCTAATTGACACAACTTTGGGAGAAAGCCTTCCAAGTTAAACAGGGAACTGCCATCCTTCTGCAAAATTTGATAGCATGAAACAATCATGCTATTTCAATATTTCATATGTTCTTATTTATTCTATCTGAAAGCACCCTGACATGTGGCTACAAGAGAATTGTATCAAAAATGTACGTAGCTGACCTGATTATTTACGAATTCGAAAAGAGACTGACATCCAACTTTTTGCATTTCATCCTGTCGAGTTTGATCCAGAAGTGCTTGCACCGTTCTTAGGAAACCACTAGAAAAAAGAGGCCTGAAAAAAGAATAAAGCAAAATAAACAAGTTACCTATACATGCTGAAATCCTCCTGTTCTCATGATATGTTACAGTTTTTGGGTAAATCTCTTGGGCTCTTATGTAAAACCATAGAATATCTTGGACACAATCGGACATACGAGATGTTTGTAAAGAAGCAAAAGAAGGATGACCTCACATTTGCTCCTTACAAGTGACCAAAAGCCTTCGGTAAATGCACATGGCTATATTTGCTGAATGGAAATTCTCATTCCTCAATTCCTTGTAACATCTTTGTTCGAGAGTATCTGAAATCTGTAAAATCATATAATTCAATAACCAAGAACTAAATTTGGGAGAAAAGCAATCAGAGAACATTGCTATAACAAATAATCTGACTAGAATATATCAACTAACCAACATCAAATGTCAAGGACTTGCTAATACTCCAGTCCACCATAAGATTATTAAAAATAAATTTGCCAAGAATTGGCGTTGGATAAATTATACCTTTGGCATACGCACAGCATTCTTTGCAGCATATTCACATAGTTTTCCTATCTTTCTGTCATTGGGGCCTTCCTCCTGTCAGAAATGGCGACCAGTGATAAATTAAACCAGCCAACCAATATAACCAAAAGGGAAGCTCCAGTTTTCTATGATAGTATCAAAGAACAAAATATCTCATTCACTAATCAATGACTCGAACTGAAATGAAATGATCGACATAGAATAGGGAAAGCATGCAATCGTCCGCCATACCCTCAGTAATTAAAGAAAGGTAAATATAAACTTGAGGAAAGAGACTAAAGAACTGAATTTAGAAACAAGAAGGGGATCAAAATCCAACTTTCATGGACAACATGAAGCAAACAAGTCAACGGGAGTCTAGTATAAGGGGAAAAATGGGTAAACACCAACCTGATTACGAGGGAAAATATCAGCAATGAGCTTCTTGTACCTCTTCACAGGCTGTCTAGACCTTGCACGCAGCGCAGGGCAAAGAATGCAAAGGCTACCACAAACGGGCAAAACTTGCCTCGAGATTACACCCGAGACTGCGCTCATTCTTCAACACAGATTCTAGCCAAAACCACTAATCAAAAAAATAAAATCTTCAAATCCTGTTGAGTCTCTTAACTATCTCCTCCCTCTTGATCCACCGAAAAAGCCCTAAAGCTTCCTCGGGAAAGAAGGAAACAGAGCTCGATGATTAAACGAGGGCACTCCTTAAAACTAAAGCATTCGCCTGAAATATCCAGAAAATTGCAGAAAACATCTTCTGAGAACCAGCATAAAATTGATCAAACAGAACATATGATCGAGAATCAGCCGAAAAGGAATACCTACAGTATAAAAACCATCACAACCCAGACGATATATCCCCAGATTGATTTAACGAAATGCTGCACAAAACAAAAACAAAAAAACATCAAATTACCTTAGATCAAAGCTCGAAATGAGCCAAACGATGAAAATTGATCGACAACGCACTAGAGAAAACTTGAATATCTATCTGTGATTGTTTCTCTAAGTAGAATTTAGTCACCGGATCGTACGGCAAACTTCCAGCTATGATCCTCTCTTTCTTTTTTTCCTTTCTTCAGATACGTTTCAACGGCACGACGCGGGTTCCACCTTCTGCCGTTTCGTTACTGCTCTATGTCATTTTTATTTATTTTTAGAATTTGCTTTTTGAACTTTTTTTCAGATACGAAATCATCTCAGCCGTCGGATGCAAACTAAAACGTAATATATTTAATTTGTCCTGATACTTTTCTTTGATAATTGCTGGGTTAGTTATTGCATTTCGCCAGCTCATACAGTGCAAATAAAGCAAACATAATCTTTAAATTATGCTATGATTATTTAATTACTCATACAGTGATCTGGAATTTTTAAAAAGTAAATTTACATTTGAAGAATACTAAAAACTTTTGAGTACCCTGAAAATAGTTTATGTACTAAAAGATTTTCGTAGAAAAAATCAATTCGACTGATTCACTCTTCAATGAGTCAAATGAATATTATGGTAGTAATGACTTAGTTATACGCAAGAATGTCTAACATAAACAAATTAGCAAAAGTTGAAAATTGGCGAGAATTAATATTTGGCGCTAAAAAAAAAACTGGATTAGGTTTAAAGGCAAAACTACAACATAAACTGAGCAAGAAAACAACTGTTTGACAGAGATGAAAACATAAGGTGCAAATCCAGCAACATATACTACCAAGGTTCGACCAAAAATCAACTCATGAAGGATAATTCAAAAACAAAAACACAAGATGGGTGCATTTTTAGGCTTGGTCTTCAGCCTCAGTGATGACTTTGCTGTTCGGAAGAGGGTTGGCCAAGATATCTGTGTACTCTTGGAATGGTGATTTAGCAAATCTTGTCTCTTTCCAGAACTCTGGAGTAAGGAATCCATAAGTCTTCTGAAGGCAATCGAATGTAGCCTGCAAGACACGATGCAGATGATTAATCAATGATGATATTTTAAAACCAATATGAAAGCCCAGATTCAGGGAACTCATTACAGATTAAGATGTACATAAGCATTGACAACATATAATTTCCTCTTGGTAGCTGAAGAATCTATCAATTTGATACATTACCAGCAAGTAGAGAGAAGCTAGCCTGAATCTATTTTTAATTAGATTCATTCAAGGTTTTGTATTACTTCAGATAATAACAAAAAGTTCAAACTAAAGATTTTACAAACATCTTAGGAGAATAATTACACTAAAGAGAAACGGATTACCTCCAATCACAATATAGCTAAAACTTTCCCAGAGATAAAAATGGTGTTGAAAAATTCTATTTTTCTAATTCGATGGCCTCCTAGAACTAGTTAAATAGCAATTGGCGGATCTAAGATAATCAGAAAAGAGTTTAAAACTATAATGTGAATATCTTCAAGCAACTCAAAGAAACCAATCAAAAGAACTCTAATTGAAGGCAAAGAGAACAAACCTTGACGAAGTTTCCGAGGGTTTTGGTGGATCCTCTGGAGGAAGTGAAAACATCATCAATTCCAGCGAACTGAAGAACTTTCTTAGGAACCCTAGCTGCCACAATACCAGCACCTCTTGGAGCTGGAACCATCCGCACGGTGACAGATCCACACTTTCCAGTCACCTTGCAAGGAACCGTATGTGGCTTCCCAATCTTGTTACCCCAGTAACCTCTTCTCACTGGAATCACAGACAACTTCGCGAGGATAATCCCTCCTCTAATGGCCGTAGCAACCTCCTTGGAACACTTCACTCCCAATCCGACGTGACCATTTCCGTCTCCGACGACAACAAAGGCCTTGAACCTCGTCCTCTGACCGGCCCTGGTTTGTTTCTGAACCGGCATGATTTTCATCACCTCATCCTTCAACGTAGGACCAACGAGGAGATCCACGATCTGGTACTCCTTGACGGGAAGAGAATGAAGATAGATTTGCTCGAGCTTCTGGATTTTCCCTTCTTTCACGAGACGACCAAGCTTGGTCACTGGAACCCATTTCTCCTCCTCAGCGGGACGTCCTCCACGTCGACCACCGCGGCCTCTAGGACCACCTCTTCCACCACCACGGCCTCCAAATCCACGCCCAAAACCACCACGGTCACCACCACGCTCGCCGCCACGATCCGCCATTGTCAAAATTTGCGAAGAGCTAAAAAGTTGAGTCGCTACGATGTGTTAGCGTGACAAAGAGAGAACCCTAAATTCGGCATAGTTGTACTATATATACTGCTTAGGTGGTACAAGATTTAGGGTTTCTACAGACCAGGCTTTGGTAACCTGAATAACACAGTTCCATTCCCTGATAAAAGATATATGGGCTTATAGGCTCAATCTTTCAAGGAAATCCTAGGCCCGGTCAATTGAAAATATTATAAATTTGAGGCTTTTTTATACTATCTACATAAAGAAATTTTTTTTTGTTTTTCATACTCACACGTCTCATCTATAAATTATATTTATACATTTAATAAAATAGTTTATTAATCCTCTTAAATTATATTTTCTTCCACTATATAGACAAATCAATATATTACGAAATATTAACACAATAACTCCAAACAAAAAAATAAAAAATAACATTATTATATTGAACATTCACAACTATTATATTCTTTTAAATAAAATATATTTATAAAAATTTTACAAAACAAAACAAATTTATTGAAACTGCTAAAACTATACACATAAGCAAAAAAAAACAAATTTTAACAAACTAGCATATCAACAAAATTATTTACATCACTTTAAAATAGAAATTACTTATCAATAATCTAAAATTTCAATTAGCAGTATCAACATTTACTATTAATATCCGAAAGAAAATTTAAAAAATATAAAATTTGTTGCATCCAAATCTAATAGTTAACTCGAAAAAAACACCAATTATTAACCAATGAAGATAATATGAATACAAATATATCGTTGCCTCGTATTCTTCATCCTCAATCGTTTCATCCATCACAGTCCTTTGGGGTAACCCAAGCACACCGGGTCAAGTACTTGACTAGTTGTGTAACACTCGTCTCCAAAATACATGACACGTGTCATCGCCTCGTACTTAACTTATAATTTATTTGAAATCTCATATAAAGTATAAGTGATAATTCTTTTTATTAAAAGAATTCTCGTCAATTTCAAGTATAAAATTATTAAAAAAACATAAGAAAATAATTTAAAAAAAATCTAACGATACTCAAAATTCAAAATAAAAATATATAAATAATGTTTAAAAATTCGCAAAACATAGCATCACCCGAGTCACTACATCACTACTGCTCGAACTCACCTGCATCCAAAAGGAGGCATGAGTAACATAATTACTCAGTGAAACATCACGCCTACCCACATATTTCCATTATACAAGTATATATATAATCTTGATAATTACTTTATTTAGGAATGAAAACTAGCACGATTGATTTCACAAAAGTCGACACAAATACTACCAAGATATATGTATTTAAACCATGATTGCCTAAGTCATAACCACTCCTCCTCATCCCTAACCACGTCGGTTTAAGGATTCGGAACCCCCAAAGCCACGTCGGCTTAACACCACGGCCACGTCGGCCTATTCGCTCACGTCGACGGTTGTTTCCGGCCTGTCAACCGTTAATGAACTACGACTCAACACCGCTGTTGTCGTAGCCCAACACCCATCAACGCAGCTAAACCAACTAACGATACTCGATTCCACCATACCCGCGTTACGTGAATATCACATTCACCAGAAATTTATTCTCACATTAATGAATCAACCATTATACTTGCTTAGACTAATGTCTAATATTTATCTATTAATTATATTAGTTTATTTCAGTTAATTAATTGATTATGGTTCATTTTACTATACCATAATCCATCATAAATAATTTAGTATCCTTAACCAATAAACTAACACATAATAATTTATCTTTTTTAATAATTAAGACAGCATAATAATCTCCCTTAAAATAATAAATTAACATAATATTTCTATTATTTTCTCCCACCACACCACACACGTAGATCACCACATTCCTATTCATCTTTTTAATATTTATTTATTTATTATCTAATAAATCCCTAATAGGTTTAACATATTTTTCCTGATAAAAACACCATTAATTCTTGCAACAATTAATTAAAACCCTAACACCACACATGATTTCAACCTCTAATTTTCTCCCTAAACGAAGCACTCATCAAAATACATATACATAATTGTATAATGAAAATAATAGATCATGTCTCACCTCACTTCGAAACCTGGATTAATGGAATGTTGGAATCGTCGGTCGTGCATAGATTTCTCTTCCTCTGACAATGGTACACACGAACACCGTGGCTCTCCAACGTTGAACTTTCTACCCTTCAGATCTGTCGAAATCTCTCTCTTTCTTCTTGCTTTTGTTTCTGATGCGCGACTGCCTCTAATCCCCTTTGACGACGTCTTATATAGTCATTAGGGTTAATTAGGGTTTCAGAACAATTGTCCGTTATACCCTCACTTCAATTTATGTGGACTTCATGGTTTAAATTTAGGCCCAGGATGTTACAATTCTCCCCCACCACAGAAGAATTCGTCCCCGAATTCGATGGTTCCACCTCTCTCTCGTCGTGGTCCTTAAAAAGATCATGGTAATTAATTCTCATATGATGTTTAGACTCCCACGTCTTTTCTTCAATTCTGTCTCTTTTCCAACGAACACATACTGATTTAACATTCCCCCCTTGCATATCAAATTTTCGTTGTCCAGTGATTTTTATCGGTTTACTAAGAATTGTCAAATTTCTTCCAATTCCTCTTGGGGTTGCTGCATAATGAGTTTGGGTTCTTTGACAACTTTTCGGAGGACTGATACATGAAGCACATCATGAAACGCTGCTAACTCCTTTGGTAATCTTAATCTATATGCAATTGTACCAATCCTTTCAGTAATTGGATAAAGCCCCATAAAACGTGGTTTGAGTTTTCCCAACTTCTTATTCTTATCTACTCCTCTGAATACCCTCATTTTCAAATACACCTCGTCTCCCACTCTAAATTCCAATTCCCTTCTCCCTTTATCAGCGTAACTCTTCTGATGATCGTGAGCCTCCTTTAGTCTGGCACGAAGAGTTTCCACTTGATCCACTGTCTCTTGAACAACCTCAGGTTCCAAATCTCTACGCTCTCCTACTTCTGTCCAGCAAAGTGGTGTCCGACAAGGTCGCCCATACAAGCCTCATATGGTGATATCTTTATGCTCCTATGATAGCTATTGTTGTACGCAAACTCTGCTAACGGTAAATATTTCTCCCAACGACCTCCCCAATGCAACATACACGCTCGCAACATATCCCCAAGGGTTTGAATTATTCTTTCCGACTGTCCATCTGTCTTTGGGTGATATGCGGTACTCAGATGCCTTTTCGTCCCAAGTGTCTTTTGGAATGCCTGCCAAAATATTGAGGTAAATTTCGGATCTCGGTCCGAAACAATGCTCACTGGAAACCATTCAACCTAACAATCATCTCCACATATACTTTTGCTAAGTGGTCCACATTGTCTGTCTTCTTAATCGCCAAAAATGAGCTGACTTCGTAAGTCGATCAACAATTACCCAAACCGTATCCAGTTCTCTAATTGTCCTTGGGAGCACTTCACGAAATCCATAGTGATCATATCCTATTTCCATTTAGGCAACGGTAGACTTTGCAATCACCCACCAGGTACTCTACGTTCTGCCTTTACTAGTTGGCACGTAAGGCACTCGCTACCCATTCTGCGCTATCCCATTTTATACCGTTCCAATGATAATAACGTTTTAGATCTCGATATAACTTTGTCGCCCCCGGATGGATTACAAAACGTGAGTGGTGTGCTTGCGATAAGATATCATCTTTAATTCCTTAACATTAGGAACATATACCCCATTCCTATACAAGTAGGTTCCGTTGTCTGCGGTATGGTATCCTTCCACATTATTATCCACAACTTTTCTGAGTGCGTCGTCTAGCATTTGAGCCTCACATATTTTCCAAAGTAAGTATGTCCGGTTTATGGCTTCCAATCCTATGGCATCTTTGGTAACCTTAGTAGCACACAAGCTTAATTTTCCCAAGGAAGCCACTAACTCCTATGCTTCTCGTTCTTTTGATATGTCATTTCTCCTTTTACTTAATGCATCTGCTACCATGTTAGCTTTTCCAGGGTGGTATGCGATTTCCAAGTCATAATCTGCTAGTATCTCCATCTCCTATATCTCAGATTAAGATCTGGTTGCGTAAATATATATTTTAAACTCTTGTGATTAGTAAAAACTTGGACTTTTTTTCATATAAATACGCACGCCAAATTTTTAAAGCAAAAACAACTGCTACCAATTCTAAATCATAGATGGGATAATTTATCTCATGTTTCCTCAACTGTCTAGACGCATAGGCAATTACTCGTTCTTGCTGCATTAGCACACAACCCAATCCTGACCTTGATGCGTCAGTGTATACCAAATATGGTACCCCAGTCCTTGATAAACCAATATTGAAGTCTTAGTCAAATGCCTTTTCAACCTTCGAAAGCTCTCTTCACACTCTTTGGTCCAATTAAATTTTACATCCTTTCCCATAAGTTGAGTCATAGGCTTGGCTATACTCGCAAATCCTTTAACGAATTTTTGATAGTAACCCGCTAGGCCCAAAAAACTATGAATCTCTGTTGCGTTTCTGGGTGTCGGCCATCCCATAATCGTTGCAATTTTTTTTTCTAGATCCACTGATACTCGAGCTTCAGACACAACGTGACCTTGAAAGCCAATCTTCCTCTGCCAGAAACTACATTTGCTCAACTTAGCATATAACTTGTATTCTCGTAACTTTTCTAGTACTACCCTTAAGTGTTCCATATGAACAATGCAACTGGATTTGTCCATTCTAACCACACTTAAAACAAGTGAGCACCCTTCTAATCTCTACAAAACCATATTCTAAGTATCCATGGTATGTTTCTACAGCTCAACCAATTTTTCTATCCTTGCTTGGGCTACTTTTTCCTCCTTGGTTTTTGCCTCAATGCCTTGTTCCACTAAGAATGTTGTTCTCACTAAATTGACCATGTTATTGTATTTTTGCACTATGCAACGATTTTTTTTCACCTCTAGTCTCAAACATCTTTGAAACTTGAGTATCATGTCATATTCGTTTGTTCCTCTCCCTCTAAAGCTCATTAATAGATAAAAATTCTAGATCATACTTCCGTACTGACTTAGACCCCTGTCAAAGATCGACAAACAACATAACCATTTGGTCTATAACCTCTTGTGGAAAATGCACCCATGCAAATTCATCCTTAAAGTCGTGCCAATTAAGCATGTGGTTTGCATAAGTACTAATGACAATATTATCCACCAACTTGTGTTTCGTCCCTTAAATATTAAATCGCCAATTGTTTCCAAAACTCAATCAAACACATGATGGTCTCGTAGTTCTTATCTAACATATTCACCCAGTTGTGTGTTGTAATCGGATCCATCCCTCACTAAATTATTCAAATTCCTTAACATCTTCAAAGCATTCCAATATGTGGGCTTTGATCCCGTATTGGCATCTTTGGCACTAGAGTATATGGTGGTGAGTATTGAGGTGCCCCAAACTCTTGAACAAGAAGCTCGAGTGCAGCGAACTCAAGAGCTGCATGCTCGGGCACTACAACTCTTGGTATTCGGTTTGCTACAGGAACTTGCTGCAACTAAAACGCTAACGCCTCACGCATTTCTCACATCACAACTACATTTAGCACCTCATAATCCACCACTAGAGCAACAACGGTTGGTTGTTGAGTTGGAGCAACACCTTCCTGCTCAAGCGGCCAATCATTATGGTCTCGCTGACGATCTCCAATACGCAAATAAGTTCTACGATTAACACTCCTCGGCGGCATATTTTCCACATAAACACTCGATTCACACATTACACTACAATAGTATTATAAATCAACTAAATTTAAATGATCTCACGCAAGTTACTCTGAGTGGTGCTCTCCCATTGAAAATACTCTTTTTTTAACTACTAAAATTTTAAAACAGAGCTCTCCGGATCAGAACCGGAGTAGCAACCTCGCTCTAATACCAAAATTGTAACACCCGTCTCCAAAATACATGACATGTGTCATCTTCTCGTACTTAACTTATAATTTATTTGAAATCTCATATAAAGTATAAGTGATAATTCTTTTTATTAAAAGAATTCTCGTCAATTTCAAGTATAAAATTATTAAAAAAAACATAAGAAAATAATTTAAAAAAAATCTAGCGATACTCAAAATTTAAAATAAAAATATATAAATAATGTTTAAAAATTCCCAAAACATAGCATCACCCGAGTCACTACATCACTACTGCTCGAACTCACCTGCATCCAAAAGGAGGCATGAGTAACATAATTACTCAGTGAAACAATCACGCCTACCCACATATTTCTATTATACAAGTATATATATAATCTTGATAATTACTTTATTTAGGAATGAAAACTAGCACGATTGATTTCACAAAAGTCGACACAAATACTACCAAGATATATGTATTTAAACCGTGCTTGCCTAAGTCACAACCACTACTCCTCATCCCTAACCACATCGGTTTAAGGATTCGGAACCCCCAAAGCCACGTCGGCTTAACACCACGGCCACGTCGGCCTATTCGCTCACGTCGAGCTCCCGTCACGTCGACGGTTGTTTCCGGCCTGCCAGCCGTTAATGAACTACGACTCAACACCGCTGTTGTCGTAGCCCAACACCCATCAACGCAGCTAAACCAACTAACGATACTCGATTCTACCATACCCGCGTTACGTGAATATCACATTCACTAGAAATTTATTCCCACATTAATGAATCAACCATTATACTTGCTTAGACTAATGTCTAATATTTATCTATTAATTATATTAGTTTATTTCAGTTAATTAATTGATTATGGTTCATTTTACTATACCATAATCCATCATAAATAATTTAGTATCCTTAACCAATAAACCAACACATAATAATTTATCTTTTTTAATAATTAAGACAACATAATAATCTCCCTTAAAATAATAAATTAACATAATATTTCTATTCTTTTCTCCTACCACACTACACACGTAGATCACCACATTCCTATTCATCTTTTTAATATTTATTTATTTATTATCTAATAAATCCCTAATAGGTTTAATATATTTTTCCTGATAAAAACACCATTAATTCTTACAACAATTAATTAAAACCCTAACACCACACATGATTTCAACCTCTAATTTTCTCCCTAAACGAAGCACTCATCAAAATACATATACATAATTGTATAATGAAAATCATAGATCATGTCTCACCTCACTGCGAAACCTGGATTAATGGAATGTTGGAATCATCGGTCGTGCATAGATTTCTCTTCCTCCGACGATGGTACACACGAACACCGTGGCTCTCCAACGCTGAACTTTCTACCCTTCAGATCTGTCGAAATCTCTCTCTTTCTTTTTGCTTTTGTTTCTGATGCGCGGCTGCCTCTAATCTCCTTTGACGACGTCTTATATAGTCATTAGGGTTAATTAGGGTTTCAGAACAATTGTCCATTATACCCTCACTTCAATTTATGTGGACTTCATGGTTTAAATTTAGGCCCACGGTGTTACAAGTTGTACCACAATCTGACTCACGACTCGCTCGGCACTGCTTCGATCTCTCTGATTCAGCAATCATCAAGCAGCCTCAACGACAGGTTCCTCCCTCGACCCTCCGTAGACACTCGTGCTGTTCTGACATGCGATGATGATGTGGAGATTGACAGGAAATCGCTGGAATTCGCATTTTCGGTTTGGAAGTCCAATCATGATCGTCTAGTAGGACTGTTTGTGAGATCACACGGTTTTGACTTGCAGGGAAAAGAGTGGATATACACTGTTCACCCGGATAAGTACTCCATCGTGCTGACAAAATTCATGATGATGAAACAAGACTATCTGTTCGAGTATAGCTGCAACGGAGGTGTAAAGATGGAGGAGATGAGGAACATTGTGGACCAAGTGGTTAACTGCGAGGATATACTGATGAACTTTGTAGCTGCAGACAAGGTAAGAGCAGGGCCAATTATGGTTGGGGCAGAGAGAGTTCGGGATTGGGGAGATGCGCGTAACGAAGAAGGAGAAGAGAATGAGGTAAGTGAAGTTGGGCTGAGCAGTAGAAGAGTGGAACACAGAAAGAGAAAAGGAAGGTGCATTAGAGAGTTTCATAGAGTTATGGGGAAGATGCCACTGCTGTATAGTTATGGTAAGGTTGTCAACTCTGTCGGGGAACAAGGATTGTGTCGTAAATCCGGAAAGCTAGTGTTTTGTGACCAAGATTGAACCCTTCAAAGTCTTCTTCTCAGATGTAAATTTTTATCATAATAGCAAGTTAGTACTTAGTAGTAGGGGCCAACCTCCAGACCAAAATGTTTCAAAGAAGCATCAAATGAGTTTTGCCTAAAGGGAAGCTTTGCTTGTTTTTGTAAATGGGCCTTACTTTACTATAAACTATACTATACGCCCATAACTACCCATGTTAATGGAATCGAAATATCTCGAATTGTGGACCAAACGCAAAGATTTTACTACATAGATGAGCATAACTTTATACATATGTGTCAACACAATAATTCATTATAATTTCATTGCAGTTTTTATTGCACTAGTTTAACTAAGCTATTGTAAATGTATATTTTTATAAAAGGGATTATTAAAATGGTAAAAATTGTAGTTGGCGGCACCATGTGGAAACGGAGACGTGGGAGGAGAGAAATATCTTGGCGGGGAAGAGCAAGCTATCAAGGCGAAAGGTAAAGGAAGGTAGTGACGTGTCTCCATGAAACACCGTTGGGTGAAAGTTCGTCCTTGCGTGTTTATTTAAAACCGTTATTGCTTCGCCACGTGGATAAATCTCAAAACCGTTGGTTTGTGAAAGCAGATAAACGAATCCCTTTTTTAAGTAAAGAAATAACATTTTAAATTTTTTGTTATAAATATAACATTATTAATTTAAATCTAACTTTTTTGATATTTTAATAAAAATAGAGTTTTGATTTGTGTTTTAAAATGAAAATATTCCACTAAAATATATACTTCGTTGTTATGAAAAATATCTAAAGAGATAAAATTAAACTTATAACTTTACTCAAAAGAAAAGAGGAGAGAAAAGAGAGAATCGTTCTCTTATTGATGTAGTTTACAAATGATACATAGTCTCCTATTTATAGGAGAAGTCAGTCGGCAAACGAAGACGAAAAGATAATCAAAGAAGAAGTCAAACAGAGACGTCACAGACGTCTTTGCTGACTTTTTCAACACTCCCCCTTGATTATCTATTATTATCGAAGTATTACGTACTGCCTCGTTAAAAACTTTATCATGTAAAAACCTAATGGGATAAAAATCATGATAAGGGAAAAAGAGTACAAATACGCAATCTCCCCCTCGAAAAGATATATATATATATATATATCATGATTTGAGGAAGTGGCAACCAATGTCTGTTTTTATGAACGCCACGAGATCGTAGTACCTCTTAATGTAAAAACGTATCCGGTTTGCGATCGAGCTTTATGCGGATCTGATAAATATCCTGCATCTGCAAAACCAACTAGACCAAACAAGGAATTTCTGGGATAATATAATCCCAAGTCAATTGTACCTTGAAGATAACGGAATATTTGTTTTATTCCGGTCCAATGTCTTCGCGTAGGGGCTGAATTATACCTTGCAAGTAAGTTAGTAGCAAAAGTAATATCTGGTCTAGTATAATTAGCAAGATATATCAACGCACCAATAGCGCTCATATAAGGTATTTCACAACTTAAAATTTCTTCGTTATCCTCACAAGGTCGAAATGGATCCTTATCAACAATGAGTGATCTATTGACCATTGGAGTACTCAAAGGATTTGCTTTATCTATATTAAAGCGTTTTAATACCCTTTTAGTATAATTTTATTGATGGACAAATATTCCACCTTTGAGATGCTCTATTTGAAGCCCGAGACAAAACTTTATCTTACCAAGGTCTTTCATTTCAAACTCTTCTCTCATATGGGTTCGTGCATCATGAACTTCCTTTTGAGTTCCAATAATATTCAGATCATCAACATATACAGCGATAATAACAAATCTTAATGAGGATTTCTTGATAAACATGTAAGGGCATATCGCATTGTTGATATATTCTTTTTTCAACAAATATTCGCTTAAGCGATTATACCACATGCGTCCGGATTGTTTTAATCCATAAAGTGATCACTGTAATTTGACCGAACAAAAATCCTTTGATTTTTCCAAGATCTTGGATCTTTCCGAGATTTTAAATCCATCAGGAATTTTCATATATATATATCACTATCAAGTGATCCATATAGATATGCAGCCACGACATCCATAAGGTACATCTCTAAATTTTTGGATGCTGTTATACTCATCAAGTATCTAAACGTAATTGCATCCATAACCGGGGAATATGTTTCATCATAATCAATTCCCGGTCTTTGAGAGAAACCTTGTGCCACAAGTCGTGCTTTATATCTTATGATCTCGTTTTCTTCATTTCGTTTTCTCACGAAAACCCATTTACATCCGACAAGCATTACATCTTCTGGTGTAATGATCACATGTCCGAATACATTTCTTTTATTGAGAGAGAGTGATTCATCTTTCATGGCCTTTTGCCACTTCTCCCAATCGGGTCTCGCCCGACATTCTGATAATGATCTCGGGTCCGGATCATTATATTCATCATCAATTTCTTTAGATATAGAAAATAAAAATATTCCATCCATATCTTCTATTTCATTTCTAACCCAGATTTTTCCATCTTGGGTATAATTAATGGATGTTTCACAATTTTCTATATCATGTTCTTCTTCAAGAAGACTTTCATCATCAGATTTTTCAAGAACCTTCTCATTTTCTTGAATATCTGCATGATGTAATACTTTTGGGAGATCTTTACTGATTCTTCCCAATTTCTTTTTCTTTCAGGGATATTTATCTTTAGAGCCCATCGGCCTCCCCCTTTTCAATTGAACTTTTGGGTCATTTATTTTATTTCCATCAAATGGTTCCTTTAGAACATCAATTCTTGATGGAGCATTTGCAGCGGGTATATACGATTTGGTCACCTTTTTCGTATCTGTGAACACATCTGGTAATTCATTTGTCAAATTCTGTAAATGTATAATTTTTTGAACTTCCAGCTCACGTTGATTTGTAGGGGGGTCAAGGTGTATCAAACTTCGTGTACACCATGTAACATCTTTTGATGTTTCTTTAATTCCTCTCCCTAACGCTGGAAATTCATCTTCATTAAAATGGCAATCGGCAAAACGTGCCATAAATATATCACCAGTATGAAGTTCAAGATATCAAATTATACTTGGTGATGTATACCCAATATATATTCCCATTCTCCTTTGAGGTCCCATTTTTGTTCTTTGTGGTGGGGCTATTGGAACATAAACCACGCACCCAAAAACTCGAAGATGGGATACATTTGGCTATTGACCAGATCTCAACTCCAATGGGAAATATTTATTATACGCACTTGGTCTAATCTGGACCAATGCAGCTGCATGTAGTATAGCATGACCCCATACAGAAATTGGGAGATTTGTTCTCAATATTAACGGTCTTGCAATCAATTGCAACCGTTTAATCAAACTTTCGGTCATCCCATTTTGTGTATGCACATGGGGCACTGGATGTTCAACATCAATCCCCATTGATATACAATAATTATCAAAATCTTGTGAAGTGAATTCACCAGCGTTATCAAGCCTGACTTTCTTTATGACATAATCAGGAAATTGTGCTTTCAATCTGATTATTTGGGTAATAAATTTTGCGAAAACCGTATTTCTTGTTGTCAAAAGATAAACATATGACCATCTACTTGATGCGTCAATCAATACCAAAAAGTATCAAAACAGCCCGCACGGTGGATGAATAGGTCCACATATATCACCATGTATTCTCTCTAAGAATACTGGAGATTCATTCCCAACTTTAGTTATTGATGGTCGTGTTATGAGTTTTCCTTGAGAATATTCTTTACATGAAAACTCTCCCGATTGAAAAATCTTCTCATTTTTCAATGGGTGACCATTACAATTTTGCACAATTCTCCTCATCATAATTGATCGAGGATGGCCTAATCTTTCATGCCAGACTTTAAAAGTACTAGTAAACTTCTGGTTTACTATAGCATATGATTCAACTATGCTTATCTTTGTATAATATAATCCAGAGGATAACATTGGCAAATTTTCCAATATATGTTTCCTCTCAGATATAATGCAAAAATATTCAGCATTATTTTTACTCATAGTCTCTATATGATATCCATTTTTACGGATATCTTTGAAACCTAACAAGTTTATATGAGACTTAGGAGAATATAATGCATTATTTATTTCAAATTTTGTGCCTTTTGGCATCGAAAAACTGGCTTCTCGAGAGCCCAGTATTATCTTTGCATTTCCTGATATAGTACTCACGCTTCCAGCGGAGTCACTTAAATCAAGACAGGAGAAATATCGTCTATTTTTAAGTATAGTGCGCATTGTAGCACTATCTGCTAGACATATATCTCCTTCATCAATTCCAATTTGTGACATTTGCTGTGTCATAATTTATAGAGATGCATTAATAGTTTAAAGCAAAACATATTCATAAACTACTAAAACCATCGTTAAGTTTTTTTTTACACAAACATATTATACATGTCTTATTGGCAGCTTTTCATTTCTCATCGATCATAATCGCTTTAATCCTCGCTGATACTTTCGGGATCAACAAGAAAATCTGCGATATCCAGATGAGTATCATCATTTAGACCACTAAAGGAATGTCCAATTTCATCATCGGCTAAGTTGGTTTCAACATTATTACTCTTGGGCTTTATTGACACTTGATACAGATCGATGGAATATTTGGGCGTACGACATGTACGTCCCCAATGCCCTTTCATACCGCATCTGTAACAAGCGTTCTCGGTCGGTTTTCTTATTGTCCGACCACCCTAATTTATTTGGAAATTCTTATTTTTTCCAATGTTAAAACCCCTTCCTTGTCCACGTCCACGACCTCTACTACGGCTTCTGCTGCGTATACGTCCTCGTCCTTGATAACTATTATTATTACTGGACGCTACCACATTCACTTCTGGGAATGGAGCCGATCCAGCTGGACGAGATTGATGATTTAACATCACGAGGTCATTATTTTGCTCTGCTACAAGGAGGACTTGCATCAACTCCGAGTAGCAAATATATCCTTTAGTCCGATATTGCTCTTGTAGGACTACATTTCCAGAATGGAATGTGGAGAGCGTTTTTTCAATCATATCATAATCGCTCATTTTATCACCACATAACATCATTCTGGAAGTAATTCCGAACAACGCAGAATTATATTCACCAATACTTTTATAGTCCATAAATCAGAGGTGTAGCCAATCATATCGAGCCTTAAGTAAGATCACAAGTTTTTGATGATCAAACCTATCTCTTAATGATTGCCAAAGATCTGCAGGATCTTCTTTTGTGATATATTTATTTTTAACGTATCGTGGAGATGGTGGCGTAAAAACACCATGGCTTTAGCCTTATTCTCATCTGACATTGTTTCCGATGGATCGATGGCTTTAAGAAGGTCATTCGATCTCAGATGCATCTTTGCATCTGATGCCCAAGTCATATAATTTTTTTCAGATACATCAAGGGCAATGATATCAAGCTTTGCCAAGTTTGACATGATATCTATATAATAATTAAATCAATTGTTATAACATTTTAAGCATCATCTTAAAAATTGTTAATGATAATAAAAACATATGCATATAATAAAGTAAATAAATAAATAATCATCTTAGGAGGTAAGACCATCCATGTGATTGAAGAGGCAGCGCCTACCGTATTATTTCGAGGAGGCAGTGCCTACCACTCAATTAAGGAGGAGACATAATCTACCACTCCATAAATAATTAAATTGATATAAGAAAATAAAGCAAATAATCTCACGGGAGGAGGTATAACCTACCACTCCATAAATAATATCGCGGGAGGAGGTATAACCTACCACTCCATAATATCGCGGGAGGAGGTATAACCTACCACTCCATAAATAATATCGTGGGAGGAGGTATAACCTACCACTCCATAAATAATTAAATTGACGTAATTAAATTGACATAATAAAATAAAATAAATAATATCATGGGAGGAGGTATAACCTACCACTCTATAAATAATATTGCGGGATGAGGTATAACCTACTACTCCATAATATCGCGGGAGGAGGTATAACCTACCACTCCATAAATAATATCGTGGGAGGAGGTATAACCTACCACTCCATAAATAATTAAATTGACATAATTAAATTGACATAATAAAATAAAGTAAATAATATCACGGGAAGAGGTATAATCTACCACTCTATAAATAATATCGCGGGAGGAGGTATAACCTACCACTCTATAATATCGCGGGAGGAGGTATAACCTACTACTCCATAAATAATAACGCATGAGGAGGTATAACCTATCACTCCATAAATAATAACGCAGGAGGAGGTATAACCTACCACTCCTTAAATAATAACGCAGGAGGTATAATTTACCACTCCTTAAATAATAACGCACGAGGAGGTATAACCTACTACTCCTTAAATAATAACACAGGAGAAGGTATAACCTACCACTTCATAAATAATTAAATTGACATAATAAAATAAATGAACTTTTACCTAGGCGGTATAACAATGCAGTATTACACTGGTATTTGGAGAGATGATCATGCTGATAACGTGTTATGAAAAATATCTAGAGAGATAAAATTAAACTGATAACTTTACTCAAAAGAAAAGAGGAGAGAGAAGAGAGAATCGTTCTCTTATTGATGTAGTTTACAAATGATACATAGTCTCCTATTTATAGGAGAAGTCAGTCGACAAACGAAGATGAAGAGATAATCAAATAAGAAGTCAGACAGAGACGTCACAGACATCTTTACTGACTTTTTCAACATCCGTTTCATTATCTAATTTGGTTTGACGGTCTAATTTTGGGCCGTCGTAAAAATCATCGGTCAATTCAAAGGAAGATGACAAATAAATAATAAATAATGTCATAATCATCTATTCAACAATCTTTTCAAATTATTAAAATTTTAACATAATTTCGATTAGATTTATTCTTATTTAAACAATTATAATTTAATAACTTAATCCTTCATACTATTAACTCACATATTATTCATACTACCCTCAAATTTTAATTACTAACTTTATAATTATATATTCAACAATTATCCCTTCAAATTATTAAAACTTTGACATAATTTAGACGATTAGAGTTACACTCATTTAAACAATTAAAACTTAATAACATATTTCCTTCACACCTTAATTCACTTTGGCCACTACTCTCACAATAATGACCTTCAATTATGAACTTCATAATTATCTATTCAACAATTATCCTTTCAAATTATTAAAACTTTGACATAATTTAGACAATTAGACTTACACTCATTAAAATAATTAAAATTTAATAATTGTTTCTTTCACACTATTAACTCACTTTGGCTACTACTCTCACAATAATGACCTTCAGTTACCAATTTTATAAAACACTCACTATCATATTGATAATCACAAACTTTGCATATAATTCCTAAAAGTTAATCATGATATCAAAATTTTTTTACTCTTCTTCTCAATTTCATACTTTCACCTTTTTCGACAACTTTGATTAAGATTTTTGTAAAGAAAAATATTGTCAGACTTTTTCATTTTTGAAAAGTTCAAATTTTTTTTTCAAAATAACACATTCATCGATTTGAAAATGTTACTCATTGACAAAGAGATATGCTTAGAAATATTCTTCTCCTTATTTCGATTTTTTTTTATATTTTCTCATTTCATTTCTTAATATCTTTTATTCTATTTTATTCTATTACATACAAAATAGTATATATTTCATCATCAAGCGAAATATATGTGTTTTAAAACTATTTCCAATGTATTTTTCTGTTGTTATTTTAAAATACATTATAATTTTTTTTTAATATATTCTTCTATTTTTTAAAATCACTATCTATTTGATATAATCATTTATTTGGTGATAAGATTTTTTTGGTTTGAATATATATTGAAGACTAACTCAGTGTACAAGCCAAAAAAATTCATGGTCAATACCAGTAAATTTTTTTACAAATTTACCGACTATAAAAAATAGTATATGTTTTACTAATCAAACAACAATAATAAAAAAATATAATTCATGAACTAATACGTAGTCAAACTTAAAAGTCGCTTAATACATTTCATCGAGTATCAATTTAACTTGGTATCAATTGGTCAACTAAGATAACGGATCACACATGTTACGTTTGACAATAACAAATTCAAAAAGAACAAATGTTCTTAAAGATCTCCATTTTCATCATGTGTTTAATTAACACACGTACGGCCTGAGAGTATTTTTACTTTTCATCATTTGTTTACTTTTTCATCATTTGTTTACTTTTTCATCATTTGTTTACTGTATTCTTTATTGTATTATTACTTTTCATCATTTGTTTACTGTATTTAATTTTGGTTATAAAAGAAGATTGTTTGTACTTTTTAAATTTGAAAATTTTTATTTTTAAATTAAATCACACATGTTTCCATTTGAAATTTTTTAAATTTCTGTCAAAAATCAAAGTATATAATTATAAAAGAACGGCACCGACACATCCCTAATATATTATTTGAATTTTTTTTTTAACAAATTAACCATACTCTGACGTGTTAAATAAAAAAAATATCAGCTAACAGATCAACATCACAACGAATTTCAATTTAAATATATAAAAATATTTAAGTTACTAGAATAATTACAATACATGTCATTGATATTAATTTGGTTAGAAAATAAATATATTTAATTCAACTAACCCAAAAATACTATTACATATTCAAAAACAATAATTTTTATTTATTTAAAATTTTTCTACGTTAATTTATAAATAATGTCAAATAAATATAAATAGATTTAAGTTATTACCGTAATCTCTAATATATTATTTGAGAAACATTTTAAGAAAATAATCTTACTCTGACGTGTTATTAACAGAAATATCATGATAACGTATCATCAGTACAGTAAATTTCAAATAAATATACAAATAAGTTTAACTTATTAGAATACAATATATGTTATTGTTATTAATTTAGTTAGACAATTAATATATTTTATTAGACTAACCAAAAAATATTATTAAATTCATAAAAATAATTATTTTTCATTTTTTAATTTATATACACATTAATGTTAAAACTAATTTTAAATAAAAGTTAAAATTATATAAATATTTAATTTATATAATTTAGACGATTAGAGTTACACTCATTTAAACAATTAAAACTTAATAACTTGTTTCCTTCACACCGTTAATTCACTTTGGCCACTACTCTCACAATAATGACCTTCAATTACGAACTTCATAATTATCTATTCAACAATTATCCATTCAAATTATTAAAACTTTGACATAATTTAGACAATTAGACTTACATTTATTTAAATAATTAAAATTTAATGATGGTTTCTTTCACACTATTAACTCACTTTGGCTACTACTCTCACAATAATGACCTTCAGTTACCAATTTTATAAAACACTCACTATCATATTGATAATCACAAATTTTGCATATAATTCCTAAAAGTTAATCATGATATCAAAATTGTTTTACTCTTCTTCTCAATTTCATACTTTCACCTTTTTCGACAACTTTGATTAAGATTTTTGTAAAGAAAAATATTGTCAGACTTTTTCATTTTTGAAAAGTTCAAATTTTTTTTAAAAATAACACATTCATCGATTTGAAAATGTTACTCATTGACAAAGAGATATGCTTGGAAATATTCTTCTCCTTATTTCAATTTTTTTTTATATTTTCTCATTTCATTTCTTAATATTTTTTATTCTATTTTATTCTATTATATACAAAATAATATATATTTCATCATCAAGCGAAATATATGTGTTTTAAAACTATTTCCAATGTATTTTTCTGTTGTTATTTTAAAATATATTATAATTTTTTTTTAATATATTCTTCTATTTTTTAAAATCACTATCTATTTGATATAATCATTTATTTCGGTAAACAGATTTTTTTGGTTTGAATATATATTGAAGACTAACTCAGTATACAAGCCAAAAAAATTCATGGTCAATATCAGTAAATTTTTTTACAAATTTACCGACTATAAAAAATAGTATATGTTTTACTAATCAAACAACAATAATAAAAAAATATAATTCATGAACTAATACGTAGTCAAACTTAAAAGTCGCTTAATACATTTCATCGAGTATCAATTTAACTTGGTATCAATTGGTCAACTAAGATAACGGATCACACATGTTACGTTTGACAATAACAAATTCAAAAAGAACAAATGTTCTTAAAGATCTCCATTTTCATCATGTGTTTAATTAACACACGTACGGCCTGAGAGTATTTTTACTTTTCATCATTTGTTTACTTTTTCATCATTTGTTTACTGTATTCTTTATTGTATTATTACTTTTCATCATTTGTTTACTGTATTTAATTTTGGTTATAAAAGAAGATTGTTTGTACTTTTTAAATTTGAAAATTTTTATTTTTAAATTAAATCACACATGTTTCCATTTGAAATTTTTTAAATTTCTGTCAAAAATCAAAGTATATAATTATAAAAGACCGGCACCGACACATCCTTAATATATTATTTGAAATTTTTTTTAATAAATTAATCATACTCTGATGTGTTAAATAAAAAAAATATCAGCTAACGGATCAACATTACAACGAATTTCAATTTAAATATATAAAAATATTTAAGTTACTAGAATAATTACAATACATGTCATTGATATTAATTTGGTTAGAAAATAAATATATTTAATTCAACTAACCCAAAAATACTATTACATATTCAAAAACAATAATTTTTATTTATTTAAAATTTTTCTACGTTAATTTATAAATAATGTCAAATAAATATAAATAGATTTAAGTTATTACCGTAATCTCTAATATATTATTTGAGAAACATTTTAAGAAAATAATCTTACTCTGACGTGTTATTAACAGAAATATCATGATAACGTATCATCAGTACAGTAAATTTCAAATAAATATACAAATAAGTTTAACTTATTAGAATACAATATATGTTATTGTTACTAATTTAGTTAGACAATTAATATATTTTATTAGACTAACCAAAAAATATTATTAAATTCATAAAAATAATTATTTTTCATTTCTTAATTTATATACACATTAATGTTAAAACTAATTTTAAATAAAAGTTAAAATTATATAAATATTTATTTTATATAATTTAGACGATTAGAGTTACACTCATTTAAACAATTAAAACTTATTAACCTGTTTCCTTCACACCGTTAATTCATTTTGGTCACTACTCTCACAATAATGACCTTCAATTACGAACTTCATAATTATCTATTCAACAATTATCCATTCAAATTATTGAAACTTTGACATAATTTAGACAATTAGACTTACACTCATTTAAATAATTAAAATTTAATGATGGTTTCTTTCACACTATTAACACACTTTGGCTACTACTCTCACAATAATGACTTTGAGTTACCAACTTTATAAAACACCCACTATCATATTGATAATCACAAACTTTGCATACAATTCCTAAAAGTTAATCATGACATCAAAAATTTCTTACTCTTCTTCTCAACTTCCTACTTTTACCCTTTTCGACAACTTTGATTAAGATTTTTGTAAAGAAAAATATTGTCAGACTTTTTCATTTTTGAAAAGTTCAAATTTTTTTAAAAAATAACACATTCATAGATTTGAAAATGTTACTTATTGACAAAGAGATATGCTTGGAAATATTCTTCTCCTTATTTCGATTTTTCTTTATATTTTTTCATTTCATTTCTTAATATCCTTTATTCTATTTTATTCTATTATATATAAAATAGTATATATTTAGTCATCAAGCGAAATATATGTGTTTTAAAACTATTTCCAATGTATTTTTCTGTTCTTATTTTAAAATACATTATAATTTTTTTTTAATATATTCTTCTATTTTTTAAAATCACTATCTATTTGATATAATCATTTATTTGGTGATAAGATTTTTTTGGTTTGAATATATATTGAAGACTAACTCAGTGTACAAGCCAAAAAAATTCATGGTCAATACCAGTAAATTTTTTTACAAATTTACCGACTATAAAAAATAGTATATGTTTTACTAATCAAACAACAATAATAAAAAAATATAATTCATGAACTAATACGTAGTCAAACTTAAAAGTCGCTTAATACATTTCATCGAGTATCAATTTAACTTGGTATCAATTGGTCAACTAAGATAACGGATCACACATGTTACGTTTGACAATAACAAATTCAAAAAGAACAAATGTTCTTAAAGATCTCCATTTTCATCATGTGTTTAATTAACACACGTACGGCCTGAGAGTATTTTTACTTTTCATCATTTGTTTACTTTTTCATCATTTGTTTACTGTATTCTTTATTGTATTATTACTTTTCATCATTTGTTTACTGTATTTAATTTTGGTTATAAAAGAAGATTGTTTGTACTTTTTAAATTTGAAAATTTTTATTTTTAAATTAAATCACACATGTTTCCATTTGAAATTTTTTAAATTTCTGTCAAAAATCAAAGTATATAATTATAAAAGAACGGCACCGACACATCCTTAATATATTATTTGAAATTTTTTTTTAAAAAATTAATCATACTCTGACGTGTTAAATAAAAAAAATATCAGCTAACGGATCAACATTACAACGAATTTCAATTTAAATATATAAAAATATTTAAGTTACTAGAATAATTATAATACATGTCATTGATATTAATTTGGTTAGAAAATAGATATATTTAATTCAACTAACCCAAAAATACTATTACATATTCAAAAACAATAATTTTTATTTATTTAAAATTTTTCTACGTTAATTTATAAATAATGTCAAATAAATATAAATAGATTTAAGTTATTACCGTAATCTCTAATATATTATTTGAGAAACATTTTAAGAAAATAATCTTACTCTGACGTGTTATTAACAGAAATATCATGATAACGTATCATCAGTACAGTAAATTTCAAATAAATATACAAATAAGTTTAACTTATTAGAATACAATATATGTTATTGTTATTAATTTAGTTAGACAATTAATATATTTTATTAGACTAACCAAAAAATATTATTAAATTCATAAAAATAATTATTTTTCATTTTTTAATTTATATACACATTAATGTTAAAACTAATTTTAAATAAAAGTTAAAATTATATAAATATTTAATTTATATAATTTAGACGATTAGAGTTACACTCATTTAAACAATTAAAACTTAATAACCTGTTTCCTTCACACCGTTAATTCACTTTGGCCACTACTCTCACAATAATGACCTTCAATTACGAACTTCATAATTATCTATTCAACAATTATCCATTCAAATTATTAAAACTTTGACATAATTTAGACAATTAGACTTACATTTATTTAAATAATTAAAATTTAATGATGGTTTCTTTCACACTATTAACTCACTTTGGCTACTACTCTCACAATAATGACCTTCAGTTACCAATTTTATAAAACACTCACTATCATATTGATAATCACAAACTTTGCATATAATTCCTAAAAGTTAATCATGATATCAAAAATTTTTTACTCTTCTTCTCAATTTCATACTTTCACCTTTTTCGACAACTTTGATAAAAAAAATTTGTAAAGAAAAATATTGTCAGACTTTTTCATTTTTGAAAAGTTCATAATTTTTTAAAAAATAACACATTCATAGATTTGAAAATGTTACTCATTGACAAAGAGATATGCTTGGAAGTATTCTTCTCCTTATTTCGATTTTTTCTTTATATTTTCTTATTTCATTCCTTAATCTCCTTTATTCTATTTTATTCTATTATATACAAAATAGTATATATTTCGTCATCAAGCGAAATATATGTGTTTTAAAACTATTTCCAATGTATTTTTTTGTTGTTATTTTAAAATAGATTATAATTTTTTTTAATATATTCTTTTATTTTTTAAAGTCACTATCTATTTGATATAATCATTTATTTCGGTAAACAAAATTTTTGGTTTGAATATATATTGAAGGCTAACTCGGTATAAAAAATTCATGGCCAATACCAATAAATTTTTTTACAAATTTATCGACTATAAAAAATAGTATATGTTTTACGAATCAAACAACAATAATAAAAAAAATATAATTCATGCGATACGCGCGAACTAATACGTAGTCAAACTTAAAAGTCGCTTAATACATTTCATCGAGTATCAATTTAACCTGGTATCAATTGGTCAACTAAGATAACGGATCACACATGTTACTTTTGACAATAACAAATTCAAAAAGAACAAACGTTCTTAAAGATCTCCATTTTCATCATGTGTTTAATTAACACACGTAAGGCCTGAGAGTATTATTACTTTTCTGTTAAAAAAGTTAGCAAAAACATATGTGACGTCTCTGTTTGATTTTTTCGTTGTTTATCTTTGCCGACTGACTTTTCCTATAAATAGAAGACTATGTATCATTTGTAAACTACATCGATAAGACTTCATTCCTCTCTCTCTCTTCTCTCTTCTTGAGTAAAGTTATTAGTTTAATTTTATCTCTCTAGATATTTTTCATAACACGTTATCAACACGATCATCTCTCTAAATACCAGTTTAATATTGCGTTGTTATACCGCCCAGGTAAAAGTTCATTTATTTTATTATGTCAATTTAATTATTTAAGGAGTGGTAGGTTATACATCCTCCCGTGTTATTATTTATGGAGTAGTAAGTTATACCTCCTCCCGCGATATTATTTATGGAGTGGTAGGTTATATCTCCTCCCGTGATATTATTTACTTTATTTTATTATGTCAATTTAATTATTTATAGAGTGGTAGGATATACCTTCTCCCACGATATTATTTATGGAGTGGTAGGTTATACCTCCTCCCGCGATATTATGGAGTGGTAGGTTATACCTCCTCCCGCGATATTATTTATGGAGTGGTAGGTTATACCTCCTTCCGTGATATTATTTACTTTATTTTATTATGTCAATTTAATTATTTATGGAATGGTAGGTTATACCTCCTCCCACGATATTATTTATGGAGTGGTAGGTTATACCTCCTCCCGCGATATTATGGAGTAGTAGGTTATACCTCCTCCCGCGATATTATTTATGGAGTGGTAGGTTATATCTCCTCCCGTGAGATTATTTACTTTATTTTATTATGTCAATTTAATTATTTATAGAGTGGTAGGTTATACCTCCTCCCACGATATTATTTATGGTTTGGTAGGTTATACCTCCTCCCGCGATATTATGGAGTGGTAGGTTATACCTCCTCCGCGATATTATTTATGGAGTGGTAGGTTATACCTCCTCCCGTGAAATTATTTACTTTATTTTATTATATCAATTTAATTATTTATGGATTTGTAGATTATATCTCCTCCTTAATCGAGTGGTAGGCACTGCCTCCTCGAAATAATATGGTAGGCGCTGCCTCTTCAATCACATGGACGGTCTTACCTCCTAAGATGATTATTTATTTATTTACTTTATTATATGGACGGTCTGCCTCTTCAATCACATGCTTTTATTATCATTAACAATTTTTAAGATGATGCTTAAAATATTATAACAATTGATTTAATTATTATATAGATATCATGTCAAACTTGGCAAAGCTTTATATCATTGCCCTCGATGTATCTAGAAAAAATTATATGACTTGGACATCAGATGCAAAGATGCATATGAGATCGAATGACCTTCTTAAATCCATCGATCCATCGGAAACGATGTCAGATGAAAAGAAGGCTAAGGCCATGGTGTTTTTACGCCACCATCTCTACGATACATTAAAAAATGAATATATCACAAAAAAGATCCTGCGGATCTTTGGCAATCATTAAGAGATAGGTTTGATCATCAGAAACTTGTGATCTTACCTAAGGCTCGATATGATTGGCTACATCTCCGATTTACGGACTATAAAGGTGTTGGTGAATATAATTTCGCGTTGTTCGGAATTACTTCTAGAATGATGTTATGTGGTGATAAAATGAGCGATTATGATATGATTGAAAAAACGTTCTCCACATTCCATTCTGGAAATGTAGTCCTACAAGAGCAATATCGGACTAAAGGATATATTCGCTACTCGGAGTTGATGCAAGTTCTCCTCGTAGCAGAGCAAAATAACGACCTCGTGATGTTAAATCATCAATCTCGTCCAGCTGGATCGGTTCCATTCCCAGAAGTGAATGTGGTAGCATATAGTAATAATAATAATTATCAAGGACGAGGACGTATACGTGGTAGAAGCCGTAGTAGAGGTCGTGGTCGAGGTCGTGGACGTGGACAAGAAAGGGGTTTTAACATTGGAAAAAATAAGAATTTCCAAATAAATGAGGGTGGTCGGACAATAAGAAAACTGACCAAGAACGCTTGTTACATATGCGGCATGAAAGGGCATTGGGAATGTATATGTCGTACACCCAAATATTTCGTGGATCTGTATCAAGAGTCAATAAAGCCCAAGAGTAATAATGTTGAAACCAACTTCGCCGATGATGAAGTTGGACCTTCCTTTAGTGGTCTAAATGATGATACTCATTTGGATATCGCATATTTTCTTGTTGATCCCGAAAGTATCAACGAAGATTAAAACGATTATGATCGATGAGAAATGAAAAGCTGCTAATAAGACATGTATAATATGTTTGTATAATAAAACTTAATGATGGTTTTAGTAGTTTATGAAATATCATTTGCTTTAAACTATTAATGCATCTTTATAAATTATGACACAGAAAATGTCACAAATTGGAATTGATGAAGGAGATATCTATCTAGCAGATAGTGCTACAACGTACACTATACTTAAAGATGGGATTTCGGCCAATTCATACAGAAACTTTTCTCTGTGGTTACGATTCGATTATAAACTTTGTACATGTGCTATTTCATCCACAAACTTATTGGTCTACGCCATAACATACGTTGACTTGACGGTGTTAGTGAAACTGTTAAGTGCTGCTTAGTCAGATAATAGGAAATTAATTAATTTTAAATATTTACCATATAATTAGTTAAACGACGTCGTTTTATTCATTATATACAATTGTCGAAACGACGTCGTTTGTGTGTTACTCGTAAATTAGGTTTAATTTCCCTAAATTAGAACGACAAAGGTGGGGATTTTTCCCATAGGAATAACCGAAATCGAGTGTCACAAAATCGACTGATTGGAAGCTTTTGGAGGTATGTGGAGCTGCTAATCGAAGAAATGAGGTAAGGGTTTGTGTTAATCGAAGAAAATCGAATCGGTTTAGGGTTTTTGTAAACCCGGATGTGAATCGAAGAAAATCGATTTGTTTAGGGTTTGTGTGTTCCGATTTAGTTAGGGGTTTTGTGCGATTTGTTTATCTGTTCTTTCTCGTCCTCTTCTTTGTGCGATTTTGTGCGATTTTGTGCGATTTGTTTCTGACCATGAGGAAGAAACTCGATACTCGTTTCCCTGCTTTAAGGGGAGTTCTTTCCTTCCCAATTTCATATATTCAAGGCTGAAATGAATTTTATATGTTGGTTTTGGTCCTTCTAGATTAGTTTTCAAAAACTTGGACGATTATGGTCTTTCCCCCTTTCATCGATCATTTGCCCAATGGATAAGATTTAATGGTTGCTAATTATGGGCTTTGGCCTGTTTTTATTGGATTCGTGTACATTGATTGAGTAATGTGTGAAGATGATCCTCCCTCTGTTAGTAGTCTTGTTTGCTTCTCGATATATCAAGATTTGATGATCTGAGGTTTATTTTTTCCTCTGCTGCTTGATCCATGTCCCATGAGTTCGGTAAATATTTTGTGAAATCTAATGCTATGTTGTTTTATAATTTGTGTAAACAAGCTCATTTCTGGTCGTGGTGACTCTAAAAGGTGTATTTTGATTAAGGATCTTTGACTCTAAAGGTGTATTTTGAACGGACCTATTCTTTGATTTTGTTCCTTTTTTTATGTCAAGTTTACATATACTCTAAAAGCTTGAAGGAGTTCTCCTTTTTCTCTCTTATCGCTTACCTTTACTTTACCTTGAAGGTGACTGTTACTTTTTACCATTTGCGCATGTTTGTTTTGATGGATCTCATGGATAGTTATGATTTTGATAGTTGACTTTTGATCCATACCTCATGCTCAAATCTCAGAAATACTTCATTTGACTTGTGATAGTTATGAATTAAATTTCAGGCACGGATAAAGAAAATAATGCATAGTATTTATGCGATTTAGAAACTGATTTTGTGCAATTTTGTACCATAGTATTTGTGGGATTTAAAGATTGATTTAGTTTGTTTTAGAGGGTGATTTCGAGACTGACTTAGAGATAGATTTAGTTTGATTTTATAATATTATATTGTATGTGTATTGTCTTCTTAGTTAGTTTGATGTTTCAAGAATCAATTGTTTCTTTGATTTTGCAGTGTGGATAATGATCCAAACGATCGAGATGATCCAAATGATGCTATATTCAGTTGTTATTATAATGGAAAATTTGAGACAGTTAATGACATTCTGAATTATGTTGGAGGAGAGGTTTTGATTGTTGAGACACAACCTGAGAACATATTTACAAGCTTACAAGCAGATTTAAGAGTATCTTTGTATGGACAACGACTGTGGTATAAGCTTCCTTTCGAGGCATTAACAGATTTGAAATACATGGTTGCTGGTGATGGAATGTTTCAAAAGATGTGTGAAGCAGCTCATTATACGCATGAAATAGATGCTTATATGGAGGCAGATGATGCTGAAGAATTGGCTTTTGAAAATGAGGAGCAAAATGTGGATGAAATGGATGGTCATAATGACAACGAAAATGAAGAAACGTATGATGAAGAAGCTTGGGTTGAATCACACGTTGTTGATTTTGTGGATGATGAAGAACATGTAAATTACCATGACACTCCAGATAACTCAGAAGACGACGAACCACAAAGTAGACGATATGAAACGTGGAGAAGAGGAAGTGGTGAGATTAAACTTGGTCAAGTATTTGCTAGTATAAAAGAGTTCAAAGAGGCTGTCGTGGAGTATGTTCTAAAAGAAGGATGCAATGTCAAATATACGAGATGGGGACATGTTATATGCGAGGTGAAATGCGCCCAGAAAAGTGACTACCCTTGGAGGCTTTATTGCTCATTCGAAGAACCGGTCGGGAAGTTCATGGTGAAGACTTTTGAAAGAACACATAGTTGTATCCCCAACGAAACTTGTAGGATCGTTACTCAAACGGTGATTGTGAAGCTGTTTATAAATGAGATTAGAAAGGATCCAGATTTCAGACCTAAGTTTATACAAGAGCAAATGGAAGAACGCTACAAAATCGTGGTCACGCACGACCAATGTAGAAAGGGAAAGGCTTATGCACTTGAATGAATCCAAAACGAGCATGATGAGCAATTCTCGCGGTTGAAAGATTACAAATTAGAGATTGAAGAGTAAGTGATTTTGATTATAATAATTACAAGTTAGAGATTGTAGTTAAATATTATTGTTCTTACTAACTGAATTTTTTTTTTGTAGGCCGAACCCAGGTTCAACTGTTGAGCTTTGGAAAATCCCTGGAGAAAATGGAGTGGAAATGTTTGATCGATTCTATGTGTGTTTTCAAGCACTTCGAAACACATGGATTACAACTTGTCAGCATATCATAAGCATCGATGGATGTTTTTCAAAATCAACTATCAAAGGACAATTGTTGGCAGCCATGGGAAGAGATGCGAATAATCAAATATATCCAGTTGCTTGGGCGGTTGTAAATGTCGAAAACTCGGATACATGGTTGTGGTTTCTACGGAAGCTTAAATGTGATTTCGGCCTTGGAGATGGAGAAGGCTATACAATTATATCGGACAGACAAAAAGTAAGTGTGTTTTGATTCTTATTTATATTTTACTTATGATTTATACTTCATTTCAGGGCTTGGTACTCGCGGTTGAGCAAGAGCTACCTAAGATAGCACATCGAATGTGCGCACGTCACGTTTATGGAAACTTGAAGTCTAAATTCTCTAATAAGCCGCTCATGAAGCCATTATTCTGGGCCGTTTCAGACAGCTACAATACAACCAATTATACAAAAGCCATTGAAGCAGTTAGGGCGTATGACTCCGAAGTTTATGACTTGATGATGTTGAAAAATCCGAGGAATTGTAGCCGAGCTTTCTTCTCAAGCATAGCTTGTTGTGAAGACGTTCACAACAACTTCTCCGAATCATATAACAGTGCCATTGAGAAAGCTAGGGAATTGCCACTTGTAGAGATGCTGGAAACAATAAGGAGACAAGCAATGGTTCGGATTGGACTGTGAAAGAAAACATCTATGGAGCATACATGTACATTCACACTTAAAGTCGCGACAGCTGTTGAGTTGGAAACTAAGTACCGGAAATATTGCAAGACATTTGCTGGACCAAATGAGTGGTTTGAAGTTATAGAGAATAGGTCACCTTTTAAGGTGCATATGCGAAGAAGGATGTTTAGCTATCGGATGTGGGATGTTTTAGGGATTCCTTGTCGCCATGCCTTACGGGTAATCCTAGACAAGAAGCTTGAGCTTGATCATTATGTGTCAAACTGGTATTTGGCTTCTACTTGGCGGCAACAGTATAGCGACTCAATTCTCCCACTAAATGGTACAAAATTTTGGAAGAATTCTGGTGAAACAATTCAAGCGCCTCCTTGTGATCAATCAAAAGGCCGAAAGAAAAAACATAAGAGGATGAAGAGCATGCATGAATCTCCTACCAGAAAGGTCACCTTGAGCAAAAAAGGGAGGACAATGCACTGTGGAAATTGTGGTTTGGCAGGACATAACTCAAGGAGATGTATAAATGTTGGAGTCAAGATCACCAGGCCATCCAAAAATGCTTCTCAAACTGCTGCAGAATCTATACATGAAGACTACGGTGACGGACCAAGCCAGCCAACGCAAAATTCTGTGAATGTTTAGGTTGTTTTTCGGGTTAATATGTAGACAAATCAAACTGTTTTTTGTAGATTGACATGCCTATTTTCTTGGTGTAGTCTATTTTGGTGTAATCTCTTTGTGTAATCTCTTTGTGTAATCTCTGTTTGTAGAATATTTTGTTTATGTAATCTCTTTAATCGAAGCCACTGTTTAATCGATGCATGTTTTACTGTTTGTGGAATGTTTTTACAGGCTGTTGTGGAATGTTTTTTACAGGTTATTTGTGGAATGCTTTTTACACGTTGTTTGTGGAATATTTTTACAGGCTATTTTTACAAAAAAAAAACAACAGTTTATTTGAACAGAACAAGCATATTACTTCATAAGAACAAAAGCATAACACATAGTTCGATTATTTCATGAACAAAAAGTAGAACACAAACAAAAAACAGAGATAACTTCTAGCTTCAATTATTTGAACAAAATCAGATTTTAGTAACACACACATTTCATCATTCATGATAAATTAACCACGTAGAACACAAATATGACAACACTAACTACAATTATCTTACGTAATTTTTAAATTTCACCATTATATTCTTCAATCTTTGTCTCCCAACCATGCATAACTGCTTTCATCTCGTCAATATCGTTTTTAAACCGATGAATAACAGCTTCGCAAGTTCGTGTCTCACACTCGAGATTCTCGATTTTATTTTGACAATTTCGTAAACCATCCACAAGGTTTCCCATATCTCTTTTAATATCATCTACAATGATTTCAAGCTGCTCAATTTTTTCAACCAACGATTCATCTGCCCATTTAAACAAATGAAATTTTTGATTTTCGGATCTATTAACAATAGAAAATTCTCCCTGGATTTTGCTCAGTTCTTGAAGTTTGAATTATAGAAGATTCTCCACATCGACAAACTCTTGGGATGCCTTTTCCGCGAACAGCCCGATCGATTTCCTTGTTTACACTCATTTCTTCACGAATTTTCGCCATTGTAAAGCACAAATTTCTAAAAAAATTATAAACCCTAATTCGACACCACACAAAACGAGAACACAAAAAACCCAATTCGAAATACATACCAGAGTCTTCTCCACCCTAATTTTGTGTCAAATTGATTTTCCCAAATCTGAAAAATTTACAAAACCCTAATTTTTATTTTGTCATTGTCGTTGCACCATGAGGAAGAGAAGAAGAAGTTGGACGACGACGTTTTTCTACTTTCCTTAACTCAAATAATAAAATTATGTCGTCGCTGACCTGTCATCCCAGTCAGCTTTGATTAACGGTGGGTTAAACGTCGTTTATCCCTAATATATGATTAATACGAATTAATCAAGTCAATGTATGTTATGGCGCTGACCAAAAAGTGTGTGAATGAAATAGCACACATACAAAGTTCGTAATCGAATCGTAACCACGGAGAAAAGTTTGTGTATGAATTGGCCGAAATCCCACTTAAAGATAGACGATATTTCTCCTTTCTTGATTTAAGTGACTCCGCTGGAAGCGTGAGTACTATATCAGGAAATGCAAAGATAATATTGGGCTCTGGAGAAGCCAGTTTTTCGATGCCAAAAGGCACAAAATTTGAAATAAATAATGCATTATATTCTCCTAAGTCTCATAGAAACTTGTTAAATTTCAAAGATATCCATAAAAATGGATATCATATAGAGACTATGAGTAAAAATAATATTGAATATCTTTGCATTATATCTGAGAGGAATCATATATTGGAAAAATTGCCAATGTTATCCTCTGGATTATATTATACAAAGATAAGCATAGTTGAATCATATGCTATAGCAAACCAGAAGTTTACTAGTACTTTTAAAGTCTAGCATGAAAGATTAGGCCATCCTGGATCAATTATGATGAAGAGAATTGTGCAAAATTATAATGGTCACCCATTGAAAAATGAGAAGATTTTTCAATCGGGAGAGTTTTCATGTAAAGAATATTCTCAAGAAAAACTCATAACACGACCATCAATAACTAAAGTTGGGAATGAATCTCCAGTATTCTTAGAGAGAATACATGGCGACATATGTGGACCTATTCATCCACCGTGCGGGCCGTTTCGATACCTTATGGTAATGATTAACGCATCAAGTAGATGGTCATATGTTTGTCTTTTGACAACAAGAAATACGGCTTTCGCAAAATTCATTACCCAAATAATCAGATTGAAAGCACAATTTCCTGATTATGTCATAAAGAAAGCCAGGCTTGATAACGCTGGTGAATTTACTTCACAAGCTTTTGATAATTATTGTATGTCAATGGGGATTGATGTTGAACATCCAATGCCCCATGTGCATACACAAAATGGGATGGCCGAAAGTTTGATTAAATGGTTGCAATTCATTGCAAGACCGTTAATATTGAGAACAAATCTCCCAATTTCTGTATGGGGTCATGCTATACTGCATGCAGCTGCATTGGTCCAGATTAGACCAAGTGCGTATAATAAATATTCCCCATTGGAGTTGACATCTGGTCAACAGCCAAATATATCCCATCTTCGAGTTTTTAGGTGTGTGGTTTATGTTCCAATAGCCCCACCACAAAAAACAAAAATGGGACCTCAAAGGAGAATAGGAATATATATTGGGTATACATCACCAAGTATTTCGATATCTTGAACCTCGAACTGGTGATATGTTTACGGCACGTTTTGCCGATTGCCATTTTAATGAAGATGAATTTCCAGCGTTAGGGGGAGGAATTAAAGAAACATCAAAATATGTTACATGATGTACACGAAGTTTGATACACCTTGACTCCCCTACAAATCAACGTGAGCTAGAAGTTCAGAAAATTATACATTTACAGAATATGGCAAATAAATTACCAGATGTGTTCATGGATACGAAAAAGGTGACGAAATCGTATATATCCGCTGCAAATGCTCTATCAAGAATTGATGTTCCAAAGGAACCATTTGGTGGAAATAAAATAAATGACCCAAAAGTTCAATTGAAAAGGGGGAGGCCGATGGGCTCTAAAGATAAAAATCCCCGAAAGAAAAAAAAATTGCGAAGAATCAGTAAAGATCTCCCAAAAGTATTACATCATGCAGATATTCAAGAAAATGAGAAAGTTCTTGAAAAATCTGATGATGAAAGTCTTTATGAGGAAGAACATGATATAGAAAATTGTGAAACATCCATTAATTACGCCTAAGATGGAAAAATCTGGGTTAGAAATGAAATAGAAGATGTGGATGGAACATTTTCATTTTCTATATCTAAAGAAATTGATGATGAATATAATGATCCGGACCCGAGATCATTATCAGAATGTCGGGCGAGACCCGATTGGGAGAAATGATAAAAAGCCATGAAAGATGAATTACTCACTCTCAGTAAAAGAAATGTATTCGGACATGTTATCATTGCACCAGAAGATGTAATGCCTATCGGATGCAAATGGGTTTTTGTGAGAAAACAAAATGAAGAAAACGAGATCATAAGATATAAAGCACGACTTATGGCACAAGGTTTCTCTCAAAGACCGGGAATAGATTATGATGAAATATATTCCCCAGTTATGGATGCAATTACGTTTAGATACTTGATGAGTATAACGGCATCTAAAAATTTAGAGATGTACCTTATGGATGTCATGGCTGCATATCTATATGGATCACTTGATAGTGACATATATATGAAAATTCCTGATGGATTTAAAATCCCGGAAGGATCCAAGATCTTGGAAAAATCAAAGGAGTTTTGTTCGGTCAAATTACAGCAATCACTTTACGGATTAAAACAATCCGGACGCATGTGGTATAATCGCTTAAGCGAATATTTGTTGAAAAAAGAATATATCAACAATGCCCTTGCGTGTTTATCAAGAAATCCTCATTAGGATTTGTTATTATCGCTGTATATGTTGATGATCTGAACATTATTGGAACTCAAAAGGAAGTTCATGATGCACGAACCCATATGAGAGAAGAGTTTGAAATGAAAGACCTTGGTAAGACAAAGTTTTGTCTCGGGCTTTAAATAGAGCATTTCAAAGGTGGAATATTTGTCCATCAATCAAATTATGCCAAAAGGGTATTAAAACGCTTTAATATGGATAAAGCAAATCCTTTGAATACTCCAATGGTCAATAGATCACTTATTGTTGATAAGGATCCATTTTGACCTTGTGAGGATAACGAGGAAATTTTAGGTTATATGAGCGCTATTGGTGCGCTGATGTATCTTGCTAATTGTATTAGACCAGATATTGCTTTTGCTACTAACTTACTTGCAAGGTATAATTCAGCCTCTACGCGAAGACATTGGATCGGAATAAAACAAATATTCCGTTATCTTTAAGGTACAATTGACTTGGGATTATATTATCCCATAAATTCTTTGTTTGGTCTAGTTGGTTTTGCAGATGTAGGATATTTATCAGATCCGCATAAAGCTCGATCGCAAACTGGATACGTTTTTACATTAGGAGGTACTGCGATCTCGTGGCGTTCACAAAAACAGACATTGGTTGTCACTTCCTCAAATCATGCGGAAATTATCACACTCAATGAGGCATGTAGAAAATGTGTATGGCTCAAGTACATGACTCATTATATACAAGAAACTAGTGGAATCACTACAAATAAAGAATCAACAAAATTGTTCGAGGATAATGTTGCATGTGTCGCTCAACTTAAGGAAGGTTATATCAAGAACGATAGGACGAAACATATCCCACCAAGATTTTTCTCATATACTCAAGAGCTTGTGAAAAATCAAGTAGTCAACATTGAGTATATTCGCTCAACCGACAATGCAGCAGATCTTTTCACAAAGGCGCTTCCTACAACAACATTCAGAAAGCATGTTCAGAATATTGGAATGCGTCATTTGCGAGATATATAAAGGGATTTATATATATATATATATATATATATATATATATATATATATATATATATATATCTTTTCGAGGGGAAGATTGCGTATCTGTACTCTTTTTCCCTTATCATGATTTTTATCCCATTGGGTTTTTACATGATAAGGTTTTTAATGACGCAGTACGTAATACTTCAATAATAATAGATAATCAAGGGGGAGTGTTGAAAAAGTCAGCAAAAACGTCTGTGACGTCTCTGTCTCACTTCTTCGTTGATTATCTTTGCCGACTGACTTCTCCTATAAATAGGAGACTATGTATCATTTATAAACTACATTGATAAGACTTCACTCCTCTCTCTCTCTTCTCTCTTCTTGAGTAAAGTTATCAGTTTAATTTTATCTCTCTAGATATTTTTCATAACATTTTCATCATTTATTTACTGTATTTTTACTTTTCATCCTTTGTTTACTTTTTCATCATTTGTTTACTGTATTCTTTATTGTATTATTACTTTTCATCATTTGTTTACTGTATTTAATATTGGTTATAAAAGAAGATTGTTTGTACTTTTTAAATTTGGAATTTTTATTTTTAAATTAAATCACACATGTTTCCATTAGAAATTTTTTAAATTTCTGTCAAAAATCAAAGTATATAATTATAAAAGCACGGCACCGACACATCCCTAATATATTATTTGAGAAATTTTTTAACAAATTAATCTTACTCTGACGTGTTAATAAAAAAAATATCAGCTGACGTCTCAACACCACAACGAATTTCAATTTAAATATATAAAAAATTTAAATTACTAGAATAATTACAATACATGTCATTGATATTAATTTGGTTAGAAAATAGATATATTTAATTCAACTAACCCAAAAATACTATTACATATTCAAAAACAATAATTTTTATTTATTTAAAATTTTTATATGTTAATTTATAAATAATTTCAAATAAATATAAATAGATTTAAGTTATTACCGTAATCTCTAATATATTATTTGAGAAATATTTTGAGAAAATAATTTTACTCTGACGTGTTATTAACAGAAATATCATGATAACGTATCATCAGTACATTAAATTTCAAATAAATATACAAATAAGTTTAACTTATTAGAATACAATATATGTTATTGTTATTAATTTAGTTAGAAAATTAATATATTTTATTAAACTAGCCAAAAAATATTATTAAATTCATAAAAATAATTATTTTTCATTTTTTAATTTATATACACATTAATATTAAACTAATTTTAAATAAAAGCTAAAATTATATAAATATTTAATTTATATTTACTAATAAAATATAATTTGCGAATCTTTTTCCCACGCATGGCGTGGGTATAAATCTAGTACATTCCTTTGTCTTTATATTCATCAACACCTATCCAAATACCCAAAAAATCTACTCATAAGATTCTTTGAAAATTATCAAAAAAAGAATCTGAAACCACAGAAATTTATTTTTGATAAATAATATATTTTTGTTATTTTAAATTTGATTCTGATATGGTTAATTCAGAATTGGATCACAAGAATGGATGTGAGGTGCCACCGGAGTGGGGGCTCATAAAAAATACTTATTTTTAAAATAAAATATAGCTTTTTGAGTTTATTATTAGTATTTTCCATTTAATTTATCATTGTTAGGGTTATGATAAGTACAACATCTTAACATTCGCCTCAATATATACACATATACATATATTTTTACATTTAAGAATATTATATCATTTTCAAGTTTTGAAATTATTTATAAGGTGAAATAATCTTTTATCTCTTTTGTTTACCATTTCATATATTAAACAATAATTTTTTTGTCCAAGTGACAACTAACTGCTTACTTGTTAAATTTTAATATCTATGTTAATTAGTAATGTTTACTTTTTAGAGTAATAAATTAAAATAGCATCTTTTAAATTTTTTTGTTACAAATCTAAAACTTTAAAATTAATATTTTAAAAATAATTCAAATAATTATGTGAAAATATTTATTTACTCTAAATAAATTATGCATAAATTTAAAGCATTATATGCGAATTCTTTTTTAATTTAGGGTTTAATTTTTATATTAAAACAAAGTTTTAATATATTTTAATCTTAAATTTGTGATATTATTAGAAATTTAAAATAATGATACTATTTTGTAACAAAAACTTAAAAATATATTATCTTAGTCAATTGCTCTATTTTTACCTATTCAATAAATTAACCTATAAAAACTCCAACATTTTTCTTGAATTAAATAGTTTAGATTTTGAAATAAAATATACATAAGAATATTACGTATAGAAAATATAGTTTATATTTATAGCCAAATGAAAAAGTGTATTACCTGAACAAATTTTAAAGTTTAGTTCCTTAGAGAAAAACATTAAAAAGTTAGACTTGTTTACTAAAGTACAAAAGAAAATATGCCACGTTTCTTTCATAGTTTTATTTTTTATTTTTTATTTTTAGACATGCCATGTGTTTTTTAGTCCTGTAGATTCGAAATCCTAGAATATGTACATGCACATTAGATTAATTGATGGACCATCTTATCAATTATTGGTTGCTTCTCATGATTACACTCTTGTATATATATATGCATGTCCATCGTTAATATCAATAACATAAAGAAAACACATAGCATTTGACACTCCCTATAGAAAAAATATCATATTATATAACATGAAAGTGAGCGATCCTTTTTGTTTCACACTTGTTCTATTTTCCATAATGTTGGTCTTGTCTCTCGCTATACGTTACTCGAGATCCAAGAAACCAAGAGGTGAGCTTCCACCGGGCCCAAGGAGATGGCCCGTCATCGGGAACTTGTTCCAAATGGTCATGAACCGGCCGGCTCACATGTGGATCCATCGCGTCATGAAAGACATGCAAACTGAGATGGCATGCTTCCGCTTCGCCCGCGTCCATGTCATCACCGTAATCTCAAGCGAGATTGCACGAGAAGTGCTTAGAGACAAAGACGAGGTTCTGGCAAACAGAGCGGAATCGTACTCGAGCAATCTTATAAGCCATGGCTACAAAGACGTTATTTTCTCTTCCTACAGTGAGAGGTGGAAGCTGTCGAAGAAAGTGATGATCACCAAACTAATGTCTCATACAACGCTGAACAAAACCCTTGGTGTTAGAAACATAGAAGCAGATAACATCGTCACATATGTCTACAATCTATGCGGGTCAGGATCAATGAGGAAAACGGTTAGCGTGAGGGACATCGCCTTAACTTATTCCCACGCCGTAATGATGAGGATGATGTTTGGCCAAAGACATTTTGACGAAGCGGCCGAGGATGGCGGTCTCGGACTGAAAGAGAAAGAGCATGTGGACGCAATTTTCCGAGCTATTGATTGTTTTTTCAGCTTCAACATATCGAATTACATCTCTTGTCTTAGAGGATGTAACATCGATGGAGAGGAAGCGAACCTAAGAAAAGCGGATGATATTATCAACAGGTGCAACGATCCAATCATAACTGAAAGAATGCATTTGTGGAGGAATAAAGGTGGAAAAGAAAGAGAGGAAGATTGGCTCGATACTTTAATCACATTAAAAGATGACCAAGGGATGCCTTTATTTACATTTGATGAGATTAGAGCACAATGCAAGGTTAGTGAATATTCACGTTTGGAATTGTTTAAAAATATTATAAACGAGGGTTTAATTGTGGATATATACATTAACAAATTATGTTAGAATATCAACATTGCATCAATCGACAATACGATGAATAATGTGGAGTGGACGATGGCGGAGCTGTTGAATCACCCAATGATGATTGAAAAAGCCATAAATGAGTTGGACATGGTAGTTGGTAAGAACAGATTAGTGCAAGAATCAGACATACCACAACTCAAATACATCAAAGCTTGTAGCAGAGAATCTTTCCGGCTTCACCCAGTTAATGCATTCATGCCTCCTCACGAAGCCCGAGAAGATACTACTCTCGCTGGTTATTTCGTCCCCAAAGGTAAACAAAAAGACATTTTTCATGTAAGACGTCATGCATGCATGCATGGATAAAATAATAAACACTTCAAATTTCAGCTTAAAATATTTCTCTTCTGTTTACTGACAAGCATGAGTTTGCTGGGGTTTTTTTAATGTACTTTACAATAAATACTTTATGAAATTTCAAAACCACTTTTTTTTTGTATAATCTATGAAGGGCTTTGACTATATATTAAACTTATATTTATTTGGTGACAAGGAGGAGTATTGCACTAATTGTAATTAAGTTCGGATATATATATATAATAACAAAGATGACGGAAGAAAAGGGAAATCAACGAACCAACTATATTCTTGTCATCCAAATTAAAATTACTTGAAATGAAAACTATAAACAAAATGGGTGCTAGTTACACAATATATGACATATATAGCTATATATATATGTATATATAGATTATATGACGACGTACGTGTTGCACTATTTATTGAATTGAAATGCAACGACAGGCAGCCAAATTCTTGTGAGCCGTTTAGGAATTGGTCGGAACCCTAAGATATGGGACGACCCTGAGGCATATAAGCCAGAACGGCATCTTAATGACTGTCGTGCTATGGACTCAATGGGAGTGACTCTGATGGAACCAGACATGCGGTTCGTGATATTTGGCACGGGTCGGCGTGCCTGCGCAGGAACTAAGATTGGAACATCTATGACCATAATATTATTAGCGAGGCTTCTCCAGGGGTTCGAATGGAGTCTTCCTCCAGAAACAAGTCATATAGAGCTCATCCCAGCAAACAACAACTTGTTTATGGCGAAGCCTCTAGCCGCATCTTTGAAACCCAGGTTGGCTCCTCATTTATATCCGAAAATCAAGATCTGAAACATTGTCAAACTTGCTAAATCATCAAGATCTTAATGCATATAGCATAAGTCAAACAAGGTTAAATCTTCAACCAAATTATTTCTCTGAGAGTTTTCATATATGTATCCCAGTTATTGTGTGTTTGTATGCTTTTATTAATATCTCAAACGAGTTCATTAAGAGCTTGATGGTATTAAAACTCTTTTTACGTTGTGGTGTCCATTAATATTTTATGCATGTTGTCATATCATATGGTGGATGATTTTTATGAATGCATGTTGTGGACAAAAGGGTATATATATCGTTTAAAAGTACACGAAATCTAGCATAATATTTTAGTAATCAAGTTGTCGCTACAAACAAACAAAACAACGACCAAAATATCGTGAATCTCTAGAGTACATATGATTGCTGCCAAATAATTTAATTTCAATTTTCAATAATAAATGTATTAGGAATTTTGGTGAAAGGCAAATATGTGGAAGAAAGATGTCATATTTCATGAAACCATTAACTTTGCCTGATGATCGAGGAGAGTATTAATCATCCGTTATGTACTTGGATAATCTTTGATATCCCTAATATATTATTTTAGAAACATTTTAGCAAAAAAACTTTACATTTACGTGTGATTTACAAGTATAACATGTTGACGTGTCAAACCATGAGAGTTTTTTAAAGCAAATATTATATAAGACATAATTTACTAGAATATTTACGAAAATGGCATTAGACCAATATTTATTACTATACTATATATAAATAACTAATATTTTAACCTAAAAAGCAACTATAATATAAAATAATATTTTAACTAATATAATATGAATACACATATCCATCGTTGCCTCGTATTCTTCATCCTCAATCCTTTCATCCATCACAGTCCTCTGGGTAACCCAAACACACCGGGTCAAGTACTTGACCAGTTGTACCACAATCTGACTCGGTACTCGCTCGGCACTGCTTCGATCTCTCTGATTCAGCAATCATCAAGCAGCCTCAACGACAGGTTCCTCCCTCGACCCTCCGTAGACACTCGTGCTGTTCTGATATGCGATGATGATGTGGAGATTGACAGGAAATCGCTGGAATTCGCATTTTCGGTTTGGAAGTCCAATCATGATCGTCTAGTAGGACTGTTTGTGAGATCACACGGTTTTGACTTGCAGGGAAAAGAGTGGATATACACTGTTCACCCGGTTAATTACTCCATCGTGCTGACAAAATTCATGATGATGAAACAAGACTATCTGTTCGAGTATAGCTGCAACGGAGGTGTAAAGATGGAGGAGATGAGGAACATTGTGGACCAAGTGGTTAACTGCGAGGATATACTGATGAACTTTGTAGCTGCAGACAAGGTAAGAGCAGGGCCAATTATGGTTGGGGCAGAGAGAGTTAGGGATTGGGGAGATGCGCGTAACGAAGAAGGAGAAGAGAATGGGGTAAGTGAAGTTGGGCTGAGCAGTAGAAGAGTGGAACACAGAAAGAGAAGAGGAAGGTGCATTAGAGAGTTTCATAGAGTTATGGGGAAGATGCCACTGCTGTATAGTTATGGTAAGGTTGTCGACTCTGTCGGGGAACAAGGATTGTGTCGTAAATCCGGAAAGCTAGTGTTTTGTGACCAAGATTGAACCCTTCAAAGTCTTCTTCTCAGATGTAAAATTTTATCATAATAGCAAGTTAGTACTTAGTAGTAGGGGCCAACCTCCAGACCAAAATGTTTCAAAGAAGCATCAAATGAGTTTTGCCTAAAGGGAAGCTTTGCTTGTTTTTGTAAATGGGCCTTACTTTACTATAAACTATACTATACGCCCATAACTACCCATGTTAGTGGAATCGAAATATCTCGAATTGTGGACCAAACGCAAAGATTTTATTACATAGATGGGAAAAACGGCCGATTCCACCGTAAACTTGTGCTCTTAGGATTATTTATACACGAATTATCATGTCATACTGATTTCCACATGAACTATATATATTTTCGAATTTTAGCCACAAACATTTAAATCGTGGCTATTTCCACCAACTAAACGGTTTCCATGTATTTTTCCATTACACGTGATGATGTGGCTGCCACGTCGGATGATGAACTTAAACGACGTCGTTTAAGTTAAAATTTTACTGAGAAATAAAGAAAACGACGTCGTTTTAATAAAGACGAAAACGACATCATTTTGTTATAATTTTTAAAAAAAAAAAAAAACATAAACCAAAACGACGTCGTTTTGGTAAACTCCAAAACTACGTCGTTTTGTATATCTTCTTAAAACTCCAAAACTACGTCGTTTTGTATATCTTCTTAAAACTCCCTCTATAACTGTTAAATCTTTGTCCTTTTTTAAGTAAAGAAATAATATTTTAAATTTTTTGTTATAAATGTAACATTATTAATTTAAATCTAACTTTTTGATATTTTAATAAAAATAGAGTTTTGATTTATGTTTTAAAATGAAAATAGATTTTTTGGATACTGCAAAAAAAAAAATGTTTTCTCAAACAAACAAGGCTCTCGTGGCTTTCCCTTGGGATATTTATTTAGCAAGTTGGAACATCGTCGCTTTTCATCCCATGGCTGTCGATTATCGTCTCCTCCAAAAATATCCAAAAATATCTAAAAATATCGATTAGACTTGCTTTTATTTAACCAATTATAACTTAATAACTTAATTCCTTGTACCATTAACTTACATATTATTTACCACTATCCTCAAACTTTAATTACTAACTTTATAATTATATATTCAACAATTATCTCTTCAAATTATTAAAACTTTGACATAATTTAGACGATTAGAGTTACACTCATTTAAACAATTAAAAATTAATAACTGGTTTCCTTCATACCATTAATTCATTTTGGCCATTACTCTCACAATAATGATCTTCAATTACCAACTTCATAATTATCTATTCAACAATTATTCATTCAAATTATTAAAACTTGGACATAATTTAAACAATTAGACTTACACTCATTTAAATAATTAAAATTTAATAATTGTTTCTTTCACACCATTAACTCATTTCAGTTACTACTCTCACAATAATGGATCTTTCCATAAGCATGTCTTTTGGGAGCATAAGAATATCACTAAGTTCATTTAGCAAAACAAAGGCTTTACGATCTCTGCCTTCACTTTCTACATGATTATCTTCGCTGTTTCTTTTCTCTTTTGCTAAAGAATCGTCAGAGTTTATGCCAAACATTTCAGTAAGGCATCTAGACCAATTGCCAATCTGCAAGGAATATATTGTGCCATTGGATTAGTCAACATTATTAACTCTCTTATGGATATGAAAATTTGAACTTTTGTTTACAGCGTTTTTCAGTTGTGCCCCTGATCCAAAGCTTAAGTCTCCAGCAGGAATAGGCAGAACTTTGGAATCAAGGATAGGATCAGAGACGGGATCCGTTGGAATTTGATGTTCTGACTCGCGCAGAATAGCATTGAACATGGCTACATCGAATCTACTGATACATTTCTCCATGACCTGTTTAAAGACAATAAGAACATGATTCAACATGTTAATATTATTTTTATTTTCTTGATTTATATATACAAAATTAATATTAAAATAATTTTAATTAAGATTTAAAATTATATAAATAACTTATTTATATTTACTAATAAACAATATTATATAATTTATGAATATTTTTCCCATGTAGGGCTTGAGTATAAATCTAGTTCTTTTTTGTCATTTGGACTACAATAATCCAACCCAATAATAATCTAATATTTTCGTACGAAAATTTAACTACCATTATATGAGATAAGATAGAGTCGAATTACACACCTTCGAAATAGATGTACCGATGTTACAATCCATATATTAGTTACACTTCCAAATATAAATCTAGTTTAAAGATATTATAAAAGACAAAACCACCATATTAAAATACTTCAAATTAGGTCAATTAATCTCCAACATGTATATTGTGTATGTTATTAAAAGTGTTATAAAATGTATTCTAGAAAGTGAAAGAATATGTAGCTACAAATAATATGTATTATTGTTCCATGCACCTAAAATATCTGTAGGGATTGAATTATCATTCCATGCACTTTAAAAGGCTTGAATTTCTCCGAACGTCACATTAAAAAGTTATTATCAAATCAGGATTACAAGCAACTGTTACTTTGAATTATTGACCAATTAATTTCAATTAAAATGTCATGATTACTCATAAGTGCTACCTCGTGATTACCAGGTTTAGCGGCTATATCTTTTATTAATTACAAATCTCCAGGTTCAAAGCCTTGTAAGTTGTAATTCGTAACGTGTTTCTTTTCATTCTGGTCTAATATTTATTTCATCCAATTCAATTACACATAAATATAATAATATTTTAAATTTTTTGTTATAAATGTAACATTATTAATTTAAATCTAACTTTTTGATATTTTAATAAAAATAGAGTTTTGATTTATGTTTTAAAATGAAAATAAATTTTTTGGATACTGCAAAAAAAAAAAATGTTTTCTCAAACAAACAAGGCTCTCGTGGCTTTCCCTTGGGATATTTATTTAGCAAGTTGGAACATCGTCGCTTTTCATCCCATGGCTGTCGATTATCGTCTCCTCCAAAAATATCCAAAAATATCTAAAAATATCGATTAGACTTGCTTTTATTTAATCAATTATAATTTAATAATTTAATCTGTTGTACCATTAACTCACATATTATTTACCACTATTCTCAAACTTTAATTACTAACTTTATAATTATATATTCAACAATTATCTCTTCAAATTATTAAAACTTTGACATAATTTAGACGATTAGAGTTACACTCATTTAAATAATTAAAAATTAATAACTGGTTTCCTTCACACCATTAATTCATTTTGGCCATTACTCTCACAATAATGATCTTCAGTTACCAACTTCATAATTATCTATTCAACAATTATTCATTCAAATTATTAAAACTTTGACATAATTTAGACAATTAGACTTACACTCATTTAAATAATTAAAATTTAATAATTGTTTCTTTCACACCATTAACTCATTTCGGTTACTACTCTCACAATAATGACTTTCAGGTACCAACTTTATAAAACACTCACTATCATATTGATAATCACAAACTTTGCATACAATTCCTAAAAATTAATCATGACATCAAAAAATTCTTACTCTTCTTCTCAACTTCATACTTTCACCTTTTTCGACAACTTTGATAAAAAAAATTTGTAAAGAAAAATATTGTCAGACTTTTTCATTTTTGAAAAGTTCATAATTTTTTAAAAAATAACACATTCATAGATTTGAAAATGTTACTCATTGACAAAGAGATATGCTTGGAAGTATTCTTCTCCTTATTTCGATTTTTTCTTTATATTTTCTTATTTCATTCCTTAATCTCCTTTATTCTATTTTATTCTATTTTATTCTATTATATACAAAATAGTATATATTTCGTCATCAAGCGAAATATATGTGTTTTAAAACTATTTCCAATGTATTTTTTTGTTGTTATTTTAAAATAGATTATAATTTTTTTTAATATATTCTTTTATTTTTTAAAGTCACTATCTATTTGATATAATCATTTATTTCGGTAAACAAAATTTTTGGTTTGAATATATATTGAAGGCTAACTCGGTATAAAAAATTCATGGCCAATACCAATAAATTTTTTTACAAATTTATCGACTATAAAAAATAGTATATGTTTTACGAATCAAACAACAATAATAAAAAAAATATAATTCATGCGATACGCGCGAACTAATACGTAGTCAAACTTAAAAGTCGCTTAATACATTTCATCGAGTATCAATTTAACCTGGTATCAATTGGTCAACTAAGATAACGGATCACACATGTTACTTTTGACAATAACAAATTCAAAAAGAACAAACGTTCTTAAAGATCTCCATTTTCATCATTTGTTTAATTAACACACTTAAGGCCTGAGAGTATTATTACTTTTCATCATTTGTTTACTGTATTTTTAATTTTGGTTATAAAAGAAGATTGTTTGTACTTTTCAAGTTTCCATTTGAAATTTTTTAAATTTCTGTCAAAAATCAAAGAACGGCACCGACACATTTCAAGTAAAGGAAAACGTTTGTTTTTATATTCATCAACACCTACCCAAATACCCAAAAGATCTACTCATAAGATTCTTTGAAAATTATCAAAAAAGTATCTGAAACCACAGAAATTTATTTTTGATAAATAATATATTTTTGTTATTTTAAATTTGATTCTGATATGGTTAATTCAGAATTGGATCACAAGAATGGATGTGAGGTGCCACCGCAGTGGGGGCTCATAAAAAAACTTATTTTTAAAATAAAATATAGCTTTTTGAGTTTATTATTATTATTTTCCATTTAATTTATCATTGTTAGGGTTATGATAAGTACAACATCTTAACATTCCCCTCAATATATACACATATACATATTTTTTTACATTTAAGAATATTAGATCATTTTCAAGTTTTGAAATTATTTATAACGTGAAGTCATCTTTTATCTCTCTTGTTTACCATTTCATATATTAAACAATAATTTTTTTGTCCAAGTGACAACTAACTGCTTACTTGTTAAATTTTAATATCTATGTTAATTAGTAATGTTTACTTTTTAGAGTAATAAATTAAAATCGCATCTTTTAAATTTTTTGTTACAAATCTAACACTTTAAAATTAAAATTTAAAAATAATACAAATAATTATGTGAAAATATTTATTTACTCTAAATAAATTATACATAAATTTAAAACATTATATGTGAATTCTTTTTTAATTTAGGGTTTAATTTTTTATATTAAAACTTTGTTTTAATATATTTTAATCTTAAATTTGTGATATTATTAGAAATTTAAAATAATGATACTATTTTGTAACAAAAACTTAAAAATATATTATCTTAGTCAATTGCTCTATTTTTACCTATTCAATAAATTAACCTATAAAAACTCCAACATTTTTCTTGAATTAAATAGTTTAGATTTTGAAATAAAATATACATAAGAATATTACGTATAGAAAATATAGTTTATATTTATAGCCAAATGAAAAAGTGTATTACCTGAACAAATTTTAAAGTTTAGTTGCTTAGAGAAAAACATTAAAAAGTTAGACTTGTTTACTAAAGTACAAAAGAAAATATGCCACGTTTCTTTCATAGTTTTATTTTTTATTTTTTATTTTTAGACATGCCATGTGTTTTTTAGTCCTGTAGATTCGAAATCCTAGAATATGTACATGCACATTAGATTAATTGATGGACCATCTTATCAATTATTGGTTGCTTCTCATGATTACACTCTTGTATATATATATGCATGTCCATCGTTAATATCAATAACATAAAGAAAACACATAGCATTTGACACTCCCTATAGAAAAAATATCATATTATATAACATGAAAGTGAGCGATCCTTTTTGTTTCACACTTGTTCTATTTTCCATAATGTTGGTCTTGTCTCTCGCTATACGTTACTCGAGATCCAAGAAACCAAGAGGTGAGCTTCCACCGGGCCCAAGGAGATGGCCCGTCATCGGGAACTTGTTCCAAATGGTCATGAACCGGCCGGCTCACATGTGGATCCATCGCGTCATGAAAGACATGCAAACTGAGATGGCATGCTTCCGCTTCGCCCGCGTCCATGTCATCACCGTAATCTCAAGCGAGATTGCACGAGAAGTGCTTAGAGACAAAGACGAGATTCTGGCAAACAGAGCGGAATCGTACTCGAGCAATCTTATAAGCCATGGCTACAAAGACGTTATTTTCTCTTCCTATAGTGAGAGGTGGAAGCTATCGAAGAAAGTGATGATCACCAAACTAATGCCTCATACAACGCTGAACAAAACCCTTGGTGTTAGAAACATAGAAGCAGATAACATCGTCACATATGTCTACAATCTATGCGGGTCAGGATCAATGAGGAAAACGGTTAGCGTGAGGGACATCGCCTTAACTTATTCCCACGCCGTAATGATGAGGATGATGTTTGGCCAAAGACATTTTGACGAAGCGGCCGAGGATGGCGGTCTCGGACTGAAAGAGAAAGAGCATGTGGACGCAATTTACCGAGCTATTGATTGTTTTTTCAGCTTCAACATATCGAATTACATCTCTTGTCTTAGAGGATGTAACATCGATGGAGAGGAAGCGAACCTAAGAAAAGCGGATGATATTATCAACAGGTGCAACGATCCAATCATAACTGAAAGAATGCATTTGTGGAGGAATAAAGGTGGAAAAGAAAGAGAGGAAGATTGGCTCGATACTTTAATCACACTAAAAGATAACCAAGGGATGCCTTTATTTACATTTGATGAGATTAGAGCACAATGCAAGGTTAGTGAATATTCACGTTTGGAATTGTTTAAAAATGTTATAAACGAGGGTTTAATTATTGTGGATATATACATTAACAAATTATGTTAGAATATCAACGTTGCATCAATCGACAATACGATGAATAATGTGGAGTGGACGATGGCGGAGATGTTGAATCACCCAATGATGATTGAAAAAGCCATAAATGAGTTGGACATGGTAGTTGGTAAGAACAGATTAGTGCAAGAATCAGACATACCACAACTCAAATACATCAAAGCTTGTAGCAGAGAATCTTTCCGGCTTCACCCAGTTAATGCATTCATGCCTCCTCACGAAGCCCGAGAAGATACTACTCTCGCTGGTTATTTCGTCCCCAAAGGTAAACAAAAAGACATTTTTCATGTAAGACGTCATGCATGCATGCATGGATAAAATAATAAACACTTCAAATTTCAGCTTAAAATATTTCTCTTCTGTTTACTGACAAGCATGAGTTTGCTGGGGTTTTTTTAATGTACTTTACAATAAATACTTTATGAAATTTCAAAACCACTTTTTTTTTGTATAATCTATGAAGGGCTTTGACTATATATTAAACTTATATTTATTTGGTGACAAGGAGGAGTATTGCACTAATTGTAATTAAGTTCGGATATATATATAATAACAAAGATGACGGAAGAAAAGGGAAATCAACGAACCAACTATATTCTTGTCATCCAAATTAAAATTACTTGAAATGAAAACTAAAAACAAACTGGGTGCTAGTTACACAATATATGACATATATAGCTATATATATGTATATATAGATTATATGACGACGTACGTGTTGCACTATTTATTGAATTGAAATGCAACGACAGGCAGCCAAATTCTTGTGAGCCGTTTAGGAATTGGTCGGAACCCTAAGATATGGGACGACCCTGAGGCATATAAGCCAGAACGGCATCTTAATGACTGTCGTGCTATGGACTCAATGGGAGTGACTCTGATGGAACCAGACATGCGGTTCGTGATATTTGGCACGGGTCGGCGTGCCTGCGCAGGAACTAAGATTGGAACATCTATGACCATAATATTATTAGCGAGGCTTCTCCAGGGGTTCGAATGGAGTCTTCATCCAGAAACAAGTCATATAGAGCTCATCCCAGCAAACAACAACTTGTTTATGGCGAAGCCTCTAGCCGCATCTTTGAAACCCAGGTTGGCTCCTCATTTATATCCGAAAATCAAGATCTGAAACATCGTCAAACTTGCTAAATCATCAAGATCTTAATGCATATAGCATAAGTCAAACAAGGTTAAATCTTCAACCAAATTATTTCTCTGAGAGTTTTCATATATGTATCCCAGTTATTGTGTGTTTGTATGCTTTTATTAATATCTCAAACGAGTTCATTAAGAGCTTGACGGTATTAAAACTCTTTTTACGTTGTGGTGTCCATTAATATTTTATGCATGTTGTCATATCATATGGTGGATGATTTTTATGAATGCATGTTGTGGACAAAAGGGTATATATATCGTTTAAAAGTACACGAAATCTAGCATAATATTTTAGTAATCAAGTTGTCGCTACAAACAAACAAAACAACGACCAAAATATCGTGAATCTCTAGAGTACATATGATTGCTGCCAAATAATTTAATTTCAATTTTCAATAATAAATGTATTATGAATTTTGGTGAAAGGCAAATATGTGGAAGAAAGATGTCATATTTCATGAAACCATTAACTTTGCCTGATGATCGAGGAGAGTATTAATCATCCGTTATGTACTTGGATAATCTTTGATATTATAAATATTAATCATCCGTTAGTAATTCAGTGGTCATAATATTAATCAAATATTATGCTTTTATACTTGGAGTTTTATTCCTAGCTAGGAAAATGCAATTTTTTACATGTTACTAATGCTAAATTTTGTTAAAAATTCTATCATATCATAAGTAAAACCATAGAATTCATAAAATTACATATCCTAGATTTGTGTGTTTACGTAAAAAATTACCGTCATGAAATTTTTAACGTGAAGTTGTTCATTTTAACCATATGTGCTGTAAGTGATTAAATTTGATGGACTTATCATCATTTGTTATAAGATAATATCACATATTTAGTATATATAATCATCCATTCAGATACGTTATTCTCTTTTGGAAAAAAAAAAACAAAACTTATTTTATTTTCATTGCAACAAGAAAACAACCATTACTAATTAAGGCCAACTGTATATTGGCGATATGAAAATAAAATTACTAAAATAGACAATAATTTCCACAATATATGTTCCAACAAAAAAGTGAGATGTTTGTAATTGTCCGAAAAATATGAATATGCAATCCCAACTGATGTGTGTTTTTTGTTGTCTTTGAATTGTCATTGTCTTGTACAGACGTCTTCAGGAATGTGTTTTGGGTGTATTCTTGTTTCTTTGATCATGTTTTAACAAGTTTTTTTTTATGTAAAATAAGCTAACTATTAGATTGGTTTTCTGAGTAGTTCTGATTTGAATTACAGATCTGAGTTTTAAATTTCAAATGTATTTTTATTTGTTTGCAGTTTGTAAGTGTTTTGGAGGTGAACAAGGAAAAGAATACATAACTGTAGGAATCTTGTTCAATTATAGCTTATGTATGTTCCTGAAACAGAGTTTCTATGTAACAGAAGCTCTCCACTTTATCGTCGCAATGGCCATAGATTCATAGTAACACACATTACTTACAGTTTTATTTGGATCAAAGTTCCAAACATCACTCAACTAAATCCACACTTGTCGAAGAAGCTTGTATCTCGCATTTGATGTTGTTGAATCAGTGAAGTCACTCGCTTTGTCGACAACGGATGTAAGAGGAGAGTCTAGTTCCTCCAGCTCCTCGTCGCTTGTGTACCCTTTTCTCTGTATCATAGCCACATTCCTTGACAATTTTTCTGAAGTCTCTGCTACATCCATGGTCGATGGAGGCATGTACGAAACAGAGGAAGCTGCATAAGGGAAGCTTGCTTCTGATAGCTTCCCATCATCATTGCTCTACAAAATAAAGATGTTTACAATTCAACTTTCTGAATCATCAGAAGAAAAAGAATCCAAATTTTGAATTGTTTGTACCTCGGCAGCATTAAGCTCTTCTAGGACAGCTCCGGGTACATGATCTGGACAGAATTCATCAGGTGTGAAGTTGCAGAGTATTCTTCTGATAAGTGGAAGGCTGATTGATGGGCATATCTGTTTGTAAACCAATCAATCAAAGATAAAGCTTGATGAAGCTCGCAAACGTAAGGGGGTAGACCAAGAACAAAAGAATGAATAAGATACATGTAACAAACAAACCTCTTCTCTAATGGATCTTTCCATAAGCATGTCTTTTGGGAGCATAAGAATATCACTAAGTTCATTTAGCAAAACAAAGGCTTTACGATCTCTGCCTTCACTTTCTACATGATTATCTTCGCTGTTTCTTTTCTCTTTTGCTAAAGAATCGTCAGAGTTTATGCCAAACATTTCAGTAAGGCATCTAGACCAATTGCCAATCTGCAAGGAATATATTGTGCCATTGGATTAGTCAACATTATTAACTCTCTTATGGATATGAAAATTTGAACTTTTGTTTACAGCGTTTTTCAGTTGTGCCCCTGATCCAAAGCTTAAGTCTCCAGCAGGAATAGGCAGAACTTTGGAATCAAGGATAGGATCAGAGACGGGATCCGTTGGAATTTGATGTTCTGACTCGCGCAGAATAGCATTGAACATGGCTACATCGAATCTACTGATACATTTCTCCATGACCTGTTTAAAGACAATAAGAACATGATTCTTATGTCTTCGCTTGAAGTGAAACAAATGAAAAATTTGATTACCATTCTAGCCAATACAGGTAAGCAACCACATTCGTGTCCTGCTCCTCGCATAGGACAAAGCCGATGCAAAGCATCTCGAAAAGCATTTTTCCATAGGCTAATCGAAAAGGTTCCTTGCTTCTGATCACCCAAGGAAGGTCCTATCGGTTTCCCATTCGATTTACTGGCTGATGAGTCATTTTCAGGGGATTGCATATGAGGAGTAAAGACCTTAAAGATCGGAGAAGAAGAACAAGAGTGAGATGCTTCATAAATTAAAACTTTGAAAACTCGTTTTTAAGTAGGACATTTTGTTTCTACCTGCCACCAAACAGACTCGACGATTCTAGAGAAGACCCAGAATTCGATTTTCTCGAGGGCAGAAGTAAATGTTTCAGTTTCTTGCCAATCTTCCAGAAGCTGTTGGAAACCGTTCTTCCATCTCAGGTTTGTTTTCTTCCTTGAATCTCCATATTCACTCTCATTTGATTCGGAGGTCTGTGAGATGCGGGACTTACCAAACGCTTGCGAAATTATCTCCCTCAAAGCTATGGTGTTCGATAGCCAGAAGGTCAGCCTACGAATTGGGAATCCAAAAGAAAGAAAAAAAGTTTGTTTTGATGCCAACTGAGAGGAATCAAGATTCTGAAATTTCATTCACATGTCAAATATATTCTGCATACCTCGAAACATCATTTCCACAAGATCTGGCAACCAAAACTAGACCAGAAACTGAGTTTCTAGCGATCGTAGCACGCTTTCCCCTATTAAAATGCTTACAGGCATGGATGTAGATTCTAGAAATACGCCGAGCAGGCGTATGAAGCTTGTGTGCAGAGCCAGAATGGTCTGGCACAACAGAATAGAGCGAAATCTCAAGTGCAGCAACTTCTCGAAGCTCCTCCTCAAGTATCTCGATTCTCGTCTCAAGATGCTCAATCTTTTCTTTCGAATATCCATCCTCAAAGTTCCCACCACTATTATCTGTTACATCAGCTGCCTCGTTCTCACTTCCAGCACTAAGAGCGCCATTCGAAGCATCTTCCCAGACATCGGCATTAATACCTTCACGAGCATCTGTATCGATGTTAGCATCTTTAAATTCTTGTTCATCAGTATCTTTCCTTAAATCACAAAAGGATCCACTTAAGTTATACTCATTCTCCGTGTTCTCCACATCTCTGCAAGAAGCTGACTCTTGATGAGCATCTGCAGAGGCAATGGCACCACCACCACCATCTTCATCATCATCCAAGTAGCGAACATCTACAGTCTCATAAGCCTCAGAGGGATCTGATTGTGTGGTTGAGTCACTTGCTACTGTAGAGAGATTATTAGACTCTTCCTTAGCATCCAAGTCCTTGTGTTTCTCTTGTTCTGATAATCTTTTCTGGCTAGTCGTCTTCGGCAGCTTTTGATCTTTTCTTCCACTCTTGGTAGATCGCTTCGACTGGACACTGTAAGTTGTTCTTGCCTTCATCATGAAACTATTCAAATGCAGCAACAGTTACTTTCAGTTTCCAAGTGAGCAAACAATCCAAGAAGATTTGTGTAACCCTACAGAAAGAAAAAAGATCTGTGATAAGCCTCAAAAAGTAATGATTTTAGCTTGAAGAAAGGTGAGCAAAAGGATAAAAACACAGCTGGATAATATTCATTTTCCTGAAAAAGACAGCACATAATGGAGGAAAAGGACATAATCAGAATTGCTACGTTCGGTCTGAATCTACGGTAGCATTTGAGGTCCCAGCATTTTGTTCATAGTTGCTAAGATAGAAACTGGATGCATTTCACTTAATCTTAGGGTTACAAGAACGATTTTATTTGTTCTGATTTACAGGAATGATTAAAGTAACCAGATTCGATAAAAACATGAAAATTTCAGGAAGGTATCCAAAAATATATCAGTCGTATAACAGTTTCAGAGAGTGAAACAACCATGAGGACTAAAGAAATCAACAAAGTAGTAGATGGGAGGGAAAAAAAAAGAAGATTACCAGTGAGTGCAAATATCCAGAAGAAACAGAACCGCAAAAGGAGAAGACTTGTACAAAAGTGGTGTTTCACAATTCACATAGATGTCGTGACGAACCCTTGGCTGTCTTCCCTGTAAAATGGTTACTTTAATCTACTTATAGTGAAGTCTACTCTCAGATTTGTGTCACTGATATTAGCTGTCTTTATCTGTAATCCATAATAAAGCTTCTCTCTCTCTCTCTATCTCTCTCTCTATCTATCTATCTATCTATCTCTCTCTCTCTCTATCTATCTCTCTCTCTATCTATCTCTCTCTCTATCTATCTCTCTCTCTCTCTCTCTCTCTCTCTCTCTCTCTCTATCTCTCTCTCGTCTCAACCTCTCTCTCTCTACTCAGCATGGAGATCCGAAGTGCAGGAAGTTATGGTGCATTTTAAAAAACACATGGATACGGACTGTGATCATGGTCGTGATCCAGTGAACGTTGTGTCGGTGGCTCGAGTGTTAACCGGGAATAGCCAGTCACATTACCAGAAAAAAAGTAGCTTTTCTTTTATAGTTTATACATCCTACCGACTCCACCGACTCCACCGACACCGACATCAAATTATATACGTGAATCGACTACGAATGTTCATAATTTTCCCTGAATTGGAATTTACGAAAGAAAACATCTGATGTACAAAGGAAAATGTATATAAGAGGACAAAGGTTCTTCACATGGCTTGACCAGTTAAGTGATCAGTCTCGGGAGACGCACATATACAGAGAGAATGAATTACTACATTATCCCTCTGGATTTGATGCAATCTGAGGACGTGACATTGCTCAACTACGAAGGCAAACAACAAATCAAGCTACTTAGAGAAAAATAAAAGCGACCAATGAAGAATCATCACAGTTTGCTTAAGAATCCACACTCTTAGACTTGAAGAAATTAGTAGCAAGCCACAGTAATGGTTACTAATCAGAAGATTTGGGAGCAATAGTAGTTGGAATTGTATTCAATATAATCGCAGGTCCATCAGCAGAGATAAACTCTGAGGTTTCTAAAGCTTTAAGTGGATGAGGTTCTCCTCAACTCCAAATCGACAGATAATTATTTTCAAGTAATTGACCAAGCTCCTTGATTGATCACGTCAACATATGCATATAACTTTTTCTAAAATCTAAATTAGTTAAAATGCTAATCTCAACTCAGTCTTTGCAGGATCACAATTCACTGTATTATCCACAGCTAATACAATGGGAAACAATTGTTGGCAACTATTGAACCATTCAAGCATCCAACACTGATGCAATGAGCAGTTAAAACCTGATAAACAGTTAAACACTGCAACGGAAGAAACTGAAATGTAGTGTGGTGCATACCTAACTCAATGTGCACGCTGCACAAAGCTATAATCATATAGATCATGATGAAAATCTATACTAATGAGCCTTCTTGAAGCATGCCATGTCTACACAAAACGGAGGAACATTCCATCTCCTAGTTACACCTATACTATCACTATCAGCCTCTGACTACAACAAATGACCAGTAGAAAGATGGACCTAATGCGATTCAGAAGCGACAAATGTAAACTGGCTATGAATTTCATCAGGAAGAACTAACACAATGGGACAATCAATAGGTGAATCGAATCAATTGAAAAAGACCAAGCCAATTGCAGATGTTGACCAAAATGAACAAATCAAGAGTGATAAAATTTGAGAAAGGTAAATAATAAGTAGAGAGTGAGGTCAAGTGCGTCGAAACAGTTAATGAACACTTATTTAATGAACATTATTATCGACAAAACAAAGATATTGAAACGAAGTTCAAGGGCGAAACTAAACCCCTAACTCTCCCGTCATAAAACGGGAAAAAACTCTTCAAATCTTTGGAACAAAAGACATACCAGATCAACCGTCAGGTTATACCAACCATCCGGAGATCAAAATAAAATGGTGGTGCTTAATCAGATGACTCTCCAAAGGACGGGACTTTCTCCATCTCGAGGCGTTCAAGGGCTTTCTGATGAGCCCAAGTCTCGATGGAAAGATCAGGTTTGGCATTGAGTCCTACGCCGAGGATGACAATCGTGAGGAAGCTAGTAATATAACAGGGAAGCTCCCAATCTTCCCATTTGCGCGACTGTCCCGGTGGCGGAGGAGTTCGGTTCATAAAGTAACCCTTGGGCCGCTCCTCGTGACCCGGCGTCGCCCACCGACTCGGGGCGGCGGAGGTTGATCCAGAACGAGAAAAAATCCGATTTCGTAGCGTCTTCGCTGCGACGGTCAAGGACTGCGTCGACGGCATCGCTGTGGTTCCGATAACTGCTGTTAGCAAAGAGACAAAATGGGAAATCTACAGATCGAAGTATATACGACCACGACCTACAAGGCTACAAAAAAAGAAATTTCAATTGGAACCGGACCGAGAAATCCAATCTGGTTTAATTTAAGAGTCACCCGATTCAGTTTATTGCTTGGTTTTCAAGTTTTAAGTTTTCCTGTCTAATAAATAAACCAAATGGAAACTCTTTTCTATGTTCGGTATGATCTGGTTTCCTATCAATAGTAATTGTATACTTTTGAGTTTGAAAATGTTATACACTTAATCATTCATCCATTTTACGGTTTGTAGTTCGAAATCGGTTCGGTCACCTTAGACGGTTAAGCTTAATGGCTGATTGGCATATACACATGTACGACATCATTCACTTTCCATATCTTCATATACTTAAAGGAACAAACTTGAGAGACATTCTGAAATATAAATCGAGGAATCTAGTAAATTTAGAAAGGCCATGGACAAGAGACGTGAAACAATCATAGCCATCTTCTACCTCTAATTCAACAATGGAAGCCTTAGGAGATACATATAACTCTTATATACAGAGGCATTTGTCACTTATAGCTCCATTTTCACCTGATTTGGTTGCAAAGTGGCTGAACCCATCAAGAAATTGGCTTGATGATGATCCTCTTGTCTTTCCCATTCAAGTGGTTGGTAGCCGTCGAAAGGCCACTGTTGCATTTCATTATAAGACTCTCCGTTGAAGCTACCATCCATAACAGAGCCGTTCTGCAGAAAGAGATTTGGACCTTTGTCATCAACTCAGTTCGTTTCAAATCGTAAAATAACAAATAAATAAACTTATGTTAGAGATCATTGATTCAAGTATTCAACTTCTCTATCTAGTCAACAAGCCAGCTCTCTTTTACTGCATTTTTAACTTAAAGAACGAGGTTTTTAAGATAAGTGGGGCCTCGTTCTTAAATGGTGTACAAGCTGTAAAAAAGAAGAAGGTCATTTAATAAAAAGTTATTTGCAGATACAAAAGCTGATTATTAGATTGGATAAGTGAAACTTGAAGCAAACAAGAACATAAAGACTTAGAGACCCACAGAAAAAATAATTCTGCAAGGATTTTTTTTTCCAAAAAGACATCATCAAAGACCACAGAACAAAGGTGGTCCGTGTTTCTGACCCTTTTTTCTCTCCTGTGTGATATAATTGCGAGGACTAGTAAGTCCTTTCAAAAGATTTTTATTTTCTGAGTCCTTGCGTTTTCACTTTTCAAAAGGCTCTGTGTGAGTACATTTTGTAAGGATGTGTATTTATTTCCCCACGTTGATCTTCTTCTTTCTCGAGCCTAGTCTAAAATAGTGTCCTATAATGTTGGATCAATAAATACCCAAAATATTCTCTTTTTGTGAAACAGCTAATACAGTTACTCAAAGAAATATAATCCCTATGGTTACTTAAATGAGAAACATGGTCAACGAGAGGTTCTTTCTAGTGAATCCTAAATTTAAGGGTGTTATTGTAGAAGAAGATCACATGGAACTAAAGTCTTGTATATGACTAGATACTTACTTCTGAAGCCAATATACTGTCGAGATTGAAGTCGATTCTGGGGTTTACTGCAGCAAGTCTCATTGATAGCATCTGAAGTAAAATAACAGTTCTGTTGCAATTGTTTAGTTTACGGTTTCAGTTTAAGCAAACAACAAAAGTTAACTAGGAAAAGTTTAACCTCCACTTGACGCTGTAAAGACTGCACATGGTTAATTATTTCATCCAGCACCAGTGCAGTGCCCTGAATCTGCAGGCCATAGCTTCTGATAGGTCAGGCATAAAGAAAAACAAGCCACGTTCTTAAAAACAAAAGAGTTTCTATGAAGCTAATTCTTTACTAGAGTATCCGTTAGTCAAGAATATAATATACGCCAAATCTACAACTAATCTACAACTACAAAACTTCACAAGATTTGTAATAGGTTTCAAATTATGTACTTAAATCCTCTTCTTCATTGAATATGAACTCCAATTTCACAAACTACAAACTCCGATATTATGAATAACAGATCGTGATCTCAAGGCGATCTCAACCTGAAGATTCTTATCATGATCTCTTATCGATCATGATCCAGAGACTCATTACATCTCAATACTCAACAACAATCAAAGCATAAAGAAACAAGAAACGCCAAAACTCTTTATTGACGAAGAGAACCTAAACTGCAAGTCCTCTAAACAAGTTAGAGTCTTCAATCCACACAAAGGCTTCTCACGTGCTTGTACTTATCAATATAAAACTACGTGTACCTGAATAATGCCTTAAACGACTTCAACAATCTCAACAACTCCACTCTTTTCAACATTTGCAAGAATAGCAACCAAGCAACATCACTCGTTTATGACATGAATTCAGAATTCTCAGATTTCAAGAACAAATAATTAAAATCCCACAACCCCACAAATTTTACGAACTCTTTATAGAGTTGTCACCTATCATCATCTCCTTCCACCAATAATGGCTGCTAAGTTCCAAGATATATATTATATATAGATATGTATATGTATATATCGTTTGGTTAGCTGTCTGCAGGAGTGTCACATCATGTTCCAACCAATTAGGTATTGTGGAACTCAAAGCATATAACAACGTTAGTGGCTATAACACACTCACCCTCTTTCTATTTGATTTACCAAACTTAATAGAGACGATACTACACTGCGATCTTTAATGAAAAGCCTGCAACTTTTTCTACTTAATATCAAACATGGACCCCAAAACAAACTCTGATCTTGATTTATCCAACAAAAAATGTCCCCTCTACTCAAAACCTTAAGGGAACACTCCAGCTAGCATTCCCACATCATAAAGCCATTTATGGAGTAAGCTTCAAGCTCAATGAATACACTTTGAGAAGAGGAAAAGAAGAATCGGTTGAACAATGTCACATCTCTTGCGTATTACTAAAATGGTTATGACCGGTGAGATATTCCTACCCACACGGAAAAGTTTAGATCTTCAAAACAGTGAAATTATCAAACTAGTATTTTTAGTCTTTGGCACACCACAAAACTTTTTTATAATATAAAAGGATTTTAGTATTCCACTTTTTCATATAAAAAGAAAGTGAGAAGGATTAAGACTCTTATCAAACCACATCATCAAACTAAAGAAAAAAGTGACTTTTTGGGAGAGTTGGTCTAATAAAGAAAGATTCTGTCATTGAGAGCAAAAGAAGATCTAATTATTGATTAGCTTTTTGGTTAGACGTCAATAATCTAGAGAGACAAACCTTATCACAGCCTGGGACCAGTTCTTGTAGCAGTTTCATTCGTGCGTTTATCTTCCCTCTTCTTGCCTATAATCCAGAGTTAATGATGAATTAGTCTAGTAGCCACTAATTAAAATATTAAACCGACCATGTCTGTGAGATGTGAATTACTCGCTCTGCTAAGCTATGGTTATCAGTAGCTTGACCACGACGAGCTCTAACGTGAACATATGGCAGCTTCTCTGCTTCTTCAGTGCTCTTGGTCTTCTTCATCAAGCTTTTGACCTATAAATTAAGGGTATACTAAGGTTTAACTAGAAATCTACTGGACCGAAGAGATTGATTGTGAACAAATGGTATCACCTTCTTCTCGCGTTCTTTCCTCTTGCCAGAAGAGTTGTTCCGGTTCTGGGTTGAATTCTGATTCTCCACCACTGGATAAGAAATCAGCCGCTGAGATGAATCGGTCTCAGCTGGCTCGGTCTTGACACTGTCCAGATTCGCTCCGGAATTCGAAGGTATGGACTGGCCAGAGATATTTCCGTTTTGCTCTGTAGCATTCTTCGAGAAACGAGCGGCGCGGTCCAAGAGAAGCGAATTCAATGTCTCGAAAGGGTGAAGAGTGAGAGGAGCGTCAACTTTGGTAACGGTAGCCTGAGAACACGAGGAATCTGTGAAATGGAGAAGCTCCATGGCCTGAGTCGGCGGCAACTCGAGCAAAGCCGTGAATGAGCCGTTATTCTCCGGAGGCATCGTCACCAGTTGCCGAATTTCGTCGCTGAAATTGAGCGATTCAAGTCCGGTAACCGCACCGCCGGAACTAGCTCCGAGCCCTTGGGTCACATCCATAAACGGCAACTAACGTTTAAACCGGAATTAACCGTCTTGAATTTCAGTGGAAAACCAGAACCCACTGAATTGATCAACGCCCTTGAGTTAAAACGCTTAGAGCTTCAAATTATTCAACTCGGATAACTGTAAAATAACGAGAGAGAGAGAGAGAGAGAAACGAAAAATGAATTTTTAACTTTTGTCAGTTGGCGAGTATTTCGACAGGTAGAGAAACTTAAGGAGGTTGCATCAATGGCGATCAAAGCGAGTAAGCGACTGAAACCTTTCTGTCTCGCTCTTTCTCGGAGCTCCCTAGAGAAAGTCTTCTTCTTCTACTTCTTCGTTAGAGTTTTTCTCTCTGTGTTCTCAGAACAAAAGACAAGTTCGGAGCCATTTGAAGTGGGAAGAAAGCAACGTGAGCTTCGGAGTGCGTCTGTTAATAAAGCCAAATATTAGAGAGAGAAAGTATCAATTATGATTATGGGGTTCAACGATGAGTGAGAGAGAGAGTATTTCGATCCCAATGTGTATTGGGCCTTTGGGCTTGAAGAAACATTTGCACAGATAATATAATAAGCTAAACAAATAATAAACCCAGAAATTGAAAAAAAAAAAAGTGGGCTTTGTTGAAAAATTTTCTTTGTCGAAAATGTCTTTGTTTTGTTTTGATTATTTTTTACGAAGTTCACGTTTACCAATTTTAGTAAATCGGTAAACTTCTCCTATAAATATGATGCTTAGCATCATTTGTAAATATATTTCACTCCTTTCTCTCCTTTTTTTTGAGTAATAAAGTTATCAGTTTAATTTTATCTTTCTAGATATTTTTCATAGCACGTTATCAGTACGATCATCTCTCCAAATACCAGTTTAATACTGTATTGTTATATCGTCCAGATAAAAGTTCATTTATTTTATTATGTCAATTTAATTATTTATGGAGTGGTGATTATACATCTTCCTACGATATTATTTATGGAGTGGTAGGTTATACCTCCTCCCACGATATTATGGAGTGGTAGGTTATACCTCCTCCCGTGATATTATTTATGGAGTAGTAGGTTATACCTCCTCCCGTGATATTATTTATTTTATTTATTATGTCAATTTAATTATTTATGGAGTGTTACGTTATACCTCTTCCCACGATATTATTTATGGAGCGGTAGGTTATACCTACTCCCACAATATTATGGAGTGGTAGGTTATACCTCCTCCCGCGATATTATTTATGGAGTGGTAGGTTATACATCCTCCCGTGAGATTATTTACTTTATTTTATTATGTCAATTTAATTATTTTTAGAGTGGTAGATTATGTCTCCTCCTTAATCGAGTGGTAGGCACTGCCTCCTCGAAATAATATGGTAGGCGCTGCCTCTTCAATCACATGGACGGTCTTACCTCCTAAGATGATTATTTATTTATTTACTTTATTATATGCACATGCTTTTATTATCATTAACAATTTTTAAGATGATACTTAAAATGTTCTAACAATTGATTTAATTATTATATAGATATCATGTCAAACTTGGCAAAGCTTGATATCATTGCCCTCGATGTATCTGAAAAAAATTATATGACTTGGACATCAGATGCAAAGATGCATCTGAGATCGAATGACCTTCTTAAAGCCATCGATCCATCGGAAACGATGTTAGATGAGAATAAGGCTAAGGCCATGGTGTTTTTACGCCACCATCTCTACGATACGTTAAAAAAAATGAATATATCACAAAAAAAGATCTTGCGGATCTTTAGCAATCATTAAGAGATAGGTTTGATCATCAGAAACTTGTGATCTTACCTAAGGCTCGATATGATTGGCTACACCTCCGATTTATGGACTATAAAAGTGTTGGTGAATATAATTCCGCGTTGTTCGGAATTACCTCCAGAATGATGTTATGTGGTGATAAAATGAGCAATTATGATATGATTGAAAAAAACGCTCTCCACATTCTATTCTGGAAATGTAGTCCTACAACAGCAATATCAGACTAAAGGATATATTCGCTACTCGGAGTTGATGCAAGTACTTCTTGTAGCAGAACAAAATAACGATCTCGTGATGTTAAATCATCAATCTCGTCCAGCTGGATCGACTTCATTCCCAGAAGTGAATTTGGTAGCATCCAGTAATAATAATAATTATCAAGGACAAGGACGTATACGCGGCAGAAGCCGTAGTAGAAGTCGTGGTCGAAGTCGTGGACATGGACAAGGAAGGGGTTTTAACATTGGAAAAAATAAGAATTTCCAAATAAATGAGGGTGGTCGGACAATAAGAAAACCGACCGAGAATGCTTATTACAGATGCGGCATGAAAGGGCATTGGGAACGTACATGTCGTACGCCCAAATATTTCGTCGATCTGTATCAAGAGTCAATAAAGCCCAAGAGTAATAATGTTGAAACCAACTTCGCTGATGATGAAGTTGGACCTTCCTTTAGTGGTCTAAATGATGATACTCATTTGGATATCGCATATTTTCTTGTTGATCCCAAAAATATCAATGAGGATTAAAGCGATTATGATCGATGAAAAATAAAAAGCTGCTAATAAGACATGTATAATATGTTTGTATAATAAAACTTAATGATGGTTTTAGTAGTTTATGAAATATCATTTGTTTTAAACTATTAATGCATCTTTATAAGTTATGATACAAAAAATATCACAAATTGGAATTGATGAAAGAGATATCTGTCTAGTAGATAGTGCTACAACGCACACTATACTTAAAGATAGACGATATTTCTTTTGTCTTGATTTAAGTGACTCTGCTGGAAGCGTGAATACTATATCAGGAAATGCAAAGATAATATTGGGCTCTCGAGAATACAGTTTTTTATGCCAAAAGGATAAATAATACATTATATTCTCTTAAGTCTCATAGAAACTTGTTAAGTTTCAAAGATATCCGTAAAAATGGATATCATATAGAGACTATGAGTAAAAATAATGTTGAATATCTTTGCATTATATCTGAGAGAAAACATATATTGGAAAATTTGCCAATGTTATCCTATGGATTATATTATACAAAGATAAGCATAGTTGAATCATATGCTATAGTAAACCAGAAGTTTACTAGTACTTTTAAAGTCTGACATGAAAGATTAGGTCATCCTGGATTAATTATGATGAGGAGAATTGTGCAAAATTGTAATGGTCACCCATTGAAAAATGAGAAGATTTCTCAATCGCGAGAGTTTTCATATAAAAAATATTCTCAAGGAAAACTCATAACACGACCATCAATAACTAAAGTTGGGAATGAATCTCCAGTATTCTTAGAGAGAATACATGGTGACATATGTGGACCTATTCATCCACCGTGCGGACCGTTTTGATATTTTATGGTATTGATTGATGTATCAAGTAGATGGTCATATGTTTGTCTTTTGACAACAAGAAATATGGCTTTCGCAAAATTCATTACCCAAATAATCAGATTGAAAGCACAATTTCCTGATTATGACATAAAGAAAGTCAAGCTTGATAACGCTGGTGAATTCACTTCACAAGCTTTTGATAATTATTGTATGTCAATGAGGATTGATGTTGAACATCCAGTGCCCCATGTGCATACACAAAATGGGATGACCGAAAGTTTGATTAAACGGTTGTAATTGATTGCAAGACCATTAATATTGAGAACAAATCTTCCAATTTCTGTATGGGGTCATGCTTTACTGCATGCAGCTGATTTGGTCCATATTAGACCAAGTGCGTATAATTAATATTCCCCAATGGAGTTAACATCTGGTCAACAGCCAAATATATCTCATCTTCGAGTTTTTGGATGCGTGGTTTATGTCCCAATAGCCCCATCACCAAGTATAATTCGATATCTTGAACCTCGAACTGGTGATATGTTTACGGCACGTTTTGCCGATTGCCATTTTAATGAAGATGAATTTTCAGCGTTAAGGGGAGGAATTAAAGAAACATCAAAAGATGTTACATGGTGTACACGAAATTTGATACACCTTGACCTCCCTACAAATCAACGTGAGCTGGAAGTTTAGAAAATTATACATTTACAGAATATGGTAAATGAATTACCAGATGTGTTCATAGATACAAAAAATGTGACGAAATCGTATATACCCACTGCAAATGCTCCATCAAGCATTGATGTTCCAAAGGAACCATTTGATGGGTATAAAATAAATGACCCAAAAGTTCAATTGAAAAAGGGGAGGCCGATGGACTCTAAAGATAAAAATCCCCGAAAGAAAAAGAAATTAGGAAGAATCAGTAAAGATCTTCCAAAAGTATTACATCATGTAGATATTCAAGAAAATGAGAAGGTTCTTAAAAAATCTGATGATAAAATTCTTCTTGAGGAAGAACATGATATAGAAAATTGTGAAACATCCATTAATTACGTCCAAGATGAAAAAATCTGGGTTATAAATGAAATAGAAGATGTGGATGGAACAGTTTCATTTTCTGTATTTAAAGAAATTGAATATAATGATCCGGACCCGAGATCATTATCAGAATGTCGGACGAGACCCGATTGGGAGAAATGGCAAAAGGCCATGAAAGATGAATTACTCTCTCTCTCAATAAAAGAAATGTATTCGGACATGTTATCATTACACCAAAAGATGTAATACATGTCGGATGCAAATAGGTTTTCGTGAGAAAACGAAATGAAGAAAACGAGATCATAATATATAAAGCACGACTTGTGGCACAAGGTTTCTCTCAAAAACCGGGAATTGATTATGATGAAACATATTCCCTGGTTATGGATGCAATTACGTTTAAATACTTGATGAGTATAACTGCATCCAAAAATTTAGAGATCTACCTTATGGATGTCGTGGCTGCATATCTATATGGATCACTTGATAGTGACATATATATAAAAATTTTCAATGGATTTAAAATCCCGAAAGGATCCAAGATCTCGGAAAAATCAAAAGATTTTTGTTCGGTTAAATTACAGCGATCACTTTACGGATTAAAACAATCCAGACGCATGTGGTATAATCGCTTAAGCGAATATTTGTTGAAAAAGGAATACATCAACAATGTGATATGCCTTTGCATGTTTATCAAGAAATCCTCATTAGGATTTGTTATTATCACTATATATGTTGATGATCTGAACATTATTGGAACTCAAAAGGAAGTTCATGATGCACGAACCCATATGAGAGAAGAGTTTGAAATGAAAGACCTTGGTAAAACAAAGTTTTGTCTCGGGCTTCAAATAGAGCATCTCAAAGGTGGAATATTTGTCCATCAATCAAATTATACCAAAAAAGTATTAAAACGCTTTAATATGGATAAAGCAAATCCTTTGAGTACTCCAATGGTCAATAAATAAATTATTGTTGATAATGATCCATTTTGACCTTGTGAGGATAACAAGAAAATTTTAGGTTATGAAATACCTTATATGGGCGCTATTGGTGCGCTGATGTATCTTGCTAATTGTACTAGACCAGATATTGATTTTGCTACTAACTTACTTGCAAGGTATAATTCAGCCCCTACGCGAAGACATTGGACCGGAATAAAACAAATATTTCGTTATCTTCGAGGTACAATTGACTTGGGATTATATTATCCCAGAAATTCCTTGTTTGGTCTAGTTGGTTTTGCAAATGCAGGATATTTATCAAATCCGCATAAAGCTTGATCGCAAACCGGATACGTTTTTACATTGGGAGGTACTGGGATCTCGTGGCGTTCACAAAAACAAACATTGGTTGCCACTTCCTCAAATCATACGAAAATTATCGCACTCAAAGAGGCATGTAGAAAATGTGTATGACTCAAGTACATGACTCATCATATACAAGAAGCTAGTGGAATCACTACAAATAAAGAACCAACAAAATTGTTCGAGGATAATGCTGCATCTATCGCTTAACTTAAGGAAGATTATATCAAGAGCGATATGACGAAACATATCCCACCAATATTTTTCTCATATACTCAAGAGCTTGTAAAAAATCAAGTAGTCAACATTGAGTATATTCGCTCAACCGACAATGCAGCAGATCTGTTCACAAAGGCGCTTTCTACAATCAGAAAGCATGTTCAGAATATTGGAATGCGTCATTTGCGAGATATATAAAAGGAATTATATATATATATATATATATATATATATATATCTTTTCGAGGGGGAGATTGCGTATATGTACTCTTTTCCCTTATCATCATTTTTATCTCATTGGGTTTTTACATGATAAAGTTTTTAACGAGACAATACGTAATACTTCAATAATGATAGATAATCAAGGAGGAGTGTTGAAAAGACAACAAAGGCGTCTTGTTTTGATTACCTTTTTACGAATTTTATGTTTATCGACTTTAGTAAGTCGGTAAACTTCTTCTATAAATATGATGCTTAGCATCATTTGTAAATATAATTCAATCCTCTTTCTTTTCTTTTTGTTTGAGTAATAAAGTTATCGTTTAATAAAGTTAACTTACTTTAAAAAAGCAATGTTAATTAATCAGCCCCACAAAACAGAATCCCGAAAACGACATGGCGTATCATCTCCACCAATCATTAAAGTTGCACGGATCTGAAGAGAATTGGCGATTTATTGGACCTATTTGGACCGTTAAAACGAGAATGCAAAATTCGGCCATTTCATTTACTACAGTAGAGTTCTTAAGTTTGTACCAAAAACGGCAAGGTGTTCTCGTACACTAACTGCAGTGCTCGCTGTTTCTTGTTTCAAAGATACTACCTTTTAAGCTTTTAATACCTTTTGTTCTATTTTCTTTTCAAAAGTTGTTTAAGTGAGAAAGTAAATTATTTTCAATGGACTAATGTTGTTGTAAAATTCTTTCAATACTTTACGCTGAGCTGGATGAATTTTTAGAGCAATGTGAATATGTAAAAAATGAAGAGATATTATAAAACCGATGGCAATGCAGTAATGACTTACCACTTTGGTTATCGTCAGCCCAAGCCCAAAACCTGATTCGAGCATTATTAAACCGAACAATCAAACTGTTGATCTAGTTATTTTACGGAAAACCCTTTGGTTCTGTCTGCCAGAACAAAAAAAAACAAATGAACAGATTTCGTTCTCTATGGAGTTCTTGAAACTCTGAAGATTTAACCTAAAAAAAATTGTTGTCTTTGGTTAACATCACATGTTCCGTGTGTTCTAAGGAAGAGAGTTTGGTTGTCATATATAGGCTTCTCGTGTCTCACCCTACCCTCTATGATCTTATATCATAAGATAATTAATATGATAAGGATCCGTTTCAAAAATCATACATCTGGGTCTACGTTTGGATACATTTGAATTTCTATAATTGTATCTTTATAAAAATCTTTATTTTTATGGACAGATGATAGACATGGATATCAAAACACGAAAGTTGTTGATAGTCTTTGCTTAGACCTTGCATAGTTGCATAATATATCTTTAAACATAAAGATTTATATAGTAATATTTATCAAGTGAAATTATAATTAATATGCATGTACTTCATTGGTTGAAGCTAAGATTCCATATTGTTTAGATGCATAGATTTTTGAAGAAAGATGAATGATTAACGAAAAAACTCGATGCTTTTTAGTGCGATTGTACTAATTTATATTCTATACGAGTTTTCTCCATGTAACGAAATATAACAAACAAAAATCAATTGCATGATTGCATTGACAGCCTATGTATTCACACATACATATACATAAATCAGAAATGAATTCTTTAGCAAATAGCATTTACATATGTGAGTAAAAAGGCAAAATCAAATCGAATCGGAATATAATTTTGTCAGAACACTAAATATGATCACAAAGTACTTTTGTTTAGATTCACAACAAAAAGTATTACTCTTTTATATATAAATTAACAAAGAGAGATCTCATGGCAAAACACATCTTGCCCAGTAGAATTGATTACTTCCAAATATAGCAGCCCATTGAAGAAAATTAAAAAACAAAAGAGAGAAACACTTGCTTAATTTAGAAGTTCCTTTTTAAATATAATGAACTAGAGAGGCTCTTGTTGACTTTATAAAAGCCAAAAGCTGGACCACGATTCCCCACTACTTTCAATGGAACCTAATTTTGAGGATATAAAACAAAATTGATGGGGAATCCATTATTTATATATTAGAATTTTATAAAACGTTAAAAGGAAAATAAAATCTATACAAACATATATTTAACTATATGCGTTATATGATTCCATTGATTACACATTATATTATAATGTTTATGGTAAATAATATTAATTTAACTATTTGCACTATATGCGTTATAAGAATTAGCTTTTACATCATATATTTTTCACTGTGTATTTTTTGAACATATAATAGCATAGCAACACAATTATTGACGACAATTTTTATATGAAATATTGATTAAACATTCAGCTTTAACGAATATCCTATAAATCCCAAAATATATTATTAAATTATTCAAAATGAAACGAAACAAACCACAAATATTTCTAAAATCTATGGTATTCAGTCCTCCACGAAATCTCACTAATCGTACAGATTGGCAGAATCGATTTTAATCTTAAACAAATCAATCATGTGTTTGTCATTCATATTCTAAAAAGAATTTATTATTAGAAAAACGGTTCGGTGATATTCCGAAAAAGACAGACAACATACGTCATCTTGCGTTCCCAATTCGTTAACTGCATCGGCGTCCGTCACCATTGAAAGCTGTTCAGTTCTCTTGACAATTTCTTACTAATTAAAGGATGTTTTTACTGACCATATTAAGATATAGTTTCTGACTTGTTATTTTCTGATAGGACAAATCTTAACTGCATTAGTCGGATGTGTTTATACTTGGATTTGTCAACACAATTTGCTGACTATGAAGTTTTATGGTTAATGGTATTTGAATAGCGAGTTTTATTGTTTGTAGAATAATTTGATTGACTTATCATGTTATGATCGTTTTATACTAACAATTTAATTGTCCGGGGAACATGCCAAAATAATTTTGTTTGTACGCTATAAATTCACGTAGATACATCACATACTTTGTCAAAACATTGATGGATAAAAATAACGGTTTGGAAATGATAGTATGGATATTTGTAGGGATACAATATACAAAATCTACACACTCTTCTCATTTACTTTTCGTTTATATTTTTAATATTTTCCGTTGTTGTCATACATCGGCAATAGAATTATTCAAAATATACTTAAAAAGGAAACTAACGTAAAGGTCATTTCCGTGACTCAGCCAGTCAGACAACAGGCGGCTCGAAACCATAATTGTTATGTTGTTATGCTTTCGATCCATCACTATCTTCAACAATCAAAATTTTAAATTGTTGTTACACTTATCTATTTCGATTATATCCTTCAAAATTTGAGTAATTAAAATTTTACAACTCAAAATAATTAATAAAAATAATATTTATAAATGAAGCAAATCACAAATATTAAAAAATTTAAAATATGTATATATTTATCCAGCTTTGATATATCTAAGTTATATGAATAATTTTTCAAAATTATGTATGTAATAATGAAATTTTAAAATTTAAGAATATATTATTTTTATGTTGCGAATTTTGGAAATTTAATTTTGATTATTTATATATATTTAATAATTTGTTTTTTTGTTTAATAGATATACACTGATATATCCATACGCTTAACTACGAATATGAATCGAAAAGATTACTCAGTTTGACGCAAAAGCTCATAAGGAAATATTAAAAGACGACAAATATTTGTTCATCTTTCCTCACTCTTCTTCCTCGTTGTTTGTAATCTCTCTTGCTCTGTTTCTTCTTCTTCTTCTTTTTCAGTTAAGACGAAACCTCTGTTTTTTTCTTCTAAACCTCCTTTGTTTCATATTAAAAGCTCTTATCTACCACAAATTCTTCACATGCTTACATCCCAAGCTGAAATAAAATTTCCCGGGAGTGACAACACAGTAACATGGAGGGGAGATAACAAGAATCTGAAATCGATAGAACCAGAGCAATAAAGGAAGTACAGGGGAAATTTCTTTGCATTTTGTTTTGATTCATGGATTCAGATGCTCAAAATCATATCTACGACCCGATTCGCATATCACCATCTTCCGGCTCGGGTCTTTTTCGTTTCCGTTCAGCACCGAGCTCGGTTTTCGCCGCTTTTGTTGACGACGATAAGAGTGGGATTGGTTCCCATAGACTGTTTTCCAGATTCGTCAGCTCTGAAGGCGGAAACGACGATCTGGGTTCACCGAATCCGACTGAATTCGAAGATAAATCTCCAGTTTCGTTGACGAATACCTCTGTATCATACGCCGCCACTCTCCCGCCGACGACGCTGCGTGAGCCGTCGAGATTTTTGGGTTTGCCGCCGTGTTACCCGAGACAGAGTAAGGGCATGATGAACTCTATAGGTTTGGATCAGTTTCTGGGTATGAACAATCATCACACGAAACCAGTTGAATCCCATCTTCACCGGCAAAGCAGCTCACCGGCCGGGATGTTCACGAACCTCTCAGATCAGAACGGTACCGTTTTGCTCTCTCATCTAAAGTTGCTTTCTTTATCGTCTGAAATGGTTAAACACTTGATTCAAAACTTAAAGTGTAGGAATTGTACCATACCAAAACCGTAAGACAAGATGTGGTCTGATTTTCTTCTAGATTTTAACAACTTTGTTTCAGCGGAAAGTAAACAAATCCTCAAATGGGTTTGGCGCAGAAATCTTAAAGTTTGGCACTTTTGACCCAACAAATTAACTGATTTCAATGGTTTCTACTATGTTTACAATCAAAGGTTACGGTTCAATGGGGAGTTTGCTGAATTATGGTGGTGAAGAAGAAGAAGAAGAGAGTCCATCTAACTCCAACGGATTAAGACGCCATTGCAGCCTCTCTTCAAGGCCACCACCTTCTCTGGGAATCCTCTCTCAGATAGCTGAAATCGCCACCGAAAGCACGGAAACCAATTTTCAATATAGCCAGTGGAATGATCCATCCAGCTCCATCGACAACATATCCTCCCTTAAAAGAGAAACAGAAAACGACGGAAAATTGTTTCACGGAGCTCAGGTAACTTGGTTCTCTACCTGATTTAGTGCAACAAAACCGGTTTATTTCAGTTCTTATTGTATGTTAAACAGTTAGACATATTACATATGTTGAAACCTTGGACTAGTTTTTAGAGAATTAAATAATGGTTTGTACAGAACAGTGAGGCGGGGAATCGAATGCAGTTACTGTCGCACCACATGAGTCTACCGAAGTCATCATTTACAGAGTCGGGCATGGTTTCAGGGGATAAGTATCGTCAGTTGCAAGATTCTGTTCCATGTAAACTAAGAGCTAAACGTGGTTGCGCCACACATCCTCGAAGCATTGCTGAACGAGTAATTTCCACTAGTTAAAAACCGCCTTTACAAATCGATAAACTAGCTTGAATCTAGAAAGCTTAATACTTGAAACAAACTCACTCACGTTTTTACAGGTTAGAAGGACGCGGATAAGTGAGCGAATGAGAAAGTTACAAGAACTTGTTCCTAACATGGACAAGGTGCTGATGCTACTTCCTACTTCTTGTAATTGCTTCTAATAATAATAATAATAATAATAATAATAATAATAATAATAATAATAATAATAATAATAATAATAATAATAATAATAATAATAATAATAATAATAATAATAATAATAATAATAATAATAATAATAATAATAATAATAATAATAATAATAATAATAATAATAATAATAATAATAATAATAATAATAATAATAATAATAATAATAATAATAATAATAATAATAATAATAATAATAATAATAATAAATAATAATAATAATAATAATAATAATAATAATAATAATAATAATAATAATAATAATAATAATAATAATAATAATAATAATAATAATAATAATAATAATAATAATAATAATAATAATAATAATAATAATAATAATAATAATAATAATAATAATAATAATAATAATAATAATAATAATAATAATAATAATAATAATAATAATAATAATAATAATAATAATAATAATAATAATAATAATAATAATAATAATAATAATAATAATAATAATAATAATAATAATAATAATAATAATAATAATAATAATAATAATAATAATAATAATAATAATAATAATAATAATAATAATAATAATAATAATAATAATAATAATAATAATAATAATAATAATAATAATAATAATAATAATAATAATAATAATAATAATAATAATAATAATAATAATAATAATGGTGATACAGAATAGTTTTTTTTTTCTTGCATTGGTTTGGTTTAATATTAATGGCATCTTTATGTTTTAACAGCAAACGAACACTTCAAATATGTTGGATTTAGCTGTGGATTACATCAAAGATTTACAAAGACAATATAAAGTAAGTAACTGATGTCATTGGTTTTTTAAAATGTAAATCAGTTGAATGATTTAAAACTTTTTCTGTTTGTTTTGCTCAGATTTTGAACGAAAACAGAGCTAACTGCAAGTGTATGAACAAGGAGAGGAAAGTGTATGAACACTAAAGAAAAGAGAGAGAAGGATTGGAAAGAAACAATGTCATCTCTGATATATATTCTAAACGAAATAGACTAAATTGTCTATGTAAAGCTCTGAGAACAAAGCATCTGCTTTTAGCATATCATAAGCAATAAAAAAATAGGACTCTCCAATCTGTTCTTGTTCTTTGTTAGAAGCTAACTAAAAAATAATGACCAGAAATGCAGAGAAAGAGGCGAATGCTCACCAGAAAACAAACCATTTCCTTTGTCTCTAAACTGTGTCCTCTTCACTAGGACGTATAGGAATGAAGTCATACTCCGAAGCTGAAGTCAAGATCTCAAGAAGATTCTTCATCTTGGTTTTGGAAGCCAAGAGAGAACTGAAGGACTCAATGGTGGTGTAACTGATGTAATAATATGAAGCAATCATACAACGATTGAGAGGAGGTAGATAAATGCATGTGGCTCACTCCCTGGAGATTGTAGTGAAAGCACTAGAGTATAGAGAATGCCAACAATTTTGTATAACACACACAACTTATATTAGAAATCACTTAAACACAATTCTACAATAGTGTTTAATCAGATTTATGCACTGCTAACACTTAGCATGCCACTGACCAATTCCTAATCTACCCAACTCACCCACAACAACAGTTGTGATCACTCTTTATTCACTCACCAGAGAACGCGTGTAATCGCCTTACACACAGAGCATTCTCTTTCTTCACTAGAGCGACAACCCTAGCTGCCTCACGACACCACTTTTTTATATGTGTCTTGCACTAGGGTTTCCTCTTTCCTAAATGAATATTCAGCAATATTCATCACCACGAACTTGCCTTCTTTGAATATCCTTTCTTCCTTACACAGTTTGATATCTTCTTTCCAATGAGATCGTGCCACGTCAGCACTTTCAAACTTCCCGTGTTCAGACTTGCGTGTTGCACACCGCTCCGTCTGTTTAGCCACAATCCTTGTGCTAACAATCTCCCCCTTTTTGTCTAAATGTGAGATCTCCAGAACCCTGCATCATTATTAATAAACTCCACACACACACAGAACATGCATCATAAGGTGGTCTTAAGCCTATCAGATTAACATCAAAGTTAGTCTACCACAAGATTCAATGCTCTTACACAACCTCACACATGTTCCAGAGGTTCTAAAGAAAACAGAGCATAACAGAAAACAAAACAGAGCCAAGAACAAAAAGGTCACATTATGATAAACACAGTGGCTCCCCCTATCTACTGGTTCCTATGTAGGGTCAGGTTAGCCACTCTCCTCTCCGGACTCATGTCCTCCTTCAGACGTATCCTCACCATCTTGGCGTTTACCGCCAGCCGTGTATTCTTCCCCTTCTTGAGATCACAATTAGACAAAAACACACATGAGAGAAACACATTAGACCACAATGCCAATAAAGAGAAGAGAGTAAATACCAATAACCTTCAGTTGCATGACCTTAACCAATCGTCCAAGTTCTCTCAAGTCATCCAAAAGTCGTGGTGTAGATGGTCCGGCGTCCTCTTTCTTCACACTTCTGCCTTGTTTCGGATCAAGCACCATTGGAAGTGGAGGCCGAGAGGAGGTATCACTACGATGACCAAGAATATGTCATTGATACATAAGGAGATTATGGATCAAGTTGGGAAAAATGAGCCGCGTGGTTCTGTCCGGAGTGTGGCCAATTTTAAGAATCTGGTCATAGACAACTTTACCAAAGTCGAAGGCTTTCCCTTGAAGCAACATGAAGAGAAATTGCACTCGGCCTTTGATCACTGAGGTCTTGTTCGAGGTAGGTAACCAATTGCGACAACATAACTTGTACAACAACTGCATCGGAGGAGTCATATGTTTGGAGCAGAAACCCTCCCAGCGATTCCACTTACCACCCGTGAGTGTATGCACCGCGACATCCCAGTTTTCAGTGAGCCAGCCATTCCAAAGAGCCGAGCTCTCTGAATTAGTTAGTGAATACATCTCATTGATGATATCCGGAGTGAAATCATACATCAACCCACGAACATAGACCATATTTGTGTCGAGCCTATACTCCAAATCCCCTAGATTTGCATAAAATTCTCTCACAATTTCCGGTACATAGGGACTTACATCGAGTACTGTGTAGATCAGTCCGGCTGTCTTAATGAGCACCTTCACTTCCTTGAGATTCTGGTCTTCAAGCTTGAGGTACTTCATGTCAAGGAACTCCCGAGTACGATATTGCTTTATCCGGCCAGTAGCATCGGTAGAGGCAAAACGCTGGTTGAAAGCACGTGTCATGGGCTTCGCAATCTCCGGATTTCGCCGAAAGACCTCAGCAACTTTGGCTCGTTTAGCTTCAAATCGGGCTTCGATTTCAAGGTAGGGATAATGTCCTCCAGTTCGTGGATCCTCGGCACCCTCCATCTCGACGTCAGATTCGAAAGGTGAGGGAGTGTCGGCGATGGGTTGTTTCCCAGAGCGGCGCGAAGGGCGAGAGGTTGTTGGAGGTGCCGGAAGAGCGAGGAGTGCAAGAGAAGCAGGGGCTCTATTGTCGAACATCACGGCGGCAAGTTCTCGTTCTCGGGTTGCCGCACGACGTGTGAAGGGCCTTCTCGGAGTTGTCATGAAGGTATTTGGGGTGTTAGGGTTTCGGCAACCTGCGTTTTTGAGAGGTGGGATGCACACGAAGGTGAAAGGGCTCCTCTTTTATACCTCCGAGATGTTAATGCTCATCCCGCGTTCAACATAAGAAAAATAAAATTAGTGCCACAAATAACAGAACGCATTTAACTGTTGCACACCTAGAAATATGCTAGTGCTCCAATGCAAGGAGAAATTTTAGACACTCAAAGCACAGACAGTTTGACTCAGGAAACCGATGAAGAGATATAGACTGTCATAAACTGCATATCACATAAAAATTAAAATTGAAATTTAAAAAAAAAATAAGAACACAAATTACTTAACCAAACCCACAGAAATGTATGAATTCAAACTACACCATGCACAAATGGGAATTATAGTCACATAGGTGATGCGGTCACGTTGAGGAGGTCAATCCAAATAGTATACCAGAATACTGTACCAACTAATCATCTCATTAATCTTGAACACATAGGGAAGTTATCTTTCCTCCACTTGAATAGTCTCATCTTTTCCTTTTTTTTGTGTTTCCTCAGAAGGAACTTAACCTCGAATTGGATCTATTTCAGTCCAGATTGTGGTAGCAACCTGACCCGAAAACACCTTTTCTCGATTAAGTACTACCTTCTGCCAATCCGGACAGTGATCAAGCCTAGAGTAAAATGTGGTAGCATCTTACGCCAAGTTGAGTATCCTATCATCTCAGGCCTTTGTATGTGCCATCACCTCCCCTTTTTTTTCTTTTTATTATTATTATTATATCTTGTTTGTCGAGTATGCATGGCACATCACTGTCTACTCCCTTCCCCGAGTGTTCATTTGTATTTAGAGACTCATAATTATCACAATCTACCTGTCATACAACTAGAAATACCCTCTCTAATTATCGTGACATACATACACACATTTGGAACTTCCTTCCCCACTATTGCACAGACAGTCATAGTTCACACATTCCGACTACCTTTCTTAAGGAGATAAATGTATTTGCATCTAATGCCTTAGTAAAGATATCTGCAAGCTGTTTCTCAGATGCAACATGTACAATTTCAACAGTCTTATCTTCCATCAGTTCCGTGACAAAGTGATGTCTTATATCTATATGCTTAGTCCTAGAGTGTTGTACCGGGTTCTTAGATATGTTTATCGCACTCATATTATCACAATGTATAAGCAAGGGTGCAGTATTCATACCGTAGTCTACCAACATGTGTTTCATCCATAGTAGTTGAGTATAGCAGCTACCCAGGGCAATGTACTCTGATTCTGTGGTAGACAGCGTCACACAGTTCTGTTTCTTGCTATGCCAAGAGATCATGTTATTTCCAAGGAAAAAACATCCACCTGAGGTACTTTTTCGATCATCAGTGCTACCTGTCCAGTCTGCATCACAAAAACCATCTAAGTTAGTATTTGTCTCTTTTGTGTAACACATACCTAGGTTTGCTGTCCCTTTCACATATTTCAGTATGCGCTTGACAGCCAACATGTGTGATGCACGTGGATTGGCCTGGTATCTTGCACACACTCCCACACTATAGCACAGATCCGACCTGTTCGCCGTCAGGTAGAGCAAACTCCCTATCATGGCTCGATATAACTTTTCGTCAACTGGTGGTCCTTCTTCATCCCTGGATAGCCTGATGGTAGTGCTCATAGGCGTGATGGCAGCTTTACTCGTCTGCATATCAAATCGAGACACAAGATTTCGTGCATAGGTGCTTTGTGACACAAAGATCCCTTCTGATGTTTGCTTCACTTGCAGTCCAAGGAAGTAGTTGAGCTCTCCCACCATACTCATCTCGAATTTTTGCGTCATATTCATCACAAATCGATCTACTAGTACCTTGCTGGTTCCTCCAAATATGATGTCATCAACATAGATTTGGACCATCAACATATGACCCTTTTCTTCTTGAATGAACATAGTCTTATCTACGTTCCCCCTTCTGAAGTTAGATCTTAACAAGAATTGAGTGAGATGCTCATACCATGCCCTTGGTGCTTGCTTAAGTCCATATAGAGCTCGCTTGAGTTTGTATACATGTGAGGGGAACTTAGTGTCTTCAAACCCTTTGGGTTATGTCACATACACTTCCTCCTGGAGTAGCCCATTCAAGAATGCACTTTTTACATCCATCTGAAATAACTTGATAACCATTTTGCATGCTATTCCGAAGAGTAGTCGGATCGATTCCATACGTGCTATTGGTGCGAAAGTCTCGTCAAAATCCATTCCTTCTATCTGACTATAGCCTTGAGCAACCAAACGTGCCTTGTTTCTAACAATGTTTCCATCTTCATCGATCTTATTCTTAAAGACCCACTTTGTTCCCACAACATTGGCATTGCTTGGTTTAGGCACCAAGTCCCATACGTCGTGTCTGTTGAACTGCTCTAGTTCCTCATGCATTGTTGCCACCCATGATTCATCCTTCAGTGCTGCACTCACATCCTTCGGTTCTATGAGTGACACAAAAGAAGCCACCTTAACCATATTCTTGAAATCAATCTGAACTTTCCTGGTTCTTCTATCACCATGAATATCTCCAATTACATCACCTACTGAGTCGTTACGATGCACTTGCAACTGACTGTCTGCCCGTATTCCTTCCTCTATGCCCTCATCTTTAACTTCCTCCTCCTTTGGCAGTGATACATCAGCTCTGTTCTGGTTGCCTTGCACATCTTCTTCTTGTGTAACTCTTTCAGTTGTTAATATGCTTCGATCATCAAACACAACATTTACTGATTCAACAATCATCCTAAGGTTTTTGTTATAAACCCGATAAGCCGTGGAGTGGTTTGAGTATCCCATAAACAGCCCCTCTTCACTTCTAGAGTCAAATTTCCCAAGGTGATTCCTCTCATCGAGTATGTAACATACACACCCAAAAACATGAAAGTAGCTCAAATTTGGAGTCTTCCCTTTCCAAATTTCATATGGTGTAGTCTTGGTACCCGGCTTAACATAAACCCTGTTGATGATGTAGCACACCGTGCTTATTGCCTCAGCCCAAAACCATGTAGCCACATTGTTTGCGTGCATCATCGCTCTTGCCATTTCCTGTAGAGTTCTGTTTTTTCTTTCCACCACTCCATTTTGTTGTGGAGTCCTTGGTACTGAGAATTGATGTCTAATCCCATACTTGTTGCAGAAGTTTTCAAACACCTCGTTCTGAAATTCTCCACTATGATCGCTTCTTATTTGACCAATGTTCCTTTCATCATTGAGCATTTGTAGTGTGAAGATCTTGAACTTCTCAAATGCTTCAGATTTCTCCCTCAAGAAATTCACCCAAGTAAACCGTGAGAAATCATATACCATAACCAGAATATACCTCTTACCGGCAATACTTTCTGTCTGTATTGGGCCCATTAAGTCCATGTGTATCAGTTCCAAGACTCGTTTAGAACCAATTTCAGGTACCTGTTTGTGTTGTACTTTTATTTGCTTTCCCTTGCAGCATCCTTTGCATGTGTTCCCGAGTTCCTTTTCAAGCTTGGGAACTCCACGAACCACCTCTGCTTGCACAATTCGTTGAAGACCATGTATATTCATGTGTCCGAGTCGTCTATGCCACAGTTCCAACTGAGATTCAACTACTGAAAGGCATTTGGCAGTCGCATTCCACATGTAGCAGTTGTTACTCGACCTGGACCCATGTAATATCAAGTTCCCTTGATTATCCATCGCTTGACATTCATCCTTAGTAAAGAACACTTTTAGCCTTTCGTCACATAGTTGGCTTACACTAATCAAATTCGCCTTGAGTCCTTCCACGTAGTAAACATTCATCAGTGAAGGTTGCGAGTCATTTCCAATCATTCCAACTCTTAATATTTTTCCTTTTGCGCCATCTCGGAAAGTTACTTTCCCGGCCTTGACTTCTCTGTATGATTCCAACACCCCCTGATTACCAGTCATATGCCGTGAGCAGCCACTGTCAAAATACCATGGTGTCGACTCCTTATCAGTTCATGAGATGTAAGCCACTTTACCACACATTTTTTCCTCCTCTGGTTTGTTCGACCCGGAAGTCTGTTCTAGAACAGTGCACTCTTTTTCCCTGTTCAACTCAGACAAATTCAAGTAGTACAGGTAATTCATGTCAATCCATACTTTCTTAAATTGACTGGGCTCAAGAAAGCACTTACCTGACTTCCAAGCATGCCTTATGCGATTGATCATCCTGTAGCAATTGCGTCTAGTATGCCCACTCTTCCCGCAAAAGTGGCACCACTTAATGTTTGGCTCTCTAGCTCGTTGGATTTCATCTCTACCTCTAACTGTAAGTTACTTGTGCTCACACTCTCTACCTTGAACTCCTGAACTTTTGCTTTCTCACTCTGAACAAAGTTCTTGAGATTTGTGTAGTCAGGACTTTCTGTGACACAGCCGCTCTCTGTGTATCCTCTATAACCAAGACCCTACGTACGTCCAGTGGGAGTTCCCATCTCCAGAAGCCTATCCAGATCCTTTGAACCTTGATTCAGCAGCCTAATCCTTTTGTAGTTCTTTGTTAGATTATGTTCTAGCTTCTGATTGCGTTCCCTTGTCTGAATCAGAAGATCCTTCAATTTGATCATTTCTGCTTCTAGCGTTTGGATCCTCTTGGCATCTGACTGTTGTTCGCTTGGGCTGACTGTTTTTCCTTCATCAGCATTGCACTCAGATTCATAGCTCCTTTTAATACTAGACTCCATTTCCATGATGTTGACTTTCGCTTCCAGCATAGCCTTATCCTTGAGAAGTCGGAGGTTGATATTGCTCAAAGCCACCCAATTGTCATAGAGACGTCGATACTCAGCCTTCCCATCCACTTCACCGTCATCATCAGAATCAGTCTCCTGATCGGATTCCTTGACTACTTCACTTGTGAATGCTACAAAGTTTAACATCTCATCGTCTTCTTCACTGTCATCCGACTCGGTTTCACTAAAGCTCAATAGTAACTTATCGTTACACTTTTGAAGGTTTGGACATTCTAATTTAATGTGGCCAACTCCTTTACATTCATAGCACTTCAGTTCCTTGCGTTTGGTGAGAGGACACTCTGCTTTGAAATGTCCATATCCTTCGCACTCATGGCATTGCACGTCTTGTCGTCTACTTGATCTTCCAGCTTCCATCCGCTGTGGCTTGTTGCTGGAGCGATTTTGATAAGTCCCCTGTTCTTGGCTGTGCGGTTTGATTTGTTCTTTCTCAATGCGCTTAAGTGCCTTCTTGAAACTCCTTGCCATCAGACCTATGCTTTCCTCTAGTTTTTGACTCAAATTGTCTTCAATCTTTCTCATTTGATCTGATTCTTGTTCGGCACTAAAGGCTATTCCTTTTCCCAACTTAGATGGCTCCGTAGCATTCTCCATTTCTTCAGCTTTTAGCATCCCTATCAGTTGTGAGAACTTCATGTCGTTTATGTTCATGACGATTTTCAAAACTGCCTTATGTGGTCCGAATTTTGCTAGGAGGCATCTCAACAGTTTCTTGACGAGCTTCTTGTCCTTGTACACCTTCCCCAACACAACTGCTTCATTCGCAATCGAGCTTAATTTTGACCCAAAGCTCAGTATGGATTCATCACTTCCCATCCGCAGATTTTCAAACTGGGAAGCTAGATGATCGAGTCGTGTCCTCCTCACACATGATGTACCCTCATATGAATTTACAAGGATGTCCCACGCATCTTTCGCTGCCGCACATCCCTGAACAAGCTTGAATTGATCCAGATCGATTGCACAGAATATTTCTGTGAGAGCCTTTGAGTTGAATTTGGATGCACTTTTATCCGCATCTGTCCACTTCTCTTTGGGTTTTGGAATTTTCTCACCTTCTTGGTTCAATATCCATGGTTCCTCCCAGTCGTTCTCCACTACTGTCCATGCATCTTCATCTATTCCCCGAATCCTCTGTCGCATACGCACCTTCCAATGCCCAAAGTTGTTTTCATCAAGTATTAGTGGTTTTTGCACAACAATGAGTTCCTTGGGTGTCTCCATACTCTGTCTCAGGACTTCAACCTGTTGATAAATCTCAGATTTATGCTAGGTGACCCGCTCTGATACCAATTGAAAGCACTAGAGTATAGAGAATGCCAACAACTTTGTATAACACACACAACTTATATTAGAAATGACTTAAACACAATTCTACAATAGTGTTTAATCAGATTTATGCACTGCTAACACTTAGCATACCACTGACCAATTCCTAATCTACCCAACTCACCCACAACAACAGTTGTGATCACTCTTTATTCACTCACCAGAGAACGCGTGTAATCGCCTTACACATAGAGCAACTCTTTCTTCACTAGAGCGACAACCCTAGCTGTCTCACGACACCACTTTTTTATATGTGTCTTGCACTAGGGTTTCCTCTTTCCTAAATGAATATTCAGCAATATTCATCACCACGAACTTGCCTTCTTTGAATATCCTTTCTTCCTTACACAGTTTGATATCTCCTTTCCAATAAAATCGTGCCATGTCAGCACTTTCAAACTTCCCGCATTCAGACTTGCGTGTTACACACCGCTCCGTCTGTTTAGCCACAATCCTTGTGCTAACATGTAGTAGCCAGGGTTCTGAGGAAGCCTCCTGTACATGAAACTCCAGGTAAGATAATCGACAGCATCTTGCTTGTTCCCCCTATAACCCCATCAACCACTTCCGCATTGAAAATTATCATGCAAGAAATGTTGAAGATGACCCTAAACACAGGAAAGGCTTCATACAAAAACCTCTTGTAATACTCTTTACGTGGTGCATGACAGAAAATCACACACTTCCTGGCATTGTCAAGCAGAGGTCGGCTACCACGCTCATCATCTGGAGTAAGATGGGGAGAATTTTCGATCTTGTCATAGAACTGTCCCCATTACCACAAATCAATGCACCGGGCATTGATCATCACGAAGAAGATGAATTTCTTCAGTTATACAAGCCTCACAAGTTGAGTATAAGTATGTTCTCTAGAATTTCTGGTGATTAAACAATTATGTGACTCTCTTCGATTTCTTTCCGTGTAAGGGACTGATCCCCACTGAATTCCTTCACAGTAACTCCATAATCCTTCAAGCGATTAGATAGATTACCCATCCACAATCTCAAAAACAAGGACTTTCATGGGTGCAACATGGACAATTTTGGAATTCCCATCTGGGTTCTTATATATGTTCTAGAAAAAATGTTTAAGCCGATATTTCGGTTATCTTTCCAAAGCTTAAAAGGAATGTAAGTAAATAATTGTAATTTTTCCGGTTCAATCAGTTTAGCTGTTTGATAAATGTTACCAGATTACTAAAGGAAATAATCAATAAGCGAGCGATATTGTTAGACCGTGTCATACCGGTTTTTCTGTGTATGTTAAAAAGGAACGGTCAGGATTCGATCGGGAAAGCAAGGTATATACGTAACTTGGGGTGATTTCTCTAACGCGACGACCGTTTTGGATTTAGGGAAGGCCCATTTAAAGATTAAAAACTCGCGTTGGAAGGGCAAAATCGTAATCTAACAAGAAATTGTAATTTGGCAAAATGTGTAATCCCGCCTCTGGTGAAAATTCAAAATATTTCCACATAGATGAAACCTCTCTCACACGTGCGAGCTCGAAAAAATTTCAATTTTCAATTATAAAAACCCGCCCAGAAGATGGCCTAAAGGAATTGCCAGATCGTACTCTCTCTCAGAAAAGCTTTTCTCTCTTTTTCGCTTTGTCTCCTACTTTTACTGTTCACGAAGCCGTTTGGAGCTGTCACGAAGGAATCTAATTGAAGATTCATAGGTAAATTCATGGTTTCTTCTCTTGCAGGAGTATGTAGATGCTTTGGGGATTTTATGCTGTTCTTGATGAAATTATTTGATTGTTCGTTGCCATTTTTACTCGGATTTGTTTAGAGAGTTAGGTTCTTCGTGATGTGACGGGGACTTGTTTTGTAAACGAATAGTTTTTCTTTCTCCTTTTCTTTGAAGTTCGTTTCTTAAATCTGATTAAGTTCTTACCTGAATGCGATATTGGGGTGCTGTAATGGCTTTCTCTTCGTTTACCCAGCGGTGAATCATAATGCCAGAGGCAAGAGACCGAATAGAGAGGCCAGTGGATTACCCAGCCGCATTTCTCAGCAGGCGCTCGAATGGAATCTTACTTGACGAGTCGGCAACACAGGTCAATCTGTTTGGGTCTCCGGTTCAGAGACTTCCATCGGAACCTGCAGAGAATACAGGACTTGGGTCCATTGGTCAAGGTTCTTTGATGAGAAGAGGTGGGCTTGGGAGGGGAAATTTCGGAATTCGGCGGACGGGTGGTGGTAGAAGAGGTCAAACCCAATTTAGATCTCCACAGGGACGAGAGAACATGAACTTGGGTGTTACAAGGCGTGGAAGGGCTCGTGCTTCTGTGTTGCCTTCTTGGTATCCAAGAACGCCCCTACGTGATATTTCTGCAGTCGTTAGGGTGAGTTTGTTTGTCAATATTTTTTCCTGCATATTCTTGGACTTAAGTTTTTTTCCAGCCATTTTGATCTGCTTGTTGATTAGTGGTTTTTTTTTAGCAAAGTTTCTCTTAATCTTGGATTTGAGTTGACTGTTTATATTGGTATTGGATATGAAAAGGTAAAAGAAAGTATCTTTCTCCTATTTGCAGCTATTGCCCTTATATTTTCCTACATTTGTTTGGGTTTGCACAGATAGAATTGTTTTGCTGCATCTTGAATTCCTCAGTGGATATTTTTACGCTATTGACTATATTAATTGTTGAGTCTCTGAATTGTAATCTGATGCTAATTAGCTAGTTTAATATTTTTCCTCTTTAACATAGCAGGCTTGCTTAGCCTCTTTGTTAAATATGTTGCGAAAGGCTTGCTTAGCCTCTTTGTTAACTATATTATAACCTGTTGCCAAAGGCTTGCTTAGCCTGGCTATCTATCCTGTTTATAAACTCCTTTATGCAGGCTATTGAGAGAAGGAGAGCTCGTATGGGAGAAGGCGCTGGCCGAGATATCGAGACCCCAACACCACAACAACTTGGGGTTCTTGATTCTCTAGTACCACTATCAGGTGCTCAGCTCGAGCACAACTACTCCATGGTCACTCCTGGTCCATCTGTTGGATTTAAGCGTCCCTGGCCACCCTCGACTGCTAAAGTCCATCAGATTCTGCTCGACATCACAAGAGAAAATACTGGGGAAGAAGATGCCCTTACTCCACAGAAGAAGCTCCTCAATTCTATTGACAAAGTGGAGAAGGTTGTGATGGAAGAGATACAGAAAATGAAGAGCACTCCCAGTGCAAAAAGAGCAGAAAGGGAGAAAAGGGTCCGAACACTAATGTCCATGAGATAATTCCACTTTTCATACTCAGAAAAGTATCTGTGGCATTAGGAGGAGAACATAGGAATCAGGGAATAAAGGTGTGCCTGCACAGTGAGTACATCATCTTCTGATGATATCAAAGAGAGAAAGGTGAATCATCTATTGGTGATATCTTCATGAGCATGTAGATTTGATAAGACGAGTATCATTCTCTGATGATATTACTAGAAAAAGGTCAATCATCTCTCTGATGATATATTGTAGGGAGATTCTATCATTTTTCTGATGATAAAACATAGTAAGAGATTCATCTTCTGATGATGTATCATAAGAGAGATAACATTTAGATAGTTTCGGCTTCAGATAGTTCATAGATTGTATGTTGGGAACCTTTGCCTTAGGTTTTGTATTTTCCATCCATAAAGATGTATGATGATATCTTCTTGCTTCAGTAAAGAATAGTTTAACAGATTGTACATTTGTTTTGAATTTTACTTTTGTTGGTGGAAATTGCAAATGACCTTTTTGACTTAAAAAACCTATAATGATAATTTGGAATTTAGCATTGAAGTCATTTATGTACGCCATATATATATATATTTAATAAAAGGTCACAGCTTGTTATTTGTTTCTTTACAATGAGAATCTAATAAACAATATTCGTCTGTGTCTGGGTATAAATACAAGCATACTTCAAAGCTTGTATCGATAAACCTGCAATGGAGCAAGGACTAAACACTAACCTTATCCTCATCACGTCCTTTGTGTTTGCTTTCATGCTTAATGCTTTCTTCAAATGGTTCTTGAAGGAGCCGAGTTCAATGGCTGCTCCAAAATTGCCACAGAGCCCTCCATCTTTACCATTCATTGGTCACCTTCATTTAATTGGCAAAGTGTTGCCTGTGTCATTCCAGTGCCTAGCTCGCAGGTATGGCCCACTCATGGAGATTCGTCTAGGTGCATCTAAGTGCGTTGTGGTCTCAAGCTCTTCGGTGGCCAGAGAGATATTCAAAGACCAAGAGCTTAATTTCTCCTCGAGACCTGAGTTTGGTTCTGCTGAGTATTTCAAGTATAAAGGGTCCAGGTTTGTCCTTGCGCAGTATGGAGATTACTGGAGGTTCATGAAGAAGCTATGCATGACCAAGCTTCTTGCTGTTCCACAGCTTGAGAAATTTGCTGACATCCGTGAATACGAGAAACTGAAGCTGGTCGAATCTGTGGCTATGTGTTGCAGAGAAGGGCTTCCTTGTGACTTGAGTAGCCAGTTCGTGAGTTACACCAACAATGTCATTTGCAGGATGGCGATGAGCACGAGGTGTTCAGGTACTTATAATGAAGCAGAAGAGATTAGGGAGCTGGTGAAGACATGTTTGGAGCTTGCAGGGAAGATCAGTGTAGGAGATGTATTGGGGCCATTGAAAATACTGGATTTTTCTGGGAACGGGAAGAAATTAGTGGCCGTAATGGAGAAATATGACCTGCTTGTAGAGAAGATCATGAAGGAACGTGATGCAAGGCCGATGAGAAAAGAAGGTACGACAAGGGACATTTTAGATATATTGTTGGAAACTTACAGAGATCCCAAAGCTGAAATAAAGCTAACGAGGAATGACATGAAATCTTTCCTGTTGGTATGCCTCCTCCCACCTGCAATTAGAATCCAGATTTCAATTTTGATTGTTCTGATATGATAAAAGTCTGTGCTGTGGAAACTTCTTTAGGATATTTTCATGGCGGGAACAGATACATCAGCAGCAGCAATGCAGTGGGCAATGGGAGAACTAATAAACCATCCAAAAGCGTTCAACAACTTAAGAGAAGAGATCAATACAGTTGTTGGAAGCAAAAGACTGGTCAAAGAATCAGACGTTCCTAACCTCCCTTACCTCCGAGCTGTCCTAAGGGAAACTCTGAGACTCCACCCCTCAGCACCTCTGATCATAAGAGAATGCGCAGAAGACTGCCAGGTGAACGGGTGCCTTGTCAAGTCAAAAACACGTGTGCTTGTAAATGTCTATGCAATCATGCGGGATTCAGAACTGTGGAAGGATGCAGACAGATTCATCCCCGAGAGATTTCTAGAGAGATCTGAAGAGAAGATAGGTGAACATCAGATGGAGTTCAAGGGCCAGAACTTCCGTTACCTTCCATTTGGAAGTGGAAGAAGAGGATGTCCAGGAGCATCTCTTGCCATGAATGTGATGCATGTAGGTGTGGGTTCGTTGGTGCAGCGCTTTGACTGGAAGAGTGTTGACGGAGAGAAGGTCGATCTGAGCCAAGGTTCTGGTTTTGCTGCTGAGATGGCTCGACCACTTGTGTGCAATACTGTGGATCACTTCAACACCTTTTAAGTGCTTTTGTAACGCCTTATGTAACCTGCTTCTAAGATTTCCCAAGATGCATGTGTATAAGAGAACCATGGTTCTGTATCATTTCAAGGTTCTTTTACATAAAACTTGTTCTCCAACACAGTCTTTTAAATCATCTGAGTACAATAATTATACATAGCAAAGTGCAATATCTATGTTGTTTTGGCATTCTACTTTATTTTCAGTAATCAGAGCTCAGTTAATTTTAACACTAATTAATCTTCTTACGCATCCCCATCCGTGATCTCGCATATCTGATATTGCTTGTTAAGTTGGTTTTTGGATAGCAGTAAAGAAACAAAGGAATAACATAGGTAGTGTAGTGAAGGATACTGCAACCTCAAACCCTCACCAGTGAGGGATGAGTAAAGTACTGTGCCTTGGAGAGTATGTAGTGCTTCACTTGAGCAGCTGACGTCCTGCAAAAGCCATGTACTAAGAGTTATGCTACCAAAGTAAACATGTCAAAGTCAATTCACTCTTCAAACAAAATAGGATCTCTCTCGATTCTTTGAGAAAACGATATTGAGAGAACTGTACCTGGAAATCAACAAATGCAACAGGAGTCCCATATGTGCCCTGAATTTTTAGCTTCAAGAATCCACGGCATCTAATCAGGAAAAAGAGTGAAAACTAATACATATCTAGTGGTTTTACAGATTTGCGTGCAGGACAGAGTATTCTTACCTCGAAAAAACTTGAACTAACTCAGATTCAGTGCAATTTGGCCCCATATTTGCTATGAAAAGTGTTGGACAAGGTTCTACAGCATTATTCTGTCAAAAGACTAAAGATTGTCATGTCCAGTTTATAATAGTTAACTTCAATGTTTTGTACCAACCGAGATAATACTCATATGGAAGTATAAAGCATGCAAAAGCTTACAGATTTTCCAGTAGTTGTTGCCCTCCCAGCAACGTTCGATATTCCTTGACTGAATGACCAAAGAAGAATACAATAAGACATTCAATTTCGCTAGAAAATAACAAGGAATGAACAAGCTCTCTCATATCAAAGGAATGTGAGACATGAACAGAGTTCAGCAAAGCCTTAAGTAGGTTAAGTTTTGGGGCAGAGATACAAGAAAAGTGTGTGCACACAGAAACATAATTTAAGCAACCAAGTAGCCAGAAAATGTGCTCAAGTAGTGCAGATGACCTTTGTGCAGGTGAATAACCAATTGTGTTGCAAGCAGAACTACTCATTCCATGAGTGTGAAAGCTGCCAAAACCTGCTAGTGACCAAACGTGCAAGAATGTGCAGTGTGAGCTATCAGAAACGTGACCCTGTTGATAAACTTTAATCCTAAGTGTGAATTCTTAAACCAAACAGCTAATATGTAGAAGCACGGGGATCATGAAGATTGGAGGGATAAATGCTATACAAATACTTAGATACATGAAACATAAAAACATATAAGCTCACACTAGCCAAAAGATGAAGGCTTGTGCCAATGATCTTACCAGATTCAAGAATGGCACTCCAAGACTTGTTTTTTTTCGAGCTTTCCCAACCATCATCTATTACAGAACAAAACAAAGTTAACATAGAAGTGAAGTAACTTTTGTTACAGAAAGAACTACCACTTGCCTGTTCTTGTACGCTTAGATTTGGGGTTCGATTTGGCAAGATCAATGTAAAGAGTAGAATGATTTTCAAGATCAAATACCATTCCCTGAAAGGAGAAATACAACTAAGGATAGCTAAATGCTCTTCATAAATAAATTCAGAAAATTTCTTAATCCAGGAAAGGGTAAATGGCAATACATATCCATTCGCGCAGACAAAACCCAACCAGCTATCTATGAAACTGGAAAAGATTTCAAGTTACTTAGGCTGTAAAATAACAACCAGAAAGACACCAGATTTGCCTATACTTCGTAACTAAATGAAAAGGGAGCACACACCAAATTTTCATTCTTTCCGGAAAATGTAGATTCAGAGATGAGTCCCACATGAAATTTCTCAAGGATTCAGAAGGACTAAATGCAGTAAAATCATCAGCGAGAAATTGCAAGAGCAAGTTGGAAGAAAGTGCACTCACGTTGAGAGCGTGCATCACCGCTACAGCTGTTTGCAGATCCGAGAACACAGCAAATGCGAAGGGCTACAAAACAAATACAGTAAGATTAACTGTCTCTTCACCAAAAAGTACAAAATCCCGAGGGATAGGAAAAATGACTACCTTAGCTCCATGGGATGTCCGGAGATGCGAAGTCTCATATCCAGGGAACTCTCGAAAGAGATTATAGATCTCCCGGGGCTTAACGTCTTCGGGAAGTCCGGCGACGAAAAGCGTCCGAACCTCATCTGGAGCATTGATTGAGGCTTGTGTAGGCAAGTAGACGGAATGGATTGGAGTAATTGGAATGGGAGCCACTCCCGGCGGATGAGGAGGAACAATCGACGGGAGATTATAACGAGAGTAGTAAGCTGACAAATCATCCATTGACGACGGCTTATCGCGGTTCCGGTAGAAAACTGAGACGCCGTTTTAGTTTTAAAGCTTAAAAGTTAGAAGTGGTTAGTTCGCGTTTGTTTACTTTATGGGCCCAAAAGGCCCATTTATATATCGGCTCTACTTATCGTGGTCCAACGATAGAAGATGTGATCTAGAGTCTTCGTTGATGTGCTAAATTTCCTAGTGCTTGTTATGTTCAAATCTATTATTGAAGCAGACAAACTAATTAGCTTCAGAATTAGCAGAAGCAAATGTCTGATTACCGAGACCTGAAACATTTCTTACATTTGGAGACAGAGTTGAGTTTTTTTAACTGTAGGAAACATTCAGACAAAAGATGTGAGAAAGTCACTGTCCAGAAAAACAGGAGGACAAGAGCAAAGAGTCTATTGACTTATCATCTCCAGATACAGTAAACAAAAAAAAGGGAGTTTTATGATCAAGAGCCCGGATCAGCGAATGCACAGCTTATCATTATCAGTCACCAAAAGATAAATCAGGAATCAGCTTCAGCTCTTTTCTCCACGGTGTAAGGATAATATTCTCTGCCATTGTCTACTCTTGTGGTCTGCCCTCCAGAGTCAATCAAAGCAGAGTCTACTCTTGTGGTCTGCCCTCCAGAGTCAATCAAAGCAGAGGTAACAGCTAGAGCTGCACCAGCAGATATCGCTGTTGGGATGCTCCTTGCTGTAAAAAGGGAAATCACCAAATAAACCAGACTACAATGGAGTTTAACATCAAAGGAAGGCACAAATCTATAGCACTATGTCGCTCAAAGCTATGTACTTTTGACCTTTACATATATGGGATTTTGGGAGATCATGGAACATATGATATCATATAGATTTGTTACACCAGTTACCAAATAACATTAGCTAGTTGAGGTAAGGAACAAATGAATTCTTCCCAGAATAAAAAGAATCTAAAAAATTCTTCGTTACTTCCGCTCGAAATTGTTGTTTGCCCATCAATATCTGCTAAAGTCCTTAAACCCATTGCGAAGGAATCATTTGATAGAAACCTTGAAAAGAATCGTTTTCCTTTAAGTGAGCAAAGCAAACGATTACAACAAGAAAAATAAACAACTCTCTGTTTTGTTACTTTTCTAAAATGAAAGATACATAATTGGTTTTTATAGCTGCAAAATATGTGTAACGTTCTCTTTCTCCAGCTAACAACATTTGTCTTCTTCTCCTAAACATTGCAGGGCTTCAAACCGATTGTATTGGTGCAGAGGGATCAGTGTTGCAGTCTGCTTCATAGTACTCTGTTCTGCAATTTCTGCAATGTTGCAGAGGGGACCAACTGCTGTCGTTGTACTTAGGTTGTCTTGATGCAAAGTGGGCTTCGTTTTTCCTGTGGGCCTCAAGATGGTGAGTGTGTTGTCGTAGCCCATCTTGTGATGCTGCATATTTTGCTCTGTTACAAACCGAGCATTGCTTTCTGCACGTGTTGATTGCAACCTTGAATTGTTGTTTGTTGCTTCACACTTTACATCATTGAGACATCGGTTTAAGCTGACATGGTGAGAAAACGCATACAGAAACGAACCATGAGTGAAGAAGAAAACACCATTACCTCTATAACCAAGCACAGATGCTCCAGCCACAAAACCACCAATAGCCCCATTGAAAAAATCTCTCTTGGCTCCGTAATGCTGAACCAGCTGTTCAACGCCGATGTACACGCCTCCAATGGCAGCAAAAGTCAGCCCGTGGGCTCCCATCATCTTAAGTGTTCTGATGAGTCCTGGAAGAGCCACGTTTCTCTCAACTCTTGGAACGTCTTTCCATGTCGCCAAAATGGTTCCGTAAATCGTCCCGGCACCAAAACCAGTGACACTACCTTTGATTGTCATCATCATCGGGCCATCCTCTTCTTCCAAGTATCTCATTTCAGCTGGATCCATGATTTCTTCGACGGTTCTAGGCTTCTAGCTAATGCACACGATCAAAATATTCACCAAAGTCCAAAGAACACAACCAAACAAAAAAAATATGAAAATTGAATGCGGGATGAATAGAAAGACACGAATTTGCAGGAATTTCAATGTTTTGAAGTCGAGGTCTTTACAGGTTTATGAACCCATCCCCAGATCGTCAATATCATCAGTAAGAAAGACAACAGTCATCGGTTTAAAGACACAGAATTCATGTAAAAAGACAATGGATTTAGATAAGAAATTTAAGATTCGATTTAATGTAAAAGCAGAGCCTAGTTTGGGAAGCTCAATAAAGTCGTAATACAAAACGTAAAAAAAGGAATCAAACACTGAATAAAAGAAGAATATTACAGAAGACGACGATGAGACTGAATAACGGGATGAGAGCGATTCAGTGGAGGAACGGCCAATTATTGATTTGGATCTTGCAGGACTAACACAAATTTTTTCTGGGCCAAGTAGGCCCAATTAATAAGCCCAGTAGTGGCATTTTATTTCCCCCTTCTCGGCTCTGTGACTATAGCTGAATCTGATATCTTAGGTTGTAGATCATAAAGAAAAAACATCCAAGAAACATTTAAAAAAAAAAAAAATCTATTTTCTGCCAACAATTGTCTTGTTTATTAATAGCAAAAAAAAAATTAAGGAGCAAAAGATATTAGAGAATATATCATTCATTGTAACAAGATGATTATCTAATGCAAAGAGAAGTCTGTTTTAAAGGCGAAGAGAGTCAGAGAGACCAGTTAGTATCATGGTGAGAAGAAGAGTCATAACCCCTTGAGTTCTCAGGTTCCATGTACTGCCTCCTACTTTGATGATTGTGATCAGATAACTCGAACTCACCCATAGTCGTGCCACCGCTTATCTGACAACTATGTGGCTCATTGAATCGACCCAAATTTAAAACAGGAGACATTTCATTCGGACAGCTATTATCATCGTCCTTTAATACCCAAAGCGGGTTCAGATACTGATGCTGGCTAGGTACAGGTGGTGGCTGAGCCATTGTAACCGTCATCGGACCAAAACTTGAAGAAGTTCTCCATGTGTTGTTGTTGTTGTTGTCGTGTGGCTGTTGTGGATTTGACAGAAGAGAGAGAGCACAGTTTGAGTCGCCCATTCCCTTGTAGCTCTCTAACTTAGTGTCGTTAATGTCTGGAGATGAGAAGCTTGTCCCTTCTCCACCAACAGATCCTTGACTAAATACATTCATCGGATTGATTTGCCAAGACGGTGCTGACGAAGGCCGTCTCATCACCCTTGTATCCAACGTTCTTGCACTTGTCCATCCCATCTCTTGGTTCCCAAGAAAGCTTCCATTCATTATTACACTATCAGCATTTCCTGTCCCCATTACATACACCTTAATTAAGGTTAATTTTTAAGCACACGAATTGGTCTTAATGTTAAGCTAAATGGATCTAACCGTAAACCGACGGTGCAATACTCCCATAACGTGAAGACAACATGAGCGACGAAGGCTGTGGTTTCCTCCGTCGCTCATTATGGCCAGCGAGTCTCCTACGACAACTCCTTTTCTCTAGGTCAAATTCCGGAAGCTGATGAAACCTATGTCAGGTTGATTTAGATCGAGTTAACTTCAATGAAAAGCAACATATACCATTATCATTCCAAGGTATGTAGCTCCTATCTTAAAACGTAACCCAATGCATCTATACATTCAATAGTTCCATCATTAATTTTGATTCCGAATCTATAACACCATGCACTGTAACAGAGTTCTTGAAAGATCACGTCATTGAAGCTATGTTACCAGTTTTGTCCCCCTCAATAATTATATGACCTAAAGAAGCAAACATGAGTGTAATGGTTTGCTTCTTGTCCATTCATTTCATATCCCTTTGGACTGATCAGTATTTTAGAAAGACAAAAAAAAGCAGTACACGTAAACATATTCCCCACAATAAGCCCAACGAGTCAAACACAAGACCAGGTTACAAAACACTAAGCTGTAAAGTTAAAAGAGAAACCATCCAAAGACGTTAAAGCCAAAAAAAGCATATGACACTGACAATAACAACAGAGCTAAAGCCTTTGGATTTGATTCACAAGAGTGAAACACGGAGAGTCTTGGCCGGACTCGAACACCGGCAATGGCAAAACATGTAAATAAACAAGAGGATTAAGGGGAAGAAATTGGAGAAAAGAACCTGCTGCACTGTTGACAAAATCTCTGTTCGAGACCAGCAACAATGACTTTGGGAGTTTTAGAGTGCATTCCACAAACTCTGTGCCTCGAGTAATAACCTTTTGCATTGGTTAGATCCATTCCACAACCCTCCACTTGGCATCTTGGTATCTGACCCGATTGACCAGACCCGCCTCCACGGACCCGTCTGTTTGGCCCACCGGAGGAAGAAGACCCGGATCCACCTCCAGCGTCTTCGAAGTAGATCTTCCGGCCAAACATGAGCCCTCCGCTGAAAGAGGATGACTCAGTGGAGGAACCACCCGACTCTGCCTGACGCGGACCAAGACCCGGACCCGAGTTTGAACCCATCTCCATTTTGGTTTCCTCTTAGTCAGACAGAAAGGGTTTCACTCATCATACTCTCTCCCAAACCCAACTGTCTCGGTTTAAAGAAACGACGAAAGGAGAAGAAATCAAAGAAAATATTGGCTTCCCTGATTTTGACTGTTTTGGGTTTAGGGAGAGAAAAAACACAACAGAAGCAAAAAAAAAGAGACGAGAGTGGAAATAGACAAAGACAGTGCGAGAATAAGTAAAACAGTACGGACAAAAAATTGTTGTCTGTTAATTACAACCTAACACAAACGAGCGAGAGAGAGAGAGAGAGAGAGAGAGAGAGAGAGAGAGAGAGAGAGAGAGAGAGAGAGAGAGAGAGAGAGAGAGAGAGAGAGCGATGACGCAGTTTCTAATCTTGGAGTTGGGAGAAACTGAAGCAAATGAACATTGGAGAGGTCTTTCATGTACGCATCTTCTTCTTCTTTTTTACTTTATACTGTTCATATTTTCTACCTCTTTATAGATTTTTTTTATTGCAATTATTTAACAAATTAACGCATTTTTATGTCAAACGAAAATAAACGTATGTTTTTTGTCTTTTGGTCCACCATTGGCATTATGAGGTTGGCAATAAATGGAGATGATATTATGTGTTTCTTTCATGGCAAATCTACCATAAACTTCACTTGGTTTTGAAAACTGAAACCGAATGCAAAACCAATATCAAACCAAATTTAACCGAATAGGCTATGACTCGTAACACAATAAAAGTGTATTAAAACTAACTAAACAGTATATATAGTTTAAACCGAATAATAATAAAAACTATCCCAAACAACCAAAGTATATATTTCTACTAAAACTCTTATTTATTTCTTTTATCATAATCACATGATACGCTTACGGTCATACATTTTAGGAAATGGCATTTTTCTCGTTATTGGAATCGATTTGCACTTATATGTTTATTTGAAACAAAATCATCTGTAAAGACACTAATTTGATAAGAAAAATCAGTTTAAAGCCGTTAGTTAGGAATCAGTTTTCAGTATTTAAACTCTTAATCCTCAGTTTTTTAGTTGTGAAAAACTTATTAAAATGTGAAAATGGAAATTTGGATAAGAAGTTGCATATATAGAAACTTCAAACAATATGTAACGAAGGAAAATACTCCTAAACATGAACGCCAGAAACTTAGGTTACGACTTCAAATTAAGTACTCATTGTATACCACAAGACAAACTCAAAACAATTAAAGTTTTAATTAACAAAAGACAACAATAGGTAACAAGTATGAAATTCATAGTTTTATGTATGTGTAATGATAGTTGGGGTTCGAATTGGTTGTTCTTAATGTTAGATATCCATTAATAAATGTGATGGTGATGGGTTTTATGTGATGTAAATTATTTAGGGTCATATAGGTAAATGTAAATTAGTATTAAATTTTGAGAACATGACCAGTTAGCAATCTTCCATAGAATATCCAACTTTACTAATGTTGATAATCTGATTATTTCTGTACTTAAAATAGTAACTTTTCAGTCTTTCAAATATTATCCTTCATAGATTCTATACTCAACATTGGGAACCAAAAGGAAAGTACCGAGAAATTCAGAAATATAATTTTTTAATTTTTTTTTCAGAATATTATTATTAGTTTTTTTTTCCTCAAAATACTACAAAAGTTAACATAAAAATATAAATAATAAATAAAAATATAAAAGTGTATGTATACAATAAATCGTACTAGTTTTGAAAATAATATTTTTTGCAACAAAACATTTGACAGAATTTATAAAATGTGATACATATTAAATATTAAAGACTGATTAAATGAGCAGTACAGTTATTGGAACACAACAAAAGATGTGACACGTCAAGGGAGCTAGTTGGTGTCGGCAGATGTGCAAGCAACCACATAAATAATTTTTACTACTCTGTTTTTTTTTTTTTTACTTTCTTCTTCTTTCATATGCCTATAAAATGGTAGTAAAAGTACGACAACTTAAAATCACATTTGTTTCTTGTTATTATTTTTAAAAATAATTTAAAATAAAAGGAAGATCTTTCATGATAATATAATAATAAAAAGTATGAAAAGTTATATCATAGTCGCAGACATCCATCAGAGTCTGTGTAAATTGTAATACTCAATATTTTATAGGTTTAGGTTTGATTTGTTCTTTGTGCAGAGCTTTATTTAGTAAAGTGCTTTTCCTTTGTTTGGCTTCATTGGTTAAACCCTGAAACTAAAGACCTCATCTCTTTAGATTTTACAATTGTCATAAAATACTTACGTTCTGTATAGTTAGATTTTATGAAAATATTTACTTATGCCATTATACTTGTAAAATCTCTTTTATTTTTCATTTGTAAATCTAACATAGGATTATTCATGCCATCATTTGGCAAAACAATAATTTGTTATTATTGTTATTTAGAAATCAAATTTCCAAAGTTTTGTTATTTTTTTTATTTAAGTACTACAATTTAGTTTTTTTTTTCTTCCAAAATTTACTGTAATTTAGTTATCCAATACTAAACCTACGGAAAAGAACATGAACTAACAGAGGATTATAAAACATTAGGTACTTTGGTAGATCGCAAACATATGCTAGTTTTTAGTAACCAACATATATAGTTTTTGGGAACTGTACTAAAGTATATAATGATAATATATTAATGAAATTTTCTTACAATATCACATTTTTGTTTTTAAATATTAGTTTTTATTTTTAAAATTGTCAAATAACTATGTAAAAAACACTTGTTATCCTAAAATAAATTATAAATAAAAGTAATATATTTTATTTGGGTTCTAAAATTTAATTTGTTAATTACATTGTCCATTATGAAGTGTTTATGGTAAATTTTTTAAGCAAAACCTAATCATGGAGCATATGAATTCTATGGGATTTTGTAAGAATAAACATAGGGTTTTTGATTGAAGTGTTAAAATCGTTGTAGGATTGTTAGAGTTTTTTTATGTTAGGTTTAAAGATTTTGTCATGTTCATTAGGGTTGAACATTACCTAAAAAGATTATAAAACATTGATATACAAGTTTAATTGTATTTTCAGGTTTCACTTGATAATCATATGTCTACAAATTCTAAGGATTTATTTAACACTCATGTATTATGTAAGTATTTGAAATTTGTTTAGACTAATCTCTCTTACTACTCTCACACTTCTTAGCACTCTTAGTTTCTCGAGAACGATTTGAAATTTTAAAGATGAGAGAATCTCACATCTCTCTCAACCACTTTCTCTCGCTACCTCAAATCCATATTCATGTGTTGCAGGACCATCTTTGGACGCTCAAATGTCAAAACCAAACAGATGATGAGAGACAAGAAAGAAAGAGATTGCAGATTGATGTTGTATCATATAAACACAACAAGAGATCCTAAGTTCCCAACATTCAAAAACGTGCAAGAAAAGGCAAAAAGAAGAAGAACAGAAGCCTCAAGTTAGTTAGTCATCCAGTGTCTTGAAGTAGTTCTTCACCAGGAGGTTTCTCAAACTCCATTACATTCCACGACAGCTTCAGCAGCTCGTCTAGGCTTGCTTTTCCTTCGGCTTCCGTTCTGTCTAAACCCAGTAGATGTGGATTTCGATGAATCATCCGTGCTTGATTTCGATCCTAATCCATTCTCTTCGTCATTTATATCCGCATTGCTTCCATTTGATAGCTTCCTCTTCCTCTCGTTCTCTTTCTTTTTACTTGTTATCAAACCCTCGTTTGTATCATCAATTTCTTCATCTTCATCTTCTTCTTCCATCTTTTCTACCATCTCTTCTTCTTCCTCTTCTTCTTCGGAATCATCTTTCATCGGCTTTTGTGGCCTTCCTCTTCTCTTGTAAGCTGGAATCTTTTCTTCTTCACCGCTTCCACGATCTTCCCGAGCAGATGCATTCTGCTTCTTCCCTTTCCCTCTACCTCTTCTCATAGCCTATAAATCCCACGCAACACAAAAGCCCACTACTACACAATATAGAAACCTGCAACTTAGACCCCACATTTTCTTTACCAAAAATAAAAAACACATATTTTCAATTTAAACTAGCTCATAAGAACACAAACTTCTCATTTTCCACATGCTAATCACCAAAGAATCCATCAAGTAAAATAACTCCCTCTCACATTGCAGATCTTTGAGGAACAATATACGAAACAAAACACTTTCATCAATCATAAACGTGGAAACAAGATTCCATTATTTTCCAAATCATTGGACGTGCATATAACAATTGCATTTCTTGCTTAAAACTGTTCTAATCCTAAACAGTGACAAACTAAAGAAGAAAAGAAATGATAAAACCCTTGAGCTCTTATTCTATCATTGAAAGTCGGTTCACCAATAGTTTGATAGGCTAAGCTATAAAAAAAAAGAGTCAGATTAACTTCCATAAACTACCATTGCATGAACAATCAAATGATAAAAAATGCCTAAACTAATTATTTCCAATCTCATTAAGCTTCTCCAGAACAACTAAACAAGTATACAATGGAACTTAGCAATAGTGCAAACTGGATAATATTTATGAAGTAAAAGAGAGACGAAACTCACCTATGTGTGGCTAATACCAATCATCAGAATCTCCGACGCATGAACTAGTTACTCAAAACCAAACAATAAAAATGAATTTTCTTCTTTCTTTCTTGGGTTTCAATCGAAAAAATGGATTCTTTATTTTTCAAGTAGGAAACAGAGGAAAACCCAGATCAGAGAAACACTGAAACTGTGAACAAAAGTGATCAAAATCAAAGGACCCTAAAAGTAAGAGGAAAGACAATAAAAGAGTTCCCGCAGCATCCTATAAACCAACCATTGGCCAATGAGTCTTCTTTAGCCTCGTTGAAGAAGATGGGATACGGAGATTTTCACATACTTCCTAGTCACACACGCTCTATCGGCGCGTGTTTCTCACTCCAGCACCTGTTAGTACTGATAGTGGTGCTGTCTAACTGTCTATGTGGATAAGAATGATGACACCTCAACAGCGATCTCTGAGTGAGTCTTACGAGACGCGTCGACCAAACAAGAGTGGATAAGGGACCCTTTTTTTATGGAATGGGCCAAACTAAAAGCCCATAAGGCTTTTTCTTTCTTAAAAATATGGGCCACGTTCTAAGACCAACTGTTTTCATTTCATAACACTGTTGCATCATGGAAGTATAGAGACATTATTACATGTCCAGGCTGGTTTGTTTACGAAAACCTCTCCACATTACAGTTCAACAACACTAAGAACTCATGTTTTGATTGTGAGATCTCTCTAGTTATTTTTTATTTAATAATCTTTTTTTTTTCCAGTTTACCTTTTTGTTATGGATTTTTCAAGCAAATTGATTCAAACAATGAAGTTCATCAACTAGGATCGCCGATTTATCGATTTTTTCCATTTATAAAGTAGAAGAGAGTTTCAAAATCGAGAGATTCAACACATATTTATGTGCCCTTGATGAGTGATAACAAGCCAAATGGAGAATATATAATATAGCTCGTGAACCAACTTCAACTTCAAACAAGTGATAGAGATTCGAAGAAGCTTATAGTTCAGGTTGTGGCGAGTACCGTAGAGCTTCAAATGTGAGAACTTTTAAACTTTCTTCAGCTCCTCCGCCGCATTTTTATTCCCGCCGTAATCGGACGTCTTTCTTAACTCGGCTCTCGAATTCCCAGACTTTTCATACCTTGACGTTTCAAAATCCATCGTCGCCGGCGTAAATGGACGAACCTTTGTAATCTCCTGCCGGAGATCATCTACGGATCTCTTTAGCTGTGAGTTTTCCGTTCGAAGCTGCTCCATCTGCCTTCTCACAGCCAAACACGCCTCTGCCACGTCAGCATTTCCCGCTAGACCCGAACCTGAAACCTGACCAGGATTGTTAGCGGATTTCGGTTGATTTGCATTTGGGCTGTCCACGTGTTCGATTCCTATTTTATTCATCACCAGGAAAGGGATTCTCCTCAACGAAATCGCAGCCGTTGAATTCAAATCATGCTTGATCTCTGTAGGAACCCTAATGCCCCATCGGAAATTCACGACGGCGCGTCCTCTCACAGGCAGAGACGTCCTTGCCGCCACGTCGACGCCGGATAGCAATGATGCGATATCTCCGGCACATGCAGAAGGCAGAACCTTGACTTTTCCGAATGCTCCGCCGTAGCCATTGACCGTCGGGGTACCAACCATCTCAATAGATGAATCCTCCTTCGATACGGATCCGTTCGTCGATTTGATCAGATTGCTATCGAAGGCTGAGGAGGAGTGTGATTTTTTAATCGAGAAATCACCGTATTGCGGCTTGAAGTGAACCATGAAGGTAGGGCTTCCTTTGCCGAGGAGATTGAACTCGGTGCTCATCAGCATCGAGCTAGCGATCGGCGAGCCGAAAGATCCCGTGCCGGTTTTGACAATAAGCGAGAATGGATTCCATGTGTCGTTTGGACGATAAGCGATCTTAAGAGAGGGACCAGAATCGAAAAAGGTGGAGAGATTGAGACTGAGTTCCTTCGCTTCTCCGGCGACAATCCCCGATTGAAACGGCAAACCCAAAATACTCAAAGGGATCTTAGCCTTCAAAATGGGCTTTTGCTCTTCCCTGAACTTCATTGACGCCTTCATCGTCTTCTCCGCAAAAGCCCAGAACCCAGAACGAGGAAAAGGAAGAAGAACAAAGAAAAATTCGACGAATTCGATTCAATTTTAAAAGAGAGTGTGCAGAATTTCAGTGATAGAATGGAGATATATACGAACGTTTCCGAGATTTCGAGCTTGAAATATTTTAAAAGATATTCATATATGGCAATTTGTAAATCTTAGGCGGAGAATCCGCTAATTTTTTGGCTTGATGTGATCACATGAGGCTCCACAGAGACTATGCTTTCTCGTTTTTGCCCTTATGCCAACAGTGCATAGCAGAGAAAGCTTAATGGTTCATCCTGTAATTTTGGTGGAAGTCACGAGCAAAAAGATGAGCTCAGTGGATTTCACCGGTTAATGTTTGAAGGAAACATTGCATAAACCTTGTTTATAGTTCGGTTGTTTCTCTGTTCTGTTCCAAACGAATTTGAAATTCAAAAGTAGAGCAACAATAATTCTAAGGGTTGCACGATTTGCTCAAATTTTTAAATCTTAGAGAAAACGAAACAAGATTAAATATATTCAAAAGTAGATGATGCATTGATGATAATGGAATCTCCCATCAAATGACAACCCTCATTACATATTTGACCCAGTATGCATTATAAAACAAGTAAAAACATTTGTATGAGCCTTCTCTTACAGAGAAAGAGTTAACGTAGATAAATCAAAAGAGAGAATCTCTAAGTACTAGAAAATTTTGGGAGGATTGAAGAAAGAACATAATAGAAGAAGAGTTTCTAGGGTTTAAAGTTATTCACTTTGAACATTTACAGACACAACTTGGTCGTTGGTTCTTGTACTATTGCTGAAAGAGCATTGGAACAATGGCTATTACAATCTACGAATCGTATTCAAGAGTTTCTACAACGCTGGGTGATGGTGTTTCTAACCTCGTTAGAACTTCAGGCACTCCTGATGTATCTCTTACTATCTGCAAAAGAAACCAAAAAAAAAAAACCGATAAAAAACATCACCAGCTTTTAAAAAACAATATCGCTTCCATGAACGTAGGATCAGGAGCTTTAAACAAAATGTTGAAAAGACTCACAAGAATCTCCTCGTCTAGATAAGATATCATGAAGAATCTTTCAAAGGATCCACCTGAAGCAGATAACACTAGATGTTCACTAAACATGTGAGAGGAAAATGGTTTTGTATATATAAAAAACAAATGGCTTACTCAGTGGAATTCTTAGACCATTGGCTAAAGTATCCTTGAAAGTAGCAGGAAGCTGTTGCAACGTTGTGGTGGCTTGACCCAATACGCCTTTAAGCTGTTCAGGAACTGCTTCTTCAATGACAGTTGGGGATTCAAGCATACCTTCTATGTATTCTTCTTTCAGTCTCAGAGGTCCCTCAACAGTCAATTTCGATGACAGGATGATTTTGCTTTCTATCTGCATTTTTTTGCTACTGTAAGAAACCTCTTCTGTGACTCAGTGTAACTAAATGAACAACCTTTGAAAAGTATTTCAGTATGTTACCGAGTTCAGCAGTTTGATATATGCAGTCGCCTTTGCATTAGCATCCTTAATCAGTATCTCCATTCTTGATAAATTCACCAACGTTGAAGGAAACCTCCTGAAATATTACAAACAGATAGCAAATCGGTTAAAAACATTGAATCAAAATGATGAGCTTTGAGATGAGAAAATGGTAAGTAGGTAAAGTACTGACTCAAATATAACTCGAGCAGCTAGTAAACCAGGACTGCCAGATCCAAACCACTCGAAACTCCAACTGCCTTCAAAACAAGGAGACCTGAAAAGCTATAGAAACCAGTTAAAAGAGAATTGTCCTAAAAACCGAAGCAATATTGTAGCCAAAAATATAAAAGAAGCGGCTACGTTGTTGGTCTGGGAGTCGGGTTAAGCCGCTCTAGACTTGTTATCCTCTCATTCACATCGATCCTTTGCATATTGGTTGTTTTCCCAGTAACTAAAGCCTCAAATCCTCCAGCATCCTTTAACTGTACATTGATGGTTTCAGGGCAACAAAGATTTGAGCGTTCAAAATCAAGAGACAGAAATGTTCCTATATTTATGAAAACCCAATTGAGCTGCATCCAATTTCTGGAACTGAGAAACTAGATATTTGTTTCATTTGTAAACTTCAATCTGGGAAATGCGTGGTGTAGTTAGTATAGGATGAGAATCTCACGCTCTTATCTGAACTTGATAATAACTGCTAATAACTACTCCTCAAAATCCCAATTTTAAAATCTGATGGAAATTGAAGTTCTAAGCAATCATAATTCATATAAACAATTAAAGTCCAAAAGGAGAGATTTTTTTTACGGCTAGAAGAAGCGATTCCTTAGCCGAAAGTCGCTCCATTTCTCTGGCGTAAACCGAAGGAGATGTCTGCACTGTTTCCTGCACCATTGCTCTTAAAACTGTTTTCCGGCACGAATTCCTCAAACCCTTCACCGCCGGAACAGCGACAGAAACCCTTGACGGTGGCGCTGCCGTTGAAAAGCCCAATCGAACAATAGACGTCCCCGAAACCGAACCATGTATCAACGCCATGGAAGAAGAAGGCGAGAGAGACGTAGCAAATAAACGAAAGATTGAGATTTTTTTGCAGCGAATCAAACCCTCAGGAAATGAGTAGGTAGGAATTTCTCTTGTTTCCTCCAAAAAAAGGTTTTTGTTTTTATCGTTAGCGTTTTTTTTCGCTGGTTCAACCGGTCGGTTTCCGGTTTAAATAAAAACCTTTTAACTCTCCATAAAGGAAGAAGACTCTCTTCGATAAGTGCCAAAGTTGAAAACTTTTTTCTCAATCTCTGCTCGTTTCTGAAATTTTCCCGCCATGGAGTCCATGGATATCGACTCCGAGAAGACTCACCAACGAAAGCAATCCGATTACAACTACCTGGTTCGAAATCCATTTTTCTCTTTCCTCCTGTATTTACTTCGAGCAAAAGCCGGGGGAACCTTGTGTGGTCTGTTTTTTTGTGTGCGTGCTAGGGTTTGTAATCTGGTTGTGTTTTTTTCGATCGAAGCAGGATGAGAGGTTCGAGATACAAAAGGAGATGTACAGAGGGCAGCAATACAGTCAGATTTACTTCGCCCGTCTTCATCTCATGAGAACACTTCTCTACTCGCTTGCCCCTACTTGGAAACCCCATTTGCCTGGTCAGAGCTTTGTTTTAACTCAAGAAAGGAGAGAAATTTTCAGCATTTTTTTGGAGTGTTGGTGATGGGTTGACATAATTGTTGAATTTAGTAATCTGTTAGTTTTTTTTTCGCCAACTTTTAGATTCGTAGTATTAGTTTTCTGGGTAGTTTAGGTTTTTAAATTACAGAATTGGGTTTTAAATTTGAAAGGTACTTTTATTTATTTGCAGTTTGTAAGGTTTTGGGCCTTGAAGAAGGAAAAGAATGCATAATTGTAGGAACCTTATTCAAACACATGAAGCTCAAGCCTTGCGTTCTTGATGAATACTCTAAAGAGGTTGGTTGGTATACAACCTCTACTGGGTTTTTAAACTTAAGTCGCTATGTCTTGATTTCCTTAAGCAGTCAAATTGCTGAGTATGTTAAATACAATGCAGAGGTCAGTTACTCCGCTTGTTAAACCTCATAACTTTATGCACCCTGATGATAATTTGATCCTAGAAGACGAGAGTGGGAGAGTTAAGCTTGGCGGTTCTGCACTTTCACCCGCAATATATGTGACAGGTAAGCGAATGGAGTATGTTACTGTTCTTTGCTGTATTATTTATGTGTTTTTTAAAATTTTGGATGGTTGAAGTGCGGATGTTGAGAAAAATTATTTTCTTTTAAAAGACAGATTCTTTGAGAAAATGGATGTTGAGGCGTTTAATTGTAGGTATTGTTGTTGCATTGCACGGGAAGGAAACTAGTGCTGGTGAGTTCTTTGTTGAAGATGTACTAGAAGCTGGTTTACCACCTCAGATAGAGCGGCCCTTTGATTTACGTAAGCCTCTTCCTTTTGCTAACCTCATGGCTCACCATATCTTAATCTCTCATAGTTCATCTATATTCTTCTGCAGAGGAAGATAAATACGTCTTGCTATTGTCGGGCCTGTGCATTGGTAGCAGTTTGTCTAATCCTCTGCAATTTCAGCTTCTTGTTGACCATATAACTGGTCATCTTGGAGATGAGAAGGTTAAAAACTTTTTCTTTTTACTTTCAGGCTCTTCCATATTTTTCTTCCCTCGTTGTCTAATGTATAATCGTATTGGTTTTAACAGGAACAAGGCCTTGCAGCACAGATAGTCCATGTGGTAATTGCTGGAAACTCTGTTGAGTTTCCCCGTAAACTCTTTACTGGACAGGTAATAACTTTCCCTTCTGATTTTTTTCTCAGAGACAGCTTTAAGTATCTTCCTCAGTTATGATCTTTATTGGTTAATTTTTGCAGAACTTGGCCTCGAAAGATCAGTCAACACTATATGAACCCATCAAAGAGCTTGATATCATGTTAAACCAGGTCAGTTAACCAGATACACTTGTGTGTTATCGGTTCCATTGAAATGAAAATTTACTTTCTTGTTTTGTTTGTGGACTGTGTTTAGATAGCTGCAGGAGTGTCAGTAGATATCATGCCAGGCCTGAATGATCCAGCTAACTTTGCATTGCCTCAGCAGGTTTGCAAATACATAATAAACATTTAAAAACAAATTTGCTACCAACAACTCTGATTCTCATTCTTTTATTCAGCCTCTGAACAGATGCCTTTTTCCTGGAACAGCACCTTATAACACCTTCAGATCATGTACAAATCCTCACTCATTTGATGTCGATAATATCAGGTATCATTTTTAGCAGAATGTATACAAACTCTATTTTTACAACGATAGTGGTTTGGGTATATGATCTGACTAAAAACCTCTTGGGTTTTGACATTTGCAGATTTCTTGGAACTTCTGGTCAGAATATCGATGACCTTGACAAGTACTCAGAGGCTAAAAGCAAGCTTGATTTTGTTGAAAGAACGCTGAGGTGGAGACATCTTGCTCCCACTGCACCTAATACACTCGGTAAGAATCCACCTACCCTGCAAATCTACTTCTTTAACTTTCTTTTTCTTTGAGTCCATATCTTTGGTTCACTTCTTTTACAGGTTGTTATCCTTTCACTGATAGAGACCCTTTCTTGATTGAAACCTGCCCTCATGTCTACTTCGTCGGGAATCAAGATAAATATGACACTCGCTTGTTAAAAGGTACAACTTCCTTGAATCTGAGGTTATGTAAGAACAAAATAGTTTCTTTTTGACAAACAATACTCTAATTGTTTTTTTGGGTAACAATTACGATGCAGGGTCAGAAGGGCAATTGGTCCGGTTGATCTGCATTCCTAAGTTCTGTGAGACCGGTGTTGCTGTTGCGGTGAGTTGAAACTTAAGCAGATATCTGTTAAGTATCAAAATGAGAATCACGATCTGTTCCTTAAAATAAAGATAGAACCAACAAATAGTTTGAGAGATGGATTAATGGAGTCTCTCCCCTCCCCCTTACCTCTTTCTTTTCTTCCTAATTCTCTCGATGCCTTTCTCCTCTTTTGTGCTTTCCTTAAATACTGCTGCTACCGAATCTTCCTCCTGCAACCTCCAACGGATTCGCGTACTAGGAGTGTTAACTGGACCATAGTTACTTCCTCACCCTGGTAGAGTTATCTTGTTGATTGGGTTCTTCTTGGGCCTTAGTCTTCTTGAGTCTCCTCCTGTAGGTGTATAAAATAGGAGGGTGTTGGGCTTCATAGTTATCAATATCCTCCTCATTGACTCCATTTTCTCTCGTAAAATGCAGAGGTGTTATCTCAAAATCCCGATGTTTTTTGTGTGCAGGTGAACATAAGGAATCTGGAATGTCATACGATTAGCTTTAGCACTCAGATATAAGTTAATGAGTTGCTACTTTGGTATATTTTTCATGTTTTGAAGATGTAAACATTTGTAATCTTGAGCGTTTTGTCCAAGTTAAGCAAAGTTCAAATTCTGCAGTGTGGCTTATCAATCTTTATGCGAAAAGCTAGCAGTGAACTAAAGATAAAAGAGTTAGATATGATTTGAAGATTACTTAGAAATATGAATACCCTTAACAATATTTCCAAATTTCAAAGCAATGCACTACACGATCCAAGCAATGCCATTTTCCTTCTAAATTTACATTTTTTATTTATTTTAATAGAGTAATATAATGGTTTATGAATAATCTTCAAAATCTATAATTTAGTATCTTTAGTTAAGGCTAGCTTTTGCAAAAATGACGGAGAAAGGATAGTCCTTTGAGTTTGAGTTGTAAGCAAAAAAAATTGTGAACAAACATTCCTTTCTCTGACATTTTTACAAAACCTACAAAAAGCTCCTCTTGCTGATCGACAAACAGACTAACGAAGCCCAAATCGCATTATTTGTGTAAGAAGCAATCTTTTGTGCACTGAACGATGAACGCTGCCACTAAAGCAGCGATTTTCAGAACGCAAAGCTTAAAACACTGCGTTTTTGCATTTTTCCAGAACGCAAACGCCGTTCCTCGTCTTCGAAATGCATCTTCTCTAGTTCCCTACGTAAGTATACCTAGATAACTTTAATTTGATTTGGATCGATATTTACCAATTTTCTAACACATTTGAGACATTTCCCTATGTTTTTCTTTAAGGTTTTTGTTCTAAAAATGATTGCTTTCGAAAATATAATTTTGAAACTTTTTGAGGCTAATTAAAAAACTTGATAACATCATACAAAATTAAATCAAAGTAATATTTTAGTTTTAGTGTATTGTGTCATGGTCATAAGTAAAGTGTACCTCATCGCTTTGGGTGTAATAACCATTAGGCCCTCCAAAAAGAAAACCCTGATAGTGTCAAACATGTCTCTAATAGTTATGCGTTAAAAGTAAGAGCTTATCCCCGTCTATAAATGTCATGATGATGATAAAGAAGAAGATGCCTATACTTCATCATCTTTAGTTCATAAGAAGAAGATGACTACAAATGTTTTGATAAAAATTTATAACATGTTTCTAAGGTTTTGTAAAGTAGTTAGGAAAATACTATAAATATTTATTAGCCATGTTATGAAATAGAGAGACATTTACACACTATCATAAATCACTTTCTTTGGTATATTTCTGAAAATTAGTATTTCCCAAAATTTTCTATTTATATTTGATACACTCGAAAACATCAAAAAAATTAAAAAAAACGTGCTTATTTAATTTACTAGGAACTTTTTGCTTTTTTTATTTTACTGCACATTCGGCCGACTAATGTCCAAATTCATTGTTTTCATGATCAAAACCCCATAATTATTGAAAAATCAATTTATTTACGTAAAAATCCGCTAAGCAAAACATAAATCCAAAAATAACTTGAAAAAAATAAATGAAAGCCTCTAGGGTCATATATTTGTCTACGTACTGTTAATACTAATTATAACCAAAATACTGTTAAAAATCACTTTTTTATAATATGTGAATAAAAAAAATCTAATTTATTGTTTCACACGGTATTATATAATCAAGGTATTTTTTCACATTTACCAACTAGTTTTGCAAATAGCTAGGGTAACGAAATATATACTATTCCATATTTTTGTCAAGAATTATATTTCATTTATTTGTCTAAAATCAAACTGCTAAAAGTGAAAATGAATCTGAAACTAGGAAACATCCATCCACCAATATCTAAATATAAGATGAAAGAGCAAACGCCATCAAGTCCACGATCGATTTACACAGAACAATATGTCCATTACCATCATGTACGTACATAAACATATACATATAACTGTTAGTGTAGATCGACAAACTTACTTATCATAAGCAGCAAACTGATCAGCAGGTGCACTTATCTCACTCTCAGTGCTAACCACAACATCAACGTTACTACTACTTGTGCTGGTTTGTCCAAGCAAACTACTTATTGAACGCGCCTTTACCATCCCAAGCTTCACTCTCTTCTTCTTCACTTCCACCACCGCCTTATTCTCGTTGCCTTCACCTCCACGACGGCCACCACGACCACCACCACTCTTGTTCATGCTCCTTACCCTTCCTTTACCAAGATGATGCTCACAAAGGGAATACCCAACAAGTGTCTGCTGGCAACATCTCCATCCTCTACCGTTAACGCGGCTGCAACGTGAGCCTTCCTCCATCACACCGCTCTTTTTCGCTTTCCTCTTCCCTTTGTTACCGCCTCCGCCACCACTAACTTCTTCTTCTTCTTCCTCCTCCTCCTCCTCCTCTTCTTGTTCCTCAAAGCTTATAAAGCCTCTTCTCTTCCTCAGCGTAACAATCTTTTCATTCTTTTCGACAACTATTGTATACATACAAATCAAATGGTGAGTGGTGCAACCGAAAATACAAAAAGCTTAACTTCACGAAAAAACATATAGCGATCGATCAAAATCTATGTGCACCTTGTAGTGTTGAACATTCGGTTTCTCCTTGATGATTAATATTCTTGCTGCGATTGTTTGAAGCAAGAAAGAAGAATAACTTAATATAAAGAGATGAAAGCGATCTAAGTGCGAGAAAAAAAAAACAATAATAGAGCACACAAGGTAAGGCTCGATATGGGGACCATTCGTATAATAGCATCCGATGCTAACGTGCACCGTCTTGAGGTGTACATGTTTAGAGTATTAATTATTATTGATTATTGTCATCCCTAACTACTATTCTTCTATTCTCAAATGTTTATGGTGTAAGAAGAATGACGACAACAAAACTAATATATAAAATATATAAAGGATTATATATAACTTTGAATTAGATCTAACCTGATCATTCATCTGCATTTGTTTTTTTAAAAGCAAAATATTATTCACATAACAAATTAAAGCTTTCTATTTTTTTAAAGAGTTATATATCTGTAAACGAAAGACTTTTCATTTGAATTTCTTTTGTAAGTTTACCTTCAACTTACCAAAAATTCAGATCAAATTCATGAAGTCGCATTTGATATATATAACTATAACCCTCGAATAACAAATGGCATATTAATTCAAAACACACTGTTTTGGGTATGGTCACTTTAATTGAAAACTCCATGCTGTTTTTGTTATTGTTTTTGTCATCTCATCAATACATGTGAGGGCTATATTGTGGATTGAAGCGATTCCGTGGGTTTAACTTGCAGCTTTTGTAAATTTAGATAAATGCAACAAAAAAAAAAAAAAATCAAAGGGAGGTTCTTTTTACAGAAAATCCTTTTAATTAAAAACCATGAAAGTGATTAATTTGATTCGTGTTAAATCATGAAGCTGGGATCTTTTAAAAAACAATATGAGCTTTGTATTTGCACCACAAAGTATCAGAGAAGGAGAAGAAAGTTTAGAACAAAAGATCATAATATTACATACCTGTCCGATGCATCAGTATTAATCTTCACATCTACATTTACTTCACCATCACCATTACCATCATCAACCTTTGGAAACAAACATACAAAAGAAAACGAAGATGAGCAATTAAACATTCCTAGTAAGATCTGCAAATGAAGAACAACGATTCTCCAGTGTAAATTAAACCAATTATTTCCACACAAAAAGTAGGAAAAAAAGAGCTAGCAAAAACTGCACCCCCAAAAAATTCAATTTTTATATTTCTCTACGTATACGAAAACTCACCAAAGCTTTCTCACCCTCCTCCTTCTTCCTGATCACTTCTCTTTGAATCAGCCGATCAGAAATCGGCGACGGTAGCGGAAGCTGAGGAGAAGCAACACATCCGTCACCGTCTCTATCTCCGTCGCAAAAGTATCGAACGGTGGCCGTCGGTGACCGGTTAAAGTAGAGATCTGATAGAGGAACAGGTAATAGGGAAGAAAGAGGAAGAGGCACTTGTCGTTTCCGGATTCTCATCGGGAGAGAAACACAAAAGATTCTCCTTCTCTTTTCTCTTTTAATTTTTTTTTTTTTTGAGATCTTTGCACCAAAGAAGTACTGTAGTGTAATCCCAGATATAGAGAAGGAACAAAGAGTAATCTTTTTTTTTACACGGAGTTGGAAAAAAACTAAAAGGAGAAGGCTTTGTGGTGTTGTGTTGTTCTTGGTAATGCTATAACCTCTCTCTCTCTCTCTCTATCCTTTTTTTAATTGTTGTTGCACCCAAAAAGCAAGTTAGTAGTAACTTAGAAAGGAAGAGGCCACGCAAGAATGACTAAGTTTGTTTTGAAAATTATACTATTAGTTATTTTTTATTAATGAAAATGTATCACTATAAATAATTTATAAATATAATTAAAATAATTTTTACGTTTTTATAACCAATTGAAATTTCAGACTTTTTGTAAAAAAATATTTCAGTCATTTCATATTAATTTTGTTTGAATCTTTTAAAACAAAACTAATCATGATGTATTTAGACAAAAAAAACTTAATTATTTTGTATTTTTTACAATTATCTGTGCATTTAAACATTTTTTAAATATAACTAAAAATAAAATGGTAATTTTCTCGAAATAATTAAAAGAACTAAAAGGTAGTTGTGAGAAATAATAATAGAGATTATAAAAGAAATTTTTTATTTTAAATACCATCAATTTTTACTATATTTTGTATTAGTAACAATAAAAACGGTATACTTATTATTGTAAAAAGACTACAATTTTTTTTGTTAACGGTTTAAATCGATTTAACTGGTTAAACTAGATTTTAAAAATTTGTAACTATATTATATGAATATATGTAAAAAAATATATGAGATATATAACATAAAATGTGTAATGTCAAATTATTTCACCTAATGTAAGAAAAGACGTGATAAGTTATTTTTGTTATTGACTTGGCCATAGTTTGTGAATTGTGTTACAAATTTATAATGTGATAGCAGTACACGATTATTGAAAATAGAAAGACTAATCATTTGTTAATTTGTTAAATTTTATCATCAAATCATTTAAAAAAAATAGATGAAAATGATTATTTTTACATATGATTTTGTTTGCTATTTGGTTTTAAATGGTTTTGGATTGTGTTTGGTTTTATGTCTTCAAATATTCTTAATCTTTCCCAATTAGACCAATATATATGGTTGTTTATCAAAAGAAGGAAGATACAAATATTATGCTAATTGAATAATAGTTTCGCTTCTTCTTTATGATATTATTGGATCACATAAATTTTATGATAAACATGTTAAAAAAAACTATCAATTTTTTATTTTTATATATGTATCTGTTACAATTTTGTGATATGATGGAAAAACACGGTAGTTTGGGATGCAAAACAGTTTGGAATTGTTAATATCTTTTATATATAATTTGTGCTTCAAATAGGGAAAATATATTTTAAATTTTACGTTGAATTTTTTGAAGAAGTTAAGAAAATAACTTTAAGTTTAAGTTTGAATACAAACGGTTAAAAAGTGAAAAAGCTGAAGCAAATGCCATGGTATACAGTTTTCTTGAACCTGAAAGGTGTTATTTGGGTTGAGAACTCTCTTATTTTGATTTCAATAAATGATCAAAGTGATTTACAATAGTTTTAATGGCTTTAATATTTTTTTAAAAATGAAATCAAAAGTATAGACAATTGCATTTTAACTTTATTCAAAAACTATTTTAGTATTTCTTGAAATTTAAGTTTTTATTTTACGTTCATTTGTTTTACTCCACAATTGATTTTTGTTAATTGTAGTCATGTAATTTGTTTATGTACAACCAACATTTTATAAATAGTGACGGTAAAAAACATCAAAAAAAAAATTATAGCAGGGAAAGCACGTGGAGAGTGGATGGCGCACGAGTGGGGAAACCGGGAGAAGGGGTAATCGGTGGCTACCTTCTCTCTCGTGCCAGCTTGGACGAGTGAGTGAGAGAGAGAGAGTGGGTGGGGAGAGAAGTTTTATCCTTAGGCTTTCCATGGGTGGGCCCCTTTTACATCTTTTTTTTTTCTCCCTCAAAACAACCCCTTAGTTTTTACTTTCTCCTGTTTGTTACCCTTTTCTTTAATATTTGTAATTTCCCCTATCTTCACTCGTAAGTACAAGAGGACAATATTTTGAGGTAACTCGGAATATAAACACCTTTCTCACTCTCCGAAAGATAGATCGAGTTAGAGTAACTAATTCCACATTTAGAACATGATCCAAGTTATATTATGTGTACCATTGTTTGTCATGTGAAACACCTGTTAACATTTGTTTATAGTGGAGAGAGATCCTATTAAATTTGTTTCTTATTACAAAATTATTAACAATAATAAGAAAAGAGAAGAACGACAATGTTGCATTTGCTTCCCTCATTGAAATAGGTGGGAATGTGCTGGCATGTCACACTAAGCCAAAAATCGACAAAACAGTTTTGTTGTTGTTGTGCATTGTGTGTAGGATAAAAAGGACACGGCTTGACGTCTTAACGTGCGCCTCGTTTATTCTTTTTTTCTTATTGAAAATATAAACAAGCTTACGACTTACGAGAGTTTATTTATTAGTTGAGAAACCCGTTTCTGGTTTAAAGCTTGAGTATGTCTTTTTCCATGCAGTTAAGAAATTTTATCCAGCTAAATGAGACACTAGTTCGTTTCTTGTCGGCTGTTCCAATGAAAGACAAAGCTGTTTTTACTTTGGTGAGGGAACCAAACCGATTCAGCTTTATGTTTGTGATCGTCACTAAACCCTTCAAAGATGATGTCTGTTAGATTTTCTAGGTTTTTGCTGTACGCTTTTGATACAAATTAGTTGTGAATTAGAACATAAAATATAAGACCATCATTTAAAGAGTATCTTGAAAGCTCAAAAGAGCTGAGAAACAGAGAGCAAACGAGGAAGATACTGAATAATGCTTTCTTAATAATCAAAAAATGAAAACAAACATCGTAGCCTTTAAAGGGAAATACATGGACGAAAAACAAATGAAAGCAAATGAAAAGATGACACTTGTCTAATGTCAGCTGGTTTCACATTCTCCAAGTATGCCGAATTTGTTGTGCAGGTTGATCCGATCCTTCGTACAGTCGGCGCCATTGTTCGTAGCTGCAGCACACGTGGAGGAGACTACACTGGGTTGTTGGGCTATGGGCAAGTGCTGGGCTTGTTTTGAGGAGATAGGGCTATTACACCCCCTCAAACTTGAGGTCGGCGGTATGTCGACACCAAGTTTGAACCGAAGATTGTAATACGGCTGTTGCGGCAATGACTTCGTAAATATGTCGGCTAGTTGAAGGTTTGCCGGAACGTGCTTCACAATGAGAGCTCCAAATGCAACTCGTTCTCTAACATAATGAAAGTCGACATCAAAATGTTTAGAACGAGAATGCATTACCGGGTTTGCTGCAAGATAAACTGAAGAAAGGTTATCACAGTAAAGCTCCGGTGTTTCCGTTTGAGAGATGCCGAGGTCTTGTAAAAGCGATGCGAGCCACTTAAGTTCCGTAGCGGCAAGAGACAAAGTACGATACTCAGCTTCCGTGGATGACCGAGAGACTGTAGGATGTCGTTTTGCCGACCATGAGACGATATTTCTTCCAAGGAAGGTGCAAAAACCTCCCGTTGACCTCCTTGTTTCTTTGCATCCAGCCCAATCACTATCACTATAGGCACGCAAAGTTGAATCAGTATTCGAGAAGAGATGTAATCCCAACTGATATGTTCCTTTGACGTATCGCAGAATACGCTTTAGTAGTGTAAAGTCGGAGATTGAAGGATTATGCATCTTCTGACATACATAGTTCACTGCGAACTGTATGTCAGGCCTTGTTAAAGTCAGGTACTGTAATTTTCCTGCAAGACTTCGGAAATAAGTCGGATCCGAGAAGGATTCTTGTTGTCCAGTTACCTTGTCAAGCTGTAGAGGTAATGGTGTTGGCATTGGTGAGCAATCTGACATTCCTGCAGAAGCTAATAAGTCCCGAGTATATTTCTCCTGGTGCAGAAATAATCCATCGGAATAGAACACTGCTTGTATACCCAAAAAATAGTGCAATGTACCCATGTCTTTCATTCGGAAAGTAGTGTTGAGTTTTGCAATAAGATCGTGTATAACCATTTCATGATTCCCGGTAAGAATCATATCATCCACATATAGCAATAGAAACATAACTGATCCATTCTTAGTATAAACAAAGAGAGATGGGTCTGATAAGCTGCACCTGAATCCAAACTGCAGCAAAAAGGAACTGAACTTATCAAACCAAGCACGCGGAGACTGTTTTAATCCATAAATTGATTTCTTCAACTTGCAGACATATTCGGGTTTTGAAGTATTTTCGAATCCTGGAGGTTGAATCATGTAAACTGTTTCCTTTAAGTCGCCATGTAAAAATGCATTTTTTACATCCAATTGTTTGATGTTCCACCTTTGGATCGTTGCAATGTGAAGGATGGATCGTATTGTTGCCGTTTTCACCACCGGACTATAGGTTTCCAGAAAATCTACACCTTCTGCTTGTTCATAACCTTTAGCTACAAGTCTTGCTTTTAACTTATCTAGGGAGCCATCTGAGTTTAACTTCGTTTTGAACACCCATCTGCAACCAAGTGGAGCGATTCCATCAACTGGGGGAACGAGGTCCCAAGTATCCGTTTCATAAAGTGTACTCATTTCCTCACTCATTGCATTTAACCATCCTGAATCTTGAAGAGCTGCACGCACTGATTTTGGCTCTGGGTATACTGTTTGAGCATTGAACATAGCATACTTTGGATTGGGTTTTATAATACCGGATTTAGCTCGGGTGATCATATGGTGAGACGAGGTTGGAGCAGTCGTTACATGCTCTTGTCCATCTAATTTTTCAGAAACAGAGTCCTCTTGTTCTGAATGCTGCATCACAATTGCATCACTGTCAACATCTTGCGAAACTGGCCTGTGAAGAGAAGGAGACAAACTGTTGCCTATAGAAGCAGGATCTAAGCCTGTCGTACACCCAGAATTTGTCCCTTCTTTCTCAGTAGTTATTGAAGATGGACCTGCAAGTGATTGTGCAGGCAATTGCTGAATAAACTGGGAGGGTGCTGGGTCCTCATATATTATCTCAGGTTCAACTATTCTTTGAGCAGGCATGAAGCCTTTCATCCACGCTGAAGTGAGGGGAGTCTTACCAGTAGGAAGAAGATGACTATAAATATCCGAGAAAGGATATTTATTTTCATCAAACAGAACATGCCTTGAGATATAGACTCTCCCAGTAGGTGGATGTAAGCAACGATACCCTTTGTATTTTTCGTTGTATCCTACGAAAACACATAACAAGGATTTAGGATCAAATTTATGATGAGCATATGATCTGAGATAGGGATAACAACAACATCCAAAAATACGTAAAGACGTATAAATTGGTGGCTTTCCTAGTAAACTCTCATGTGGACTTTTATCCTTTAAAACACTTGATGGTAAGAGATTACTCAAGAACGTTGCAGTAAAGAATGCCTCAACCCATAGATAATGTGGCGCTTTGCTTTGAAAAAGCATGGAAAGACCAAGTTCCGTTATGTGTCGATGTTTCCGTTCGGCTAACCCATTTTGTTGGGGCGTGTGAGGACATGAAATTTGATGCTTAATTCCACAATTATTCAAATGTAATTGAAACTTGTTGCTGTTGAACTCACCACCTCCATCGCTTTGAAAAATGCGAATCTTTTGTTGTAGTTGATTTTCAACTAACCTTTGAAACGAGAGAAATATCGCAAAGAAATCCGATTTCTGTTTAAGAGGGTAAAACCACGTAAACCGGGAATAATGGTCAATAAAGATGACATAAAACCGGAAATTTTGAGTTGAGACAATGGGAGATGGTCCCCATAAGTCACAATGGATGCGTTCCAAAGGTTTAGTTGCAACAAAAGTAGAAGGTAAGAAAGGTAATCTACTGGATTTACCCAACTGACAAGCATCGCAAAAGCGAGAGTTTGATTTAGTGATTACTACTGATTTATTCTTTGCTAGTTGCTGGAGAACTTCAGTATGAGGATGACCAAGCCTTAAGTGCCAAATTTCATCTGTTGCAGTTTGTTGCCTCGAAGAATAAAAGGCTAGGAAAGCTGAATTCTCCAACATATAGAGGTTGTTACTCCTTTTTCCCTTGGTTAGCAACTGCCTTGTCTGTTTATCCTTCACAACAACACCATTAGCATCGAATTCAAAGACACAAGGGTAGTCGTTAGTGAGCTTAGATACTGATAATAAAGGTTTTGTAATTTTTGGACAGACTAATACATCCTCCAAGGGTAAATTACCTCGCAAGGTAGGCAAAGTTGCTGATCCAATGTGTGAAATAGGCAAGAGGTCTCCATTGCCAACTATTACGGCATCATCACCATTGTAGGACTCAACATTATGAAGTTGATTAGGCGAGTTTGTTATGTGTGCGGTAGCTCCGGTATCCGGATACCATTCTTGTCCCACGTTTGAGTGTGTGTGCGTGTTGGAGATTTGCATTGCTGCAAGAGCCTTGTTGAAGTCCTCACATTCATATGTATGATCGAACCTCTTGTAACACTTATAGGCTGTGTGCCCATATTTGTTACAAATCTGACAGACGGGTCCTGATCCTCCAGCTGAAGCATTGTTGAATTGTTGTTGAAAACCTCTTCCGCGGGTCGAGTAGAAACCTCTTCCTCTTTGTCCATTAAAATTTCCTTGATAAGCACCACGTCCTCTATTTGCATAACCTCTTCCTGCTGAAAAAGCTAAATGAGGTGATGCTTCATTTTGCTGATTATAGGACTGGAGTTTATCGTCAAAGTTGGTGAGTTTCACCACAACGTCTTCAAAACATGGTCCTGGATATGAATCCATTGAATGTTCAATCACAGTAGATATTGATTCATACTCCTTACCAAGTCCATTTAACAACCCATAAATCTTCTCATTATCAGCTACAGGGCATCCTATCGCATCCAACTGATCACAAATAAGTTTCACCTCATTCAAGTATTCGGCCATTGTTTTCCCTAGCTTATTCACTGTTTGCAATCTTCGTTGAAGATCAAACCTCCGTGAAGAAGAAACACGGTTAAACTTTTTAGCTAAAGCAACCCATACCTCATTAGATGTGTGAAGACCATAAACAGATCGAAGTGCGTCTTCAGACAGAGATCCAAACAGCCACGAAAGCACTGTTTGATCGTTTTGAATCCACGTTAACAAATCTGGGTTGGGGATTTCTGAGATTTGTTCACCATTTTTTACAGCTACTGTTGGGCTCGGTCGCGGTGTTCCTCCGGTAACGTAACCCACGAGTTTTTGGCTTGACAGCCATGACTCGAACTGCGTTTTCCATAACAGGTAGTTTGCTGCGTTTAATTTTAGGGTAACACACTGTGTTATGCTCACAGTTGTGTTTGACAGTGGTAAGGTCGAGGTAGATAAAGATTGATTTGGATTCATAGCAAAGAATGAGCTTCCCTCAGCTCTGATACCATGAAAGCTCAAAAGAGCTGAGAAACAGAGAGCAAACGAGGAAGATACTGAATAATGCTTTCTTAATAATCAAAAAATGAAAACAAACATCGTAGCCTTTAAAGGGAAATACATGGACGAAAAACAAATGAAAGCAAATGAAAAGATGACACTTGTCTAATGTCAGCTGGTTTCACATTCTCCAAGTATACCGAATTTGTTGTGCAGGTTGATCCGATCCTTCGTACAGTCGGCGCCATTGTTCGTAGCTGCAGCACACGTGGAGGAGACTACACTGGGTTGTTGGGCTCTGGGCAAGCGCTGGGCTTGTTTTGAGGAGATAGGGCTATTATATCTCATCCATATAATATCAACACTTTCATTATAACAAGGTCATACAATTAATTAAGTTGTAAAACGAAATTCTTCATTTTATTTTCTTTTTTTCTTCATTTTTTATTGGTAAATTACTCGAAAAGGTGCGAGAATGGGAGCAAAGTGATGGAAGAAGAGAGTGTAAGAGAGGAGGTTGATAGTGGGAGTGTTTTCGATTGTTATATATGTTGGGACCTGTCCACCTTTATTGTTGGTCTTGCCTTAAATGCTGGCTACAAGTTCAGAGGCAAAGGAAAGCCCGGTTTGCAAAGGGGATCTGTGAAAACCTTGAGTCCAATCTAAGGTCGTGGAGGAAAATAAAAGAGAATCTGAAGAGATTTCAGACACCAAGATCCCTTTCAGACCCCGAGCAAGGCGTATGGAGAGTTTGAGGACTTCGGTTCACAGGTCTGGTTATATACTGACGGAAATGATTAGACATTGAATTTTTGTTTTGGTTTAGTTTTTATTGAATGGGTTCGAAGATTAATAATTTAATAATATACTCACCTCCGTATATAGTATTTTGAATTGTATGGTTTTGAATTTAACATGAACAATAAGTCGCTTTGGCCGAGTGGTTAAGGCGTGTGCCTGCTAAGTACATGGGGTTTCCCCGCGAGAGTTCGAATCTCTCAGGCGACGTTAAGTTTTTAACAACGGTCTAACTCTCTAATATTCCCTTTTTTTCCCTTTTAGAAAGATATAATCCAGAAGAGAGCGAAGCCTCTTTAACCTAAAAACCGTCAATGCAAATGTACTGAAAATATTTTCTCCTTTTACACTATAAAGACTAAACATTATTATATGCATAATTGAGATATCTAATATAAATAAGATATATACTTTATAATATAAATTTTAAGCTTTTCTTCTAAAATCTTACCATTAATTTTTATTTTAAAATTATGTGAAAATCTTGTTCATCCTAAATAAAACACAAAATATCTTAAATATTGTGTTTTAGTTACTCCATTACAATTTAAAGTTTAAAATTTTCTCAAAAATGGATTTTTTTTATTTTCATTGAAATTTTTCATTTTTTAGAAAAAATGTTTTCTTAAGATACCATTTTTTTCAAAATAACACTATTAGTTTTTCTTCTTTTTAAAATAATACAAATTATTATGTAAACAATTGTTTATCCAAAATAAATTACAATAAATTAAATTATATTTAGGTTCTCATATTCTAATTTAAAATTTAGATTTTCACCATTAAAATTTTTATTCGTTTTTGTCATTTTATATAAATTTATGGTATTTTTAAATAAAAATATTCGATTCGATATTAATATAATATTTTTAAAAGTTATTTTAATTATGATATTAAATATAAAAATATAATATCTTAAAAATTGCCCACAAAGATGGTTACTTATTTCATATCGTTCTTCTTTTATGTCAATCCTAGTTTATTATTTTTTGGTTAACATCAAGAATTCATTTGTTTCCATTTTATAAAAGATAATTTAACATGTATATTTGAAAAAAAATAGATCTAGACATTGGTTTATCTTATGATTCGTATCAATCTATATAAAATCTGCGTATGTATTTTGAACCCGCATAAAACATTATCTGTATAAATATGAGAATCTCACTAAATCTGATTAAAAAGTTTGCTAAATATCTTGAATATATTTCTGAAAAAAAATCATAAGAATTATTAGAAGATACGAGAGGAAGAAACCTTTGTGAAATTAGGATTCGCATTTCATAAGTGTGTAATAAAAGATAAACAGAGTCACCATTAATGGCTTTCATCGATACCAATAACAAGACAGGACATAACTATCTCCGCCTCATGCTGTCTTAATTTCGTATCTTGGTAATCCGTGTTTCTTCTTCCCTATCCTCGATTTTTTCCTGCAATCTCTTCAGTATTCGTCCTTCTCATGTGAATCTGAAACAAAATTACGCCTCTTTAATTTATTCCGGTAATCTTGTCTCTTGTTTTTATTTGTTAGTTTCTGCCAAATTTGGGGGTTTTTCTTATCTGGGTCTTAAATCAGGTTTATACCTAAATCGAGAACGGATTGAGAAATATGTCTATGTTTTTTGTGTTGCATTTTTCGCTCTATGGTGCTTAACCTTTAATCTTAATCTAAATCTTTTGGGAATTTTCAGATTGATTCTTTTCCTCTTATCAATTGTATATGAATTGCTAAGTTTTTTTTATGCACTTCGTTAATCATCTGTGTTTGAGTTCAAGCTTCAGCTTGGTTTAAATCTTTGATTTCCAAAATTCAAAATTTTGCTATACCCATTTTAATTTTTGAGTTTTTCTTCCTACATGCTTGAGATACTGAATTTGAACTTATCTATTGATCTGTTATTATTAGGTCAGCAACATTCATTCTGATCATTCTGCTACTTGTCTTATTTCAGCTTTTGATTTCCTTCTCTTTTGTCTTGTCAGAAATGAAAACTGCAAAAAAAAACAACAGATTATTTCATTTGAAAGCTCTTTCTCTTTTGTCTAGTAGGTTTGATAGCCTGTGATTGTTACTGTAACATTTAAAATATTGGAATTGTAAGCTTTAGCATTGTGTTCATAGCATGAGGCTTGTTGTCAGTTTCTCTAGATGAATATCCTTCTTTTTAAATTTCCAGATATGCAATACACGATCACAGCCTAACTTGTCCTATACTGTTTTTTTATTCCCTTAGCATTTTGAAAGGTTTGCGACGAATCAAGGGATTTGAGACTGGAGAGACACGAAATGGTCTCCGGGAAAGAGAGATGTTGGCAATTTTCAGCTGACTGGGAATGAACTTAGCCACAATAGTTCCCAAAGGCAACTTTTTTTCAAACGAAGTGCTGCTAAGTTTTATAAGGTTGAGCATACTGTATACGACTGGATTTGCAATATAGTATACTGTTAAGAGATTATTGATCCTGTTTCTGGAGAAAAAAAAAAGAAATTTGATCAAGTGGACCAAGTATCTACCTCCTAACCTACTTTTCCTCAAAATTTGAACTACATGTTATACCTGCTTGCCTAGGATAACATTTACTCATTTCTTTCTGAGGTTTGTTGGTGAACTGTTAATATTTTCTTCTTATGTATATAAGCTTACATTGGCCATTGTTTCGTTTCCTCCAGAGGAGTGTATCATCTGCTACAAGAGGGGACAAAGGAATTTTACTTGATTGCTAATAAAAATAAAGAAAGTTTTGGGTAGGTTTGCACTCTCTCCATGGCTCCTGGTGGCAGTTCTTTGAAAGAAGCCGTAGAATCTAACTCGACAAGGTTGGATTATGAGGTTAAGATGGCTAAAGTGGAGGCTAATAACAAACCAGCAAAATCAGGTAGTGGATCCATTGGAAAATATGGGATCCATTCGACTAATTGTGTTTATGAGCTCCTCGAATGTCTGGTTTGTACAAATCTGATGTATCCTCCGATTCATCAGGTGTGTTTCTTTTCTTTCTCTGGTAGTTACTGATGTTCTTGAATTTTCCTTTGTTTATTTAATGCTGTCATTTATATATGGTGCTTCCACGCAGTGCCCAAATGGCCACACGTTGTGTTCAAACTGCAAACTGAGAGTACAGAACACGTGTCCTACATGTCGTTATGAGCTTGGCAACATAAGATGCTTGGCTCTTGAGAAGGTTGCGGAATCATTGGAAGTTTCATGCCGGTATCAAAATTTAGGGTGTCATGACATATTCCCATACTACAGCAAGCTCAAGCACGAGCAGCATTGCAAGTTTCGATCCTACAACTGTCCTTACGCTGGTTCTGAGTGTTCAGTGACGGGAGATATTCCAACGCTTGTTGAACATCTCAAAGATGATCATAAAGTCGATATGCATGATGGGTGCACCTTCAATCACCGTTATGTGAAGTCAAATCCGCACGAGGTCGAGAATGCTACATGGATGCTTACGGTAATTCTGTATTTATGCATTCTCTTATAGTCTAGTGGGTCTTATTCACTCAAAAGTCATGAGTTTGGAATTCATCGTCCATATGACTAAAATTACCTGCCTTGCTTGCTTATATAGCGATCACAGGTTTACATTTAAAAAGAGGAAAAAATAAATCCTATTCATTCGAGATATAAGAGAAAGAAGTTGTGTGTTTCACTAATTGGAATGATTTTATTTTCGTCTGATACTTTTGTAGGTCTTCAACTGTTTTGGAAGACAATTCTGCTTGCACTTTGAGGCGTTTCAGCTCGGGATGGCACCAGTGTACATTGCATTCTTACGTTTCATGGGAGATGAACACGACGCTAAGAAATTCATTTACAGCTTGGAAGTTGGAGCTCACAGCCGTAAACTGACATGGCAAGGCATTCCCAGAAGCATCCGAGACAGTCACAGGAAAGTCCGCGATAGTCAGGACGGACTAATCATCCCTAGAAACTTGGCTTTGTACTTTTCCGGCACTGACAATAAAGAGCTCAAGTTGCGAGTCTCCGGACGGATTTGGAAAGAAGAATAGAGCTGATGATAATGATTCATGATGCCAAAGAAATATGGTGATTATAACAAGTGCAAGCTCTGTTGATGATATGATTGAATTGAAACGGATCATGTATGTATAGAAATCTTGAAATCTTCTTTCATCATATTGGACAAATTTTCTCCAGTTTTCTTCAGCTGTTTATGAGATGAAAATCTCTCATGATCGGTTGAAAAATTTCTCTTGTTTGCAGTATTATAAACTCTGTCTTGTAATTTTCCTGATTTGTTGGAAAAATAAAGACGAAGAAAGATGAGTTTTCTATTATTGTTTTTGTAGAGAAGACATTTTACGTACCAAAATGATAAAATTATGAATTCAACAAAATGATATGTTTTAGAATATAGAAATATAAATGATTACAAAGATAAGTGAGTAGTATGGACCAGAGAGAACGTGCAAGACGTGAAGGCAACTTTAACATTTCCTACGTTGGTTTATATTCATATCAAATGAATAACTAAATTAATAAGTTTTCTTTTTTGTCTCCCGACTTTATCGCGGAACAGAGAAACAGAGAGACTTACAACCCAAATAAGAATTTTTTTTTTCTTAATCAAAACTTTCAGATTTCCAAGGCTCTTTAATTTTGTTTTCCACAGAAATTGGACGTAAGTTAATTCAAACCTCTCAAAAACGGATCAAGTATTTACTCTCATCATCATCGTTTTCTGGGATTGATTCAATGGCAGAATCGAGGTAACAATCATTAATTACTTTGATTTTCTTTTACCCTCAACGATTCTCCAAGAATAAATTTGTATCTCTCTCTATGTATCATCAGAATCTGTAATAAGTCGTTTCAAAATCGATTTATCAAAGGAATATAGATTCATGTACATAAATGCATAATATTAATACAAAATTTCCAGATGTTATTAACGGATAAAACAGAGATTGACAGAAATCGAAACACAAGAATAAAACAAGACACGTGTTGCTAAAAGATCTGAAGATATGTTCTGTTGCGGAGGTGCGGATGAGGAACCCGCCGGTCCGCCCGCAAACCAGTACGCAGCCCCTCCTAACAAAGCCGGAAATCCCAATTTTGGCGGTAAATTTACTAATTTATATCAGGATAAGTTATATGTATGTTTTGAGTTTCACCAGGAGAATTTGCGTTTTGTGATCTGCGTTTCGCGTTCGACGTGTGTTTGAATAGGCGGAAATAGAGGGGAGCCTAGGAATCCGAACGCACCGAGATCAGGAGCTCCAGCAAAGGTTTTGCCCATAGAGATCCCTTCTATTGCATTGGATGAGCTGAACAGAATGGCGGGTAACTTCGGCAACAAGGCACTGATCGGTGAAGGTTCTTATGGACGTGTCTTCAGCGGCAAGTATAAGGGAGATGCTGTTGCTATTAAGAAGCTTGATGCTAGCTCTTCTGAAGAACCTGACTCCGATTTCACCTCACAGGTACACATAAATAGTACAAAACTGATCCTTCAGCTTAATTATTTTGTGTAGATGAGTATTTTCTAATCTAATATAAGCGATTTCTATTGAAAATGGCAAGTTATCGGTGGTATCGCGGCTCAAACACGAACATTTTGTGGAGTTGCTGGGCTACTGCTTGGAGGCGAATAACCGCATTCTCATCTACGAGTTTGCTACCAAAGGTTCTTTACACGATATATTACACGGTACGTAAATTCAACTATGATCACTACTCATACATATATATTTTAGTTCATGCATGGCACCTATATGATGTGATATATTATATGGATTGAATCTTTAGGGAGAAAGGGAGTGCAAGGGGCTGAGCCAGGGCCGGTGCTGAATTGGAATCAGAGAGTGAAAATCGCGTATGGAGCAGCCAAGGGACTAGAGTTCCTTCACGAGAAGGTCCAGCCACCAATAGTCCACAGGGACGTGAGGTCGAGCAATGTCTTGTTGTTTGATGACTTTGTGGCTAAAATGGCTGATTTCAATTTGACCAACGCATCCTCCGATACCGCAGCTAGGCTTCACTCTACTCGTGTCTTGGGAACGTTCGGCTATCACGCTCCAGAGTATTTTACCCTAAACCCATCAAATTCATTACATCAGCTTAATTATGTTATGTTTTATAAACAAATTAACACACAGTATTTCAAGTGTTTTTTTATCAAACTTCTTTTTGGAAATGCAAACGTAATGAGAAATTATGTTTGTGTTTCGTGTTAGTTAGTTTTTACAATTTGCAAAAAGTGTTTGATATATAGGAAAAATCAAGAAAATAAATAAAAAATACATATCAATACTAATAATCCCAAGGTTGTTTTTGTCTTAGGTATGCTATGACGGGACAGATAACGCAGAAGAGCGATGTGTATAGTTTTGGTGTTGTGCTTTTGGAGCTTTTGACGGGAAGAAAACCCGTAGATCATACAATGCCTAAAGGCCAACAAAGTCTTGTTACTTGGGTACGTACACACACACATATATATAGTCGAAACTCGAAAGGCTCCATATCTTTATTTTAAAGAAACCCTTTTGCTTTTTGTCTTTTTTTTTGCAGGCAACTCCGAGACTAAGTGAAGACAAAGTCAAACAATGCATAGATCCTAAGCTTAACAATGAGTTCCCTCCCAAAGCAGTTGCCAAGGTCTGCATGTTCTTCATTTTCTTTTCAAATATCGAACAATTTCTTGATATTTTTTCTTAGGTAAAATATATCTTGAATACTTTTCTTTTTGGCTTTTATGTGAACCTAGTTAATCATCTGAAGATACAAAAACAGATCTACATGTTGATAATTTAGAAATTTTTACCTGTAGAGAACCAAATATGTTTGACTGCATGGTGCATCTAGATAAGTTTGTATATATATAGTCTCTTACTGAATACATAGCTAGGGACATCAAGATGATAGTAAGGATCATTTGGTTTAGTTTTGTAATGTTGAATATTCTTATTTTGTGGGTGGTCTAACAGTTGGCAGCCGTGGCGGCCTTGTGTGTTCAGTACGAGGCAGACTTCCGACCAAACATGACCATCGTTGTCAAGGCACTTCAGCCTCTTCTTAACTCTAAACCGGCTGGTCCTGAGTCTACCTCCTAAAATAACAAATTTACCATATTTATTCTTGTTGTTATTGTTAATTATGGCTATTTTTCTCTCTTTTCTGTTCAAATATCAAAGATTATTGGTTATAAGATGTTTAATCGAATGTAACTTGTAATTTTTTATTTTTTTAAAGCCCTCTTTCTTATTTGTTGTTGTTGATGATGTGTTAAGCCTTGAATCGAATTTTGAATCAAAACTCTCGCATTTTTGAAGGAGTCAATGCTTGAAATAGTAAATTAGTTTTCAAATGGAGCAGCGGAGATCCACAAACTGATATCCACTTTGGTGTGACGGTTGCTCTGTCCATAGGAAGCAAGTCTCGTCCTGCCCATTCCAAATATGAGATTTCGTGGGTATTTCTCCCTGCAGTTCCCATTGTTTTTGGTGGAGAAGAAAGAGAGCACAGTAGGTGAAGAATACAACTTGTTTGCAACAGATAACATTCATGGAACATTGTGATCCAGAACGAAGTAAAAAACTCTCTGATTTCTTTCATTTCATGTAAAGATCTGCAAGAGTTTTAGTCTTTCTTTTCAAATGTTTTGATTTACTAAAAACGAATCATTCTCCATTGTTAGATGTATCTCATTACAACACAACAGGTTTCAATTCAGATGATGATCTATTATTCTTCATTCGAAAAAGTAGTCTATTGTTTAGAGAATTTTAGAACAGCAAGGTAAAATCCTTGTTCATCAGCAAATTGGGTTACCTCAAACGAATGCTTCTTACAAACTTTTCTCAACGTGGAATCATCAGGTAAATCAGAGACGACTACATCTGAAAACTCCTTCTTTTGCTGCACCAAGCCTTCTCTGCCTTGCGGGTGACTGATTACTACTCTTGCACCTGTTCCAAAGCGTTGGACCAAACTGTGTAAGAAAACTAAGACCAACAAGTGTTATCCCAAAAGAGAGAGAGAGAGAGAGAGAGAGAGGTAAGAACATTGTACCGGAGGAACAACGCAGAGTCAATGTCTTGAACAGCTCGTCGAGGTCGAAAGGCATTGCTGGAAGAAAATAGAGAAACACAACGTCTAACGGAGACCATTTCTCTGGAACATACATCAGTTCTCCTTGCCAACATTTGACTTTGTCATATTTTTCTTTGACACAAGCTAGCACAAAGAGAGAATCATGGACAATAAGCAAAAGCTGAGAAGGTGACGACTCCACAAGACGATCAACAAATGCTTCTGAGCTAATCGAAACCAAAACCTTCGAGGATTCGGATATTTCTCCAGCCTTTATGATCTTTTCGATCTTCTGGGTATGTTCAGCGGAGTCGATTTCCATAGATTCAAGAAAAGACCAATCTTTCTCATGGAAATCGACAACTGATACTGTTCCCTCTGGGGGAGAGGTTGAAGAAACAGAAAACGCTCTGTAGCGAGAGAGATAAGACTGTGAGAATGAAACAAGTTTAGGACTTTGAAGACAATTGAGCTTCCTTGGTTGCAAAGAGACAAGACACGACGAATAGGCAAACAGAGAAGGTAGAAGGGCAGAAGAAGAAGATGGAAACGAAATGGAATACATTGATAACTACAGCTTCTGTGCTAAATTGAAGAAGAAGATAGCAGAGAGAATTTCGTAGGGCATCTCGAATTGGAAGACGATGACGTAGTCTTCATTTGGGCTGAAATAAGAAAGTCCACAAGGCCCATTATTGATTAATTGGGTATTGTTTTTGCGCTTCAGTTATTGGCGTAGCGACGGTGGAGAGAAGAGAGCCGGTGATCAGAGAGAGAGAGAGGATGGGAACGAGGCAAGTATACGAAGAGAAGCTGAGGCATGGAAATCTTGATTATGATCCGACCATGAATCCGGGTCTTGGTTCCGCTCGTTGTCCACGTTGTCTTTCTCTCTTAGACCCTAATTCAGTGAGTAACCAAGTTTTATTTTTCAGTGGCTTTTGAGTTAGGAGGGTCTTAAAATCCAGATTCTTTTGCTACTTGTGAAAAATTTCTCAGGAGAAAGGAGAATGGACGATAACTTCAGTTTTACACGATGCTGCTGCTGTGGTCAGTTTTAGAGTTGCTATCTCATATAATATTCCATTCTCCGTTTCAATTTTTTTTGTTCTGGGATTAGTTTAGCTGATTTCTTATGGAATGGCAAGTTGTTCTGTAATCCTATCTGGATAATTGGGTTGTGGAAAATCGGCTAAATTTAGATGCAATTGATGTTGGGAATGAGAATTTGATTCTAGCTTAGGTGGTTGCGTTGTGATTTTGGATTTCCTCTGCTGTGCCCATGTTAAGGCTCAACCTTTATTCATTGATTTCTGAGATGGCTTTTTCAGTTTATTGTTAATTTTTTTTATAGCAATGTCTGATTATTAATGTAGTAATGTGTTTAAGCTTTGTCAGTGGAAATTATTTATCTTGGCTGGGTGCAGAGGATCACATTCTCCAAGTATCTTCTGTTCTCCAATTTGTAATTCAAATTGTTGGTTTCTGAGTTTTCCTTTAGTATTCTTTGGTAGGGAATACAATGAGTGTCTTGCCTTTTTGGAATGCGTGTTGTGCATGTAGTTGTACTACGTTTCTGACTAGGTTATTCCCTGTTCTACAGACTGGTTCTGGTATTGGTGGCTTGCTTAGTGCAGTCCATGCTTTCAATACAGGTATAACATGATCTCTTTCCGTCAAATACGTTTCATCTACAATAGATCTTACCTCTTTGGTCTTCCAGGGATCCCATATCTTCAAAATCGGTTTCCAGGGTCAAAGCGGCTCTCCTTTCTTGTGGGGGTATGTATTTTCTCTTCCCTCGTATTCTATCCTAGTTCTGGAATCCTGCATCTTTCTTCTTGTGTGTTGATACTTGATACTAACTGCTTATGAATTTTATTTGCTTCTCTCTAATTGCTTTTGCTTATAGGTTCCGTTGCTACTAGGATATTCAGGTGCCGGGGCTGCCTTTGGAGGTAGCATAAACTTCTTTGGCTCACTCGGCATCCCTTATGCCTAAAATATTTATTCTGTATATATCCTGCGTTATTGATTAAATATCTGTTGTTTTGTTCGCATGCAATATTGGTAGGTTATGCATTACCCAAGTTTGCTCAGCTGACAGTCACCTCATATTATGCATCTTCAAGTGCTTCGCATTATGGTATTTCTATGCTCACCCGCCGTATCGAAGAAGCTCATGTCTCTCGAACTCAGAAAGAAGATGTAAAATGAAGGCATGTACAGATAAACGACAATCTATACCACTACTTTGGCTGAGAGTAGCTTATTTCAGTATCTCTTCTTCTACTTTGTTCTCGTTCTCAAGTTACATTCTTGAGAACCACATATATGCAAAATATGATTAATTATTTAGTTTTTCTTCATGTTCAATTTTTGGTTTCTGTTGCTGTCTTCAAAACTGTTTCTTTTCCCTCTCAATTGCTAATGCCATGGTATTTGATTCTGGAAGATATTCACAAGATCTTCGGGGTCCATTTTACAAGCAGTCATGGAACAAGATGAACCATGTCTTCTCAGTGGTTATCTTTAACATATAAATCCAACTTTTGATATGAGTTCTAAACTTCTAATACGTTTGTCCTGAATCCTGACATAACATCTTCTGAAATATATGTTGAGAAATAGTATAGTATAGGAAATTAGAGTCCCATGGGATTAACCAGAGGGTCTATAAAACTCTCAAGCTTTGGTTACCAAAATAAGACCACTAGCTTGCATTGTTGTTTGAGTCAGATTGTGAGTTTTAGTTTGAAAGGGGTTTGAGATGTGTACTGTTCGAACTATCATCCTCAAGTTGCAACTTTCCTAGGGCTGTGGGCCGATGTTCCTTAAATTCCACTAGTCCTTTACATATCTAAAAAGAAAAATCAAGTGAGCAGAGAAAAGTGGTCCCCAAGGTTTATATAATGTATGTGTACGCTCTTCACACGTCTTTATTATGTGCTTCTTTTATCATATTGTTCATCACATGCTTCCTTCTCCATTGCATTAAATAGTGGGGTCCTTTTCTAGCTGCTCTTGATGTTAACTCTTTGACACCATCCATACACTGAGTATCCTTAAAATTTTCCATAACTTGATAAAAGCATCACGTAATTCTCAGATGTACTGTGTTCTCTGGTTTAACCTCTGCAGATTGTAGTCCAAAGAACTGTTTTGAGAAGGGCAGATATGTCTTTTTCTATCTGTATTTTTGTTTGTTCTCATATGATATACATCCTTATTGCAAAAGTTAGTTCAAAAACTATCCATATGACTTGTCTGAAAAACCTTATCTCTCCTCCTTTTGATTGACAGGCTGAGTTTGCAACGTTTGGTCCTTTCCTGTAAAATAGACATCGTCTGTCCTGTTCCGCCAAGGTCATAAAAATTGCGGAGTCACTGTCTGCAACCTCTGATCATCAATAAGCTGTTTATACTTTAGGGATTAGTGATATTATGTTAGATAATTGAATAAATATTACCAATCATGCATGCTACAATATTTCATGACATAGTTAATTAGATAGAAGAGTACGAAGGACAAAGTTTTCGCATCTGTTCAATCACAGTTGTGTTTACTAGACATCTAAATTGCATTTTGTCTCTCAAGAGCTAGCATCCAGAGTTGTCGCCCTTTTCATTTCATTTCCTAGTAGATTTGATCGAGTGAGAGTAGCTGTCTTTGAGTCTTTATATATCGGTTAGTTTTGATATGAGATGCGGAACAGCAAATAGGCAATATATGTATATCTGTAACGATCATGAGTTTGTTGCAAATGTATGGTATGAGGCAATGCCACATAAATCTGTTATTGAAGTCGTGCCAAAATTGGAAATAATCAAGCTTTTGAATTTCTTGGTCTATGCAAAAGTCGTAGCTATAAACGCTTGTCTTTAATGTTTGATTAGTGTAACACATGAGGGTCTAGTCAGATGTTAGGTACGAGGATAGAGATCATTGCTTATATATTCTCAGATAATTTGTGATTCTTGTAGGCCTTTTTATTGTAAAAGACATGGGTTTCTATCAAAGTCTGTTCTCTGGAGGAAATTAAGAAAGAACATGGTCAGGTGTGGCGGATTCTAACTAATTTATTATACTCAAGATCATGGTATAGATGAACAAGTAAAATATCGTTGGTACACAGCTTTGTTGATAATTCTTTCTGAATTGCCCAAAAAAAGGTTTGAAAAGAAACTAAAGAAGAAAGCTTTCGAGGAAAGACTTTAGCTTTAGTTTCCATGTGTTGAGAGATGTATGTGAAAGCTCTATTTGGCTAACTCTACATTTGTAATCATGGACCACTTTCACTTCTCAACTCTCTCTCTCTCTCTCTCTCTCTCTCTCTCTCTCTCTCTCTCTCTCTCTCTCTCTCTCTCTCTCTCTCTCTCTCTCTATCTCCTCTTTTGTCTTGTCCATTGTCTTCAGTGATCCCCACAGTCACTGAATCATCGTCATCAACATCAAGAGCTTTCTTCTTTGGCTCTTGATTCGGTAAAACACAGTTTAATTCAACAGAGACTGTAAACGTTTCGATCTAAAGTGGGTTTTAATGGTTGAAGACATACAATTTGACTTAATGAGAAATAGATCGAAGATTTGAATTCTCGACTGCAACAACTGAAAAAGTACGTACGTACGTATGACTTCCATAGCTCTTAATTTCATTTTCTATTTTATCTATCTGAAAGTTGGAATCTTGAAGCCAAAACAAACCTCAGAAATTAACAAATGAAAATAATGATAATTGTATCATTCACACACACATATATAAGAGAGGAGAATGGATGCAAATATTAACTAATTAATCAGATATTATTCGCTTATATTAACATAAACTCGGAATCTGAAGAAAGAAAACCATTAAAAGGTTCAAGATCTAAACACCATGCCGGTTCGCCTTACAATCATGAACACCACGTCGTTCTCTGTTCTTTTTTCTTCTAAAAGAATGGCTTCGCCCATCAACAAGTCTCATCACGGCCAAGTTAAAAATGATGGATGATAATTTCAAAAAAAAAAAAAAGAGAGTCAAAGATGAAGATCGAGACTCACATGATCTTGTACATTGGAATTCATCAATCTATACGGCCGATTAGGCTCCTTAGTCTCATGCTCATGAGTCCTAAATGGTGAAGCTGAGTAAACGCCGTGAAGAGCGTTTGCTGACGTGGAAGGTGGTACACGCCACAAACCCAAAGGACTTCCGTTGATAGTCGGTGAGATAGAAGAAGGAGGAGGAAGAGTTCTTGAGTAATATGACGGCGTTTGTTGTCCACCTCCTCCACCACCGTAGAATCTAGTTTCTGTTGTCCACGACGGATAGTGACGGTGGTGGTGGTTGTTGAGGAAGCCGTAGACGTGATGAGGGTCAGGCTGATGATGATGATGAAGGTACGACGTCATGGAACCACGTTTGGCGTGTTGACGTTCGCGTTTGTGAGCGTTTTGGTGTCCGCCTAGGGCTTGAGAAGTCGGGAAGTTTCTAAAACAGTAATGACACTCGAATCTTCTATTGTTGTCTTTGTCCTTGACATTTTCTGAGCTCTCGTCGTTCTTGGTTGTTGTTGTAGTAGTTTCAGAAGTATCTGCAGATAAGTCTTCTTGTTGATGAGCACCGCAGGAGTTATCTCCGACAAGCTCTTGGCCGAAGAGACGAATAATGGAGCCTTTTTCTTTGGCCGGAGTGCGGCGGATGAAAGGTAGCTGGGAGAAGGATTCAACGTTGACGTTCATGAAATCGTGAGTTTCTCTTCGTCCGTTGGTTTCATCCATGGAATAGAGATAGGGAGAGAGTAAGAGGAATGATTGAGTTTGAGACGAATGAGGTTGACTGTTTTCAGAGACGGAAAGACAAGAGATGAGGTTTTGCATTAATTTAAAGAGGTTCCCAAATTCTTTTAAGGTAATTAATTATTATATAACCGCATGTGTGTATTAGGATTCTGGTCAAATTATCTAGAACCGAAAAAATTAAATTCAATTGGAATCCAACTAAACCAAATAATTATAAAACAACTAAACTCAAATCAAACCAAAACCGAATGAATATTGAAGTCATCCTGAATATAATAATTATATGTTAACCATATTGCTTATTTTTGCATTTAAAATATATAAAATATCCAAAATTACAATTACAAATTCGAATATATTATTTATGTTTATAATCGAAATAATTATAATAGCTAAAATAGCTTAAACATTCGAATATTTTAAATTATATTTATCAAAATTAAATAATGTTTTTGCAAAAAATAACTAAACTTGTAATAATTAATTTTTGGATATTTTGTATATTTAAAAAAAAAGAATTCTGAATATTTTGGATAATTCAAATAATTCTGATAAAAATATATGAAACTAACCAAGCTCGAATAAATTTTGGTTATCGGATTTGTCTCAACTTTAATAATTACCAGTAGAATTAGATCAGAGTAACTTTTATCTTGGTTGGATATCCTAAATCTTGCATGTTCTACCAGATATATATTAATACTAGTAGCTGTATATATATATACAATATGACGATGTGTTTAAATAGTGGTTTACTATAAAGTATGAATCTTGGATAGTTATATACCGTGTGACGGTAAATAATAGTTAATACATAGAGAAGCCTCTTTATATTCACTTTCACTTCAAACTCCAATCAATTCTCCTTTTTCAAAGTTATATCTCCTTTTTTGGTAGCTCTTTCTAAAAAGTGATTCCTGAAAATGTTGAAACTAATTAGACAAAAAGCTTACCAAATTGGTCGTTAGCAGAAGAAATGGGGTCATGGGGAGTAATGAGATGAACTAAAAAGAGTGGGAGTTTATAGGTAAGAGATCATTAGCAAGATGAAGTTAGGTGTGTACTCTTTTACATAATGGACCTATTTGGTTATTACGTCTACGTATTAGTACATGAATGTTACTAAAAATAGAGAGAGAGAGAGAGAGCTAGTTAAAGGGAGCTCTTCTCTCTCAAGGACCAGCTTAATTTACTCTCTTGGATGTTTTGTCTCTCTTTTGCAGGATGATCTTACAGAGAGAGGTGGTCCTTGTACAGGATCATTGAATGATGCTAATAATCAACTAGTTGATGTCATCATAATATAATTAAACAAAATATATTGAGCCTTTTTTTGTATAGATCACATCATATCATCCGGCAAGATTTGTTCCACGCCATCTTCAGTTTGAACTATGTACTCCATGTATGTTTTGTCTCGCTACAAACTCTAAATCTCGATATATTGAACGTTTATTTAATGTGTATTGACTAAACAAATAAATATTCCGTTGTAAACTGAATATCATGCAAATTAAAATATAGCTCTTAAAGCTACTACTGTTATTATAAAATCCTATATTTGAAATATGGGATTCAATTTTGTTGGGTATTATATATTCAAAGTATTTAAAGTTTTTGTATATTAAGCGGCGAATCATTTCTCAATGTGTTCTATATACTCCATTTTGGGTCATTCGTTCATTTGTGGATAGATAAACTATTCCATTTTGGTCAAAAGATAAACTATTCTCTTATAAAGAAAAAAAATTCATAGAGGGATTCTCCTAATTTGATTCATTGTATGTTAGAGCAGAAAAACCATGATAAAACAGAATGTTTAGAATTGGAAAAATATAAATTCCTTTTCATGTTTTTTTCTTGTTTTATTGTTGGCGTTCGTATAACATAATTTTTATAAGTTTTTATCTACATCAAATAAAATAATGGATAATTGTATAAAATAACGTTTTAAATTTTTATTTCGAATATAATACTAATCATTTAAATTTTCAAAAAAACACAAATTGAGTACTAAAATAATTAAGAAAATCTTTCAAATAAAAAAATTTAAATTGTATATTGGAGAAATGAATCCAAATATTCTATTTTAAATTTATATATAGTGTATTTAACGTAAATAATTATTTTCACATAATAATTTGTGTTGTTTTAAAAATTTTATTTTTAATGTGCTAGATTTTAAAAATAAACTTAAAATATATTATATTAGAGTATTACTCTAAAATAATATAATCATTTTTTATAAATTCATTAAAAATTATTCGCATCTAGTTCATAGGGTAAAAGGGGGTAAATTAGCACACACAATGTAAGACAATATTTACATTAAAAAATATTATGTAAGTTTTGTATTTTGGATTTGGTTTTCCAAATATAATAATTTGTTGGGACCCTTAAAACCGCATAATTGTTTTAGAGTATCTTCCTACATAAAGTCACTTATGCACATAACGTTATGTGATATATGACTAACAAAGCTTATTGTAATAATGGAAATAAATTCAAATATGGTAATGTCCATGCGAAGTAGTGGTCCTAAAATACATTAATTTACATTCATAATTTTGCAGATTTTAGACTACTTCACATGAGGAGTCCACATCTCTTTATTTTTCCACAAACAATTAAATATCAACTAATAAAACCCTGTTTAAACCTAACATGCAATTTAAGCTTTAATGGTTATTTACACAATGTAAATTAATAAGAGTATTAGTAATATAAAATGTTGAAATTATTTACCAGTGGACCTTTCACAAAAAGATTCTTTTATAAATTATGTAATGAATAAGATCGAGGTCAATTTCGAATTTATGCTTGAGTAATTTATATTATAAGAAATATACTCGTTGACTTATTAGCAACCATGGCTCCCTAGTGGGAGGCCCCTACTCATTGGTTTCGTCGATAGTGGGAGAGAGCCACTACGTTTCTCAGATATATTTGATTAGGTTGAGGCTTTGTGTTAGTGACTTCTCGAGATCTTTGAGGGCAGAGGAAAGAACTTTGACGGGAGAGCCCATTCTGGTCTTTATGCAGCATATGTTTGTGGTCAATGCTTGTTCTTCACTCGTAGGTGTGCTTGTCGGACTGGATTTCCCACTTTGTCTTGATATCATTTGGAACGAGATTTGGGGCTTTGTAGTGACCAAAGGTTAGACAAGAATTCTTTAGTTTCACCAGCTTCTTATTGTTAAGGCTCTCTCACTATGGTGCTTTTTTGAGAAATCTAGTTTGAGGTTCTCTTGGTGGGTTAAGTGTTTTGAGGTCTTCCATTCTTCCATATTCATTTTTTTCATCTTATTGACTTTTTCTTCACTTATTACTATAACGAAACATTGTGATTTTCACGGTTTACGGTTGTTGTTGCACTGAATTTCTAATTAGTTTTTGCTTTCATGTTTTTATTTTTTTACATGAAACCAAATATTTAAATTTTTACAATAAATATATAATCTAAACCGTTCATTTAATAATATATATAAATAAAAATAGTCACTAAAAATAAAAGAAATGAGAAGATATAATTGGGTCCCATGAATAGCATTTGAACCCCCACAAAAAAACATGCACTTTTTTATATTAAAAAACAAGCACTTAAAAGCCCACAAATCTCTCAAGCCCTAATAGCAACTCTTCATTGAATAATGCAATTGCAAACCTGTTTGCTTTGCCATTAAAGTCACACTCATATGCTCAGAGATTTAATTGCTTTTGTTGAGGGGACCATATCTCTCTCTCACTTTCTTGCCTTTACATCCATTTCTTGGATTCAACTCCTTCACTCTTATACATATATATATATGTATGCAAATTCCATCCTTATTTAAAATTGGTAGAATTGCTTGGCCAGTGATAAATATATGGAAGATGAGAAAAAGAGTCTAGATTTTGAAGGACAAGCATATCTTGTCATTTTCATTATATGTGACCTCACAATGTTCAGCTATATATAAGGACCAAACTCAAAGTAATATAGAAAATAAATAGTGAAAGATATTTTTATTTGAAGTAGAGTAAAACAGAAGTTATATACGAATGAAAAAAAAAGATATAGACAAATGCAAGTGGAGTTAAAAACAACATGAACACCTCACCGGTCTCTTTCAACGTTAAACTACTTACTCTAACTCTCTATCACTTCATTGAACTCACCAAACTCATTATTAATATTTTCATTATCCAATTAATGTTTTCTATTTTATCAAGTAATTCGAAAAATATATTTTTGCTAAGAAATATTTTAAAAGATTGGATAATATAAAAAAAGAAATACATATTTTGAAACACAATTGTGTGTATGTATGTAAAATGTCAATAAGAAGATAAATACATAAAAATGTGAAATGTGTATTATTATAGCTTTTGGGAGTCTAAAGCTTTTGGTGGGTAAATAATAATTATCATTATTGTCTGAAACTGATATGGGTCTTGTTTCTTTTAAATGGACCACCATTTTTGTGAGAGCATCTTTGCAGATGAAGGTTTACCAATGTGTGTGTTGGGATGGCACAAATTAAAAAGTTATAACATTATGCATTTTTATATGGATGTGAAACTAATTTTTGTATTTTAAAATAAAATGTATTTTACGATATTTCTATTTTATAAATCGTAAGCTCCTTCGATGCTAGCTATGATTCTATGGGATTTCATTTTCAATTATGGGCTTTAGTAATGAGTCTAATCTTTAATGGGCTTTTGTATTGGCCCATATATTTATTATGCCTTCTCCTATTTTATGTTTTTGGGCGCCAAGTGCAAAACTCACTTGTCTGTTCTTAAATCTTGACGAATTGCAAAGCTACAATCATATTGGGTGATTACTATACATAATTCCAGCTATTTTCTGGTATCAATTTTCACAAAACAGATTTTTTTTCAAGTGGGAATATATTGATATCAATTAATTTCATACAATATGAAATTGTCTACATTTTCGACATAGTAGTAACAGCAGTTGACAAAAAAAAAACATTAAAACAGCGATTATTTCAGCAATTTACTGAACGGGAACGAAATTAGATCTTGGGGGTTTCGGAGGAAGAATTTTCACTTTTAGAGGTTTTTTGGATATTCTCTTAAATTGTGAGGTCTTTGATTGAATAATCTTCAATTTCATTGGCTTCTTTGTAATATCTTTCGGCGGAGGTAAACTGAATCTCAACACCAGCCGCTTTCTTTCTCCGGTGGTGATATCATCAGCCGTCTTCTGATCTCCGATCAAAAACAAATGCATCAACAACTCCGAAGCGGTTCCTCTCTCCTCCGGTTTCCTTGCGAAACATTTTTCCAGAAATTGCCTTGCGTCACACGGCACATGTGCTGGAATCGCTGGTGCGTTTCCATCCGATAGAAGAGACTTTATATCACCAATACTAAACCCTAACCATGGATTCTTACCGGTATACATCTCCAACACTATGCAACCTAATGACCACAAATCTAGGGTTTTCTCGACGCTACTGCCGTCGTGGACAGACTCCGGCGACATGTAAACAGGCGTTCCAACAAACGGAGAATCGGTTACCCAGCAATCAGATTTGTCTCCGGATTTTAAGGACAATCCAAAATCCGAAATCTTTAGTTCGTATGAACAATTCCACGTTTCTTCATCGTAACGCGGAAAAAGAAGGAGATTGTCCGGTTTAAGATCGCAATGGACATAACCGTGACTATGAATCGAGACTAATCCTTGTAAAATCATACGAGTAAAGCCTTTAATAATCGAATCAGAAAGAATTCTGTTTCTTTGGATGAAGTTAGTAAGAGTACCAGCAGCTGCGTATTCCATTGACATCTTGTAGACTTTGTTTCCTTTGGAATCGACTCCTTGAAGCAGAGTGTTCTCAGACAATTGCACGATTCTAGGACATCCTTTGAGTTCCGACAGAATTCGAAACTCTCTGCTGATAGATTTGTATTGCTGATAATCGAAGATCTTCAGGGCTTTGTAGATAACTGAGCCGTCGTCGTTCGTGTAACTGAAGAGATCGACAGAACCGTACGAGCCCTGTCCTAAAGACTTGACGAATTTCATCTCTGGTTTTTTTCTGCAACGCCGCATTGTTTGCGCGATTGATTTGGTCCGATCAATCTCTGGTTTCTTTCTGTAACAATTGAAGTTAAATCCAATTGAAGAGAACAAAAAGACCTAAATTGGTGTTGCTCTGATCAATCTCTCGCTACTTTCTCTCTCTATAGTGCAGAATGTAAAAACCCTAAAGAAAGTCAAATTACTCGAGATTAGTATGATAGCCTAAACCCGTATTTATCAGCATTTGTGATTTGTTCAGAAATTAGAAAAAAAGGAAATTTCGACTTCTGATCAAATAAATAAATGTCGCATTAATTTGTTGAGGGGAAAAAGGAAATATTTGTGGAGTCACTATAACAAAAAGGAAAATAGGATCCGCCGGTTCTCCCATAATCTAATGGATACTAACCGTTGGATGAAGGAAAATTCTGTTTTAGGGATTTTTGTTTCTGGACATCTTTCCGGGACTTTGTTTTTGACCCAAATAATTTTTATTCTGACCCACAGACCCACATTAATTGTTAAACGCCTTAAACCTCACACTAAATAACTGTTCACTAATTAGGATTTATTGAATCTGAACATTATGAATTTAGCTGCACAATTGTACACACTCAACAATTGAATCAATTAACTCTTTAACTAAACTTGAATATACTAAAAGAAAACTAAATAAAGCATAAAGAGAAGAAAATATAGTAACATTCTCAAAATGGTTTCCATAGATTTTATAGAACGAAGTTATATTACATAGTTTTACCAATCAATCAAACTTGAAATTGATAGAAATCAACATTAATTGAACAAGAAGAGTATTAATCAGGTCTCGATGGTCTTGCCAGACACACACATACTCCTAACTTCCGAAAGCATCTTTCTAATTTTCTCCAATTCCATAGCAATTTTCCTCGAATTCTCATTCTTCGCATTGACCGGAGCCTCTTTGATCGTATTGACGTCTTCACGAAGGAAGCTATGCCTCAACAATGTCAACGCATCTTTTCTATCTTCTGTCTCCAACGCAAAGCAAGTCATGATAAAGAGTTTTGCATCACAAGGAAGATCAGTCGGAATCAGTGGCTCGTAACACTTCTTGAGATCTTTCAAATCGTAGTTTTTATGCCACCATGGTTTCTTCCCAGTGTACATCTCCAATACAACACATCCTAACGACCATAAATCAAGTCCTTTACTTGTTTCCCCGTGAGAAATCGATTCCGGCGACATATATATCGGTGTTCCCGCAAAACGACGACGAGGTTGCCACCAATTACTATCTCCATCTCTTCTCGATAATCCGAAATCAGAAATCTTTAATTCGAAAGAAAAACTCCATTCTCCGTTCTTGTAGACACGACTAGGGAAAACGAGGATGTTTTCTGGTTTGAGATCGCAGTGAACATAGCCACGTCCATGAATCAAGACTAACCCTTCAAGAATCATACGAGTAAACTTTCTTACCAAAAAATCAGGCAATTTCTTGTCTTTGAATCGGTTAATGAAACTCCTCAAACTTCCTCCAGATGCGTACTCCATAAGAATCTTGTACTCTTTGTAACCTTCCTCGTTCAGTGTCTCTTTCACTTTTGTCCCATAGCACTGGACGATTCTCGAACATCCTTTGAATTCAGACAGGATCCGAAACTCTCTGTAGAGAGACTCTGCGTGTTTTTCGTCCGAAGTTTTAATCGCCGCGTAGAGCGTGTTGCCGCTGCGTCGTCCCTTGTACTTGTAAAGACTCACCGAACCAAACGAGCCGTTTCCTAGAAACTTTTCAAAGTTCAACTCAGGCCTTGCCATTGCAATTGAACGATCGATTCTTCTGGTTATTTCGGCACCAAGCTTTTAATTCAAAACCTGAAGAGAAATCTGAAATATCGCAATAGCAGCTCTGTGAAGTCTCAACAAATATATATATATATATATATATAAGCTATTAACGCGTCTAGACGTTAAGATAAGTGACTCACTGCCAATTTTCCTTTTTCGAAGTAACCATATTTTAATCATTAATTCTCTTGATTCGCAAATCTATTTGACATCCGAGAATCTGATTAATCAAATCTAGTGATCAATGTGCGTTTATTATTATCTGTTTTTACAACATGAAATCTTAAAATCAAGTTAACTGGAAATAAATAGAAAACGGCGTGGTATACTAACCGTTGGATCAAGAATTTTACAAATATCATTAGGAAAAGAAACCATACTCTACACAGTACTGTACAGCCTTTTTTAGACTCATTAATATTCAATGTAATATATATTCTGATACTTGAAGAATAATTCCCCGTTTAGTTAATTAATGCCATTAATTGTTCTTTGACAAACAAAGAAACAACATTATAATCATTAACACAAAACAAAGATCATATGATTCCTTTTCACAAAACGGTACCGAAAACTAAATGACACTCTTTGAGTAATCTGTGAAGACACATGTTTGTACTTAAACAAGATCTTCATCGAAACACTTGGACATTTATATTTTGTTTTACACCAAAGCTAAAACCGGCAGAAAAAGAAATTTCAGGACAAATTTCTTCGACTTAGGTCTCGGCAGTCTTGGCTGCTCCTTTATGATCTTCAACTCTCTTGCTCTTTCCGGAAAAAAAAAAGATGTAATCTATTTCCGAATAATTAGGTAATAAATGGTATCCAAATCCAAAATTTGATTTTGGTTCTCTTAACTTCACCTAATCCATAAATGGGTCTTGTTAGTTTTCGCAATATCTTCATTACGTTTTTTTCATCTATAGGCCTTTTTATCTATGGGTCTTCATAGAGCTTAAAAGCCCACTAAGTAGACAATTTGTCTGTTCAAAATTGGGTTTATGTACGACTAGTTTGAAAATGACATTTTATTAAAGGTATTAGTTCGTTCAGAACAAAAACATTAAAGTTTTTGGTAAAGTAGATTTTCTGGTAGAGATTTTGATATATTGAATTTGTTGTTAAATGACAATAAAGTGATCAATTTTAAAGACTTCTGGGAAATAATAAAGACAGAAAGAATAATTAGAAGGAGAAGAAAGAATGAATTAGCTTCTGCTATGCTTTTTTCGTCGCCCTTTTCTTTTTCTTTGCTGTTTTGTTTTGATTAAAGCAAAACAAGCTTTTTTTTTTTTAAATTTAGGGATAAACTAATGAACAAAATTCTTGAAAACATAATAAATTATTAAAAAAGTATTCGTTAGTATAATATATTCTCAATAGGTTTTGTGTTTTGTGTTTGATCACATCACCACAAATCTTTTGGTAAATTAAAAATTAGTGGAAATATAAAAGGTGATAAAGAAAATCACGTAGGAACAAACATACTCACCGAAAGTTGATCATTGAAAGGTGACGATCAACTTTATTTTGTTCTTTACCCAAATCTTTTAATTATTTATATTAGAAAACATCTTACCAATAAATAAAAAAGAAGAAGAACAACTTAAACATCATATTGCACTATAGACCCTTGTAAAAGAAGACCAAAGATGTGGACAATTCGGTCTAGTTTCTTATTATTTTTATGATCTAATGAACGTCACGTGAGCTCGAGGTGGTTGCACTAATGGATTAAATTATGATTTAGATAATGTAAACTATTATTAATAAGAATTAGTGAATATTAAATCAATCCACCAGGCCACCACCTCTGCACAAAGCTAAATTTGCATACTAAGAAGGTTTTTTAAAAAGGAAATCTCGTTAATCAATTTATCAAGATTAACAAAAAGACAATAAACAATCATTTTTTTTTTATATATCAAATGTCAATCATTTTCACCTGCCTAAGAACCACATCCATTCACCTAAGAAATCCAAAAGAAACCCTTTTATGGACTAATGCAACCACTCAAATCTACCCAACAAAATTATAATTATTTATTGCACTAATGCTCGTTTATCGAGCTATTTTATAATTAATAGAATACAGAATTTAATTTCAGGATCCTTAGCATAACAAATAGTTATAACAATATTATAATAATAATAATAAATAATAATAATAATAATAATAATAATAGTACTGGTGGTGATGGGAGAAAGAAATCCTAAAAAAAAAAAATATATGAAAATGGGAGAAAGAAAATCCATAAGGTTTCTTTCTTCCCATAAGCCTTTTTTTCTTGATTTGTTGCCTTCTCTTCCCTAAAGAATAAAAACCATATTTGTTTTTGTTGTGAAAATTAAATTGACGAAAAACAAAGAAAAAACTTCTTTCTCTTCCTTCTTTGTTAATCTTGTTACCTTTCTAACACCACCACGACCTGTAAAAAAGAGGTTTTTATATCTACCACAGAGAACACAAAATGTGATTCTTTGGTTTGGTCTATCAATTCTGCTGAGCCAGGAGCTGATCGAGCTGCATTTGCTCAATCCAAGCTTCTAGTCCAGCATGATCCATTACCGGTTCAACTGCTGTTGTCTGCTTCGCGTTTTCCCCAGTGGAAGACGATGTTGCTTTCTCTTTGGCTTCGTTTGGAGACTCCTTCACCAATGACTGTACCCAAGACACATCAGGCTCATCGGCATCGAATGATGAAGAAGATCTCAATTTACCAAGCGCCTCTGAATTCATTCCCCAGTCCGGTTTACCTTCTGAAAATCCCCATTTGGATGACCATGTGTTGTTGTTGACTGGTGAACCAACAATCGGGCTTGAGTTTGTTCTGAGCTCCCTGGAGCTAAGGCTACGGAACTGATGCTGCTGCTGCTGTTGTTGTTGTTGCTTAACGCACTGAGCCAACATCGAAACCCGAGAACTCATTGGTGAAATTGGCTCAACCACATTCCGAGGAGACATTCTTCCTCCACCCGAAAACAATGAGTGGTCAACGCTCTTTGGTGAAGAAAAGCTCGTGTTGATTGGAGACAACATGCTTGGCTGCTGCTGTTGCTGTTGTTGGAACTGGTTGAAGACAGCAGACTTGTGTGTGGGCGAAAAAACCGCAGAAGCTAAAGCAGATTCGGTAAATCGAGGAGACGAAGAGCCTTCTGCTGAGAAAAGATCTTCGAGGTTCGAAGGAGGCATTGATTTCATCCGACCAGAACGGCTCAATGAATTGGAAAACTCGTTGAGGAGTTGCTGCTGCTCGTAATCTGCTAACATATTGAACTCATCCTGTGGGATATCTCTTGCATTGAGAGAAGATCTTAGCCTACTTGACTGGAGATTGCTTCCGGGTAAGTGCAGAGCTGGCACATTCGGTTGTGGCCAAGCCATGTTCGAGTGAGACATCCCGTTTGCTGCTGCTGATGGCGAGAGCGGAGACATGATAGAGACGGCTGATGGCGAACCTGGTAAGAGACTCAAAGCCGCTGCAAAATCAGCATTAGAACGAGGGGAAGGAACTGCTGAACCGGTTGATGCATATAACGGTCGAAGCTCCTCAGGTGTATGTGCAAAGAAACAAACACGACGAGCACAGCCTGTTCCATCTTTGCAAAGACGGGTCCGATACTGAGCCGGATGAAGCCAGCACTCAAACACACCGTGCGCATACTCACACATATCTCCTCTTCTACATGTTCCTTTCCTGAAATCCGGACATGGAACACAACTGTAATGGAACTTCCTTGGGTCTCTTCTCCTGGCGTTTTCACCCGGGTGAACAAAAGGACACTCAGTCCAATCATGTGAATACGCACGCGAGCAAGGCCGGACCTTGAAAGAATACATTCTGAACTCATCGGTCGCATAGATACTGTTCTTAATATCCGGTAAAGACGGATCAACCGGATATTCTTTCTTGAATTCAGTCGATTTCAGCTTAAAGGGAGAACTGAGCGGCGACCCAGAACCTGATCCACCGTTCTCTTCGGTAGGAGAATGAGATGGAGAAGTGCTACTTCTATTTGGAACATTCGTCACAACCCGTAAATTCCGTTCCGCAGTGGATGATCCTTCAGCAGAAAGAAGCTCCTGAAGCATCAGCCTCACACCTTCAAGCTTAGGAGGAACAACAATAACATCTCCAGCTCGTTGACCTTCAGCATCCAACAAATTCATATTGGCTCCAGCTGCAAGAAGCAGCTTAACCACTTGGATAGCATTCACAGCTCCGCCAGAGGCAGCGCAGTGTAGCGCCGTGGTCTGATCGTTTCCGCAAGCGCGGTTCACGTTAGCATCAGTCAAAGAGACGATAAGCTTGATCACATCGACGCTTCCGTAAGTAGCAGCAACCATCAACGGAGTCCTCTGATCGTTGACCATAGATTTTGAACCTTTTTGACGACCGTACCAGAGACCAGCTTCGTCTACACAAGAAGGGTTTCTCTCAATAGATAACCTCACACCTTCCACATCATTGTTTGCTGCCAGCTCAAGCAAGCTCGCGAACGTATCCTCTGTTTCGACTCTCAAGTGATTCATTTCAGTGTTGGCAACGAGATTAGTATCTTCGGAAAAAGTTGGCGACAAATTTCTTGATGACACGATCTGACTTAATAGGTCTGCTCCATAGCACACACTTCCATCTCTGGAATCGGATTCTGTATTATCATCAAAGGATCACAAATTCAATTAACAAAATGACTCACAAATATAACACTATTAAATCGCTCATAAGAGATATTGAAAGCTAACAAAGAATCTTTCTAACTTCTTTCTCCATAAACCAGATCGGAATACTCAAATTAAGATAATTGTGAGCTTAAGTCATATTTTCAAATAAGGAGGAGGTTTTACCTCAAAACAAAAGAGCAGGTGTCTTAACGAATTACGAAATCAGTAGTTCTTTTTACCAGCAAGTCAAACGGATTTCGAAGAAGAATCAAGCAAGACGTTTTTCTAAAAACGCTAAATATAGAACCGAAAACGCAGGCAGGGAATTAAATACAAGGAAAAAAAAACTCCGATCAGAATAAAAACCCAATTAAAATCTTCATCGATTTTTTTTTTCACAGGGAACCAAAGTCAAATAGAGAAGAAAACACACAAATGGATCTTATTGCATGTTATTTCACCGCTTCTTTTAAACATCCACAGAGATTGCAAGGACAAAGAAAAGGGGAATCATGAGATTCCGACAGAAACACAAACAAAAAGCTCAGGCGATCGAAAGCAAAACAATAATCATCGAAAAATTGGTTCTTCCATGCCCACATCGAACTGATACAGACAACCGATGATCAGAAAATCTCACCTTGTTTTCCTCGATATAAACAAGCTTAATAGAACACAAGCATATCTTTCTCTCGCAGAAGACTTTCTATGGTTTATGAAAACAGTTTCTAGTAGATCTAGAAAAGAAAGGAGTGTTAAGGAACAAGTGAGAAGAAAGAGAAGGAAAAATATTATTTTCCCGAGAAATCCTGGGAGAGAAAAAGGAATAAAAAGAATCTGTGATGTCTTTTTAGAGAGAAGAAGAAATGGCGAGAGCTTGTTCTTCTACCATCTCCATTTCCCAAGCTGAGATCTCGCTAGAAAAGTAATTACTTACCCCAATAGACATAAATATTAACAATATTTTATTTTCTTAGAAAAAACAATTTTGACATTTTAAAATATCTTAAAATATTAATAAAATTAAATTAAATTTTAAATTTACTAATTTTCTGGAAGTACAATTAAATTTTAAATTTATATTTTCTCGAAATACAATTAAAATTTTTTAAATATTATAAATATTATAAATAAATTGAAAAAATAAATATTCAGATTTAAATTTAATATTTTGAATTTATTGTTTAGATTTTAAAATTTCAAAGGATTTAGTTTATTTAAATTTTAATCTTGGCTCTATAATATTTTTGAAAAAAAAAAAATAATGGTAGTTAAAAATAACTAGTATATTATTTTCGAACAAAACTTTTATTTTATGATAAAAATTGTCAATTCCATTAATGAAATTTATTTAAATCTCACTATGAAGAATGCTATTAAATAAATAATGATCTTATATTTTCTGAAATTGCAACACAGTTTTATAAGGAATATTTGATTAATTTTAAAAATATGCTTAATATATTATGTATCAATTAATAAAATGTAATTTTAGTTTAAAAATAAACTAAAGCAGGTATTTAATTTCTTAAATTATTTAAAAAATATTTAATTTGTATATTATATAAATAAAACAATTTATAACAAAATTTAAAAAAAAATGTCTACACGTACTAGAGAGTCCACTAGTTTAAAATAAACAAAAGGAGACAAGCACTATGAGATCCATATCTAAGTTTTCTAACATCTACCCGTCAACCAATCAGAACAGTCCATGTCATACGTACATAGAAGAACCTAGGGTAAAAACGTCATCTACAATTTTAGCAGCTGAGTTGACAGAATGTTATTGGCTGAAATATGAAGTGGACACATATGTGTCTAACTAAGCTTTTGTCCAGGGTTAAATTCTCAAATAATTCCACTTAAATGCAACTTACAAAATAAGGAATTAGCAATTTAGTGAGTCAAGTTACATCATATTAATAGCCTATTATGCTACGTGGCAAATTATCTATGGTTTATCTAGACGCTCTGCTTTCTTCCATCAAGTTATTCCCATATTGCCCTCGGTTAAACTGTTTAGGAAGTCAAATTTACCCCTATGTCTTTGTTAAGAAGACACGTGGACTAAGAAATTAAAAAGGCGTGAGATTTTCATTGTAACCGGATAAACCGGTGGTACGTTCTGCTAAGTGGGATGGAGTTAGGTTACAGAGAGAAAACGGGAGAAACCGGTAGGCTGTCGCGGGCGTAACTGAGAAGATTATTAAACGATATTGAAGAAGGGTAAATGGCATCCACCAAGCGTACGGGGAACGGACGTGAGACATTTTATTAAATTCCAGTTAACTGTTGAGTTAATCATAAACGAAGAGGAGAAATAAAAGTGGACCCAATGTGTAAATAAATATTATAACATAAAGACAAAGACAATTGCCATTATCTATCGTGTTATAGTTCTCACTATACATATAAATATTTCTTTTCAGGTATTTGTTCTTTAAACGTTTCAGGAATTTATTTCTCGGTTTTTAAATATCTTCTTAAATGCTAAAAATTATCATCAAACTGGTTTTTTCGAAGTTATTTTTTGGTGCAATGTTAATTTTATACCATTTTAAAATTTGTGACAACATTATAAAATATACAAAAATATGAAATCTACAAAGCAAAATTATGAATAGAAAACAACATAAAAGTTGAACATGAAAAAATGTCTAACTAAAGCTGAAACAATCCGACAAAGAAGTAGCCATCTCGAATGCTCAACATTATAGACATTGCATGTCATTGCAAGTATGAATATGAAATCAAACAAACACCATGCACCAAAAATAGTTTAGGAGTTAAGTCGATGGTTAAAAACAACATGGAAACTGGATTGGAATTGTTGAATTAAAGCAAGATAAAAGCTGGATAGTTAAATTAGTTTTAAAGATATTTGCAAAATTGAACTAAAATTTGTTTTCATTTGTAAGTTTGATAATTTAAATTTTTTTTTGTTTACTTCCATCAACTATATGAATTTATGCGAATAAATCTATTTCCACCCGTATTTTTTGGATCTTTTATAATTTACATAAACTGTGTTTTCTTCTATAAACTACATAAACTTCATAAATTATTCCAATTACAGAAATTTCGTTAATGTTTACACGTTAAATTGTTATTAAACCTTGTTTTACTTCGAAAATCTGGTTTTAATTTCAAAATAAATCTAAGTTAAAATCAGATTTTCGAATTAGAACCAGATTTAGTAGCTATTTAACACATAAACATTATTAGAATTTCTGCAATTAGAAGAATTTATGAAGTTTGTGTAATTTATGAAAGAAAAATACAATTTATGTAGTTAAAGGAAGACTCAAAAAGTACAGGTGGAAATAAGTTTAGTCGCATAAGTTTGTGTAGTTGACGGAAGTAAACCCCTTAAATTTTGCAAAACTAACTTTATATCTCTATTTTATACTTCAACAATAACTTTATTTACAATTTTGCCATTAACTTAAAAAAACAAAAACAACACAAATACCATTATGAACAAATTTTTCAAAAAAATTACAAAAATACCATCTTTTTCATTGCACACAACCACCATTGTCGTTGTTGTTGGAAGCTATTAATTCTATCGACACACCCACCTTTATACCTCTATTCTTTCATCAAATCTCATTCATCTCAACTTTTTTCAATTTCTCTCTCATTTTCTTCCAATTTCTCTCTTCACACTACATTCAAAAACTTCCAACTTTGCAAAGTTTCATCATTATCCGTTAAAACAAGCTTATGTGAGTTTATATCGGTCATCATTTAACTCGCGTATCTAAAAAACCAAGATCGAATGTTAGTTTTCGTGTTTTGCTTTCGATTATTTTTTCAGTTCATACAGTTACGAGAAGTCTGCTTTCTAATATATTTACAAAGCAGACTTCTCTAGCAGATTTCTCGAAGTGTTCTTTGTAAATATATTACAAAGCAGACTTTGAGAAATATGCTTTAATCGGAATAAATCTCTCTTTAAACGGAATAAACTGTTTTTCTCACTGAAACAGAAGTCTGCTTTGATAGGAATAAACGTCGCAAATTGCGAGAAATCTGCTTTGGTGACAAAAACAGTTTATTCCTATCAAATTAGACTTCTCAAGAGAATTCTGTTTTGATAGGAATAAACGTCGCAGACTGCGAGAAGTATGCTTTGGTGAGAAAAACAGTTTATTCCTATCAAAATAGACTTTTCTTGAGAAATCTGCTTTGATAGGAATAAACGTCGCAGACTGCGAGAAGTCTGCTTTGGTGAGAAAAACAATTTATTCCTATCAAATCACACTTCTCTTGAGAAGTCTGTGACGTTTATTCCTATCAAAGCAGACTTCTTCGCAGACTGCGAGAAGTCTGCTCTGGTGAGAAAAACAATTTATTCCTATCAAAGTAGACTTCTCAAGATAAGTCTGCTTTGATAGGAATAAACGTCGCAGACTGCGAGAAGTATGTTTTGGTGAGAAAAATAATTTATTCCTATCAAAGCACATTTCTCTTGAGAAGTCTGCTTTGATAGGAATAAACGTCGTAGACTGCGAGAAGTTTGCTTTGGTGAGAAAAACAGTTTATTCCTATCAAAGCACACTTCTCTTGAGAAATCTGCGAGAAGTGTGCTTTGGTGAGAAAAACAGTTTATTCCTATCAAAGCAGACTTCTCGGAGAAGTTTGCTTTGGTAACAAAAACAGTTTATTCCGATTAAAGCAGAATTCTCCGAGAATTTTGCTTCAGTAAGAAAATTTAGTATGTGTACAATGATCTAATCAAATTCATTAATTTTTACCACATATAATAGTCCAAATCGTTGTTGTTTGTGGGGAGTGGACTATTACAGAGACTTGAAATTTTTCAGTGGATAATATAAGAGGAGGAAAAATATTTGTAATTGATTATGATGATTACGTTGTTGATGAATATGAGAATAAAGTTTACTCGAATGATGAGAATTACATTCTTTACGATAAAGTAAAAGATGAATAAATTCAGTTTTAGTATTGAGTATCTCAAAAAATTAAGTTGCGAGCAAGGACAAAGTACAAAGTTTGCCGAGAAGTCTGCAAAGAAGCCTGCCGAGAAGTCTGCAAAGAAGTCTGCGAGATTTATACAACAAAATTTGTCGATATAAGTATGTAGTTTCTAAAACATGTGACCAATCAATTCAATTACTTAGAAGGCACAATGTTATCGATGTTGTGTTACAAAAACATCCAACACTATCCTGTTAACTTAGTATTTTGATGGAATTATTTATACATATCTTTAGATTTTGCAAATCGATTTATTGTTTTTCATTCAGTTCTTGTTCTTTCTTGTTATTAGGAAGTATACATTAAGTATATTAAATTAATATGCACTAAGTACTTAATTATGTATAAAAGTGTTTATGAAAATTTATAGTAATATTTATGTTTTTAATGGTTGTCATTTTGTAATTTTATAAGTATGATTTGACTTGAGCTGATTGAAAGGTGATTGACATACAACTAATAGTTTATTATAATTCTGAAAAATTGATTGAAAACTGACTGACAAGTTGGAGTGATGGGAGCTGGTGATAGGTACAATAAAGTTTACAAAAACTTATTTAAAATATAACCAAAAATACAAAAGAAGTCTCCAATTATTAATGAAGTCTACAAATGAAGTCTGCACTTGTAATGAAAACGTGTTATGAAATCTGTAACCTGTAATGAAGTCTGCAACACGAAAATTTATTGATTCAAAAACCAAAGTCAAATTCAAAACGTAAGAAAAAAACTCAAAAACATCCACAATAACTGTAAAACCACCATAACTTTCAAAAGGAATTTCAAACATCTATTGAAAATCTTAAAAAAATTATTAAAAATCACTTTAAAAACTACTAAAATAACAATATTATTTTTTGTGAATCTTTTTCCACATCTACAACAAAAGAAAATGAGAAATAAGATAAGAATATAAGAACTGTGCAACTGAAGTCTGCAACTGAAGTCTGTAACTGAAGTCTGCAACTGAAATCTGCATACCTATAATGAAGTATGCAACACAAAAATCCATTAATTCAAAAACCAATGTCAAATTCAAAACGTAACAAGACAACTCAAAAACAACAACAAAAAACTGTAAAATCATCATAAATCTCAAACATGTATTGAACATCTTAAAAAAAAATATAAAATATTAAAAACTACTAAAAATCACTTTAAAAATCACTTTAAACAATAAAATTAGTTTTTGTAAATATTTTTTCTAGATGCACAACAATAGAAAATGAAAAATAAGATAAAAATATAAGAAAAAAATTAAGAAAACAAAAAAAAACAATAAAATCTACAAAACCACGAAAAACGTAACAACTAGTAAAAATAACAAACTTACATCTTTAGATCTCATGACTTGCTTTTCCAGATCTACAACAATACAAGATGAGAAATAAGATAAGAATATAGGAAAAAACTTAAGAAAACAACAAAAACAACAAAAATCACAAAAACTACGAAAAACTTAAAAACTAATAAAAGCAACAAGCTTACGTTTTTAGATCTCTTCACTTCCTTTTCCAGATATACAACACTATAAGACGAGAAAGATTGTTATAAAAATAACAGAAGATCTAAACAATAAAAATATTCTAAAATCACAAACCCAAAACTATATAAACAAAAAAAAACTTATCTTTTTCATATCTCATGATTTTTTTCCAGATGTACAAAATAACAAGATGACAAAAAACATGAAAAGAGAAGAAGAAAAGAAAAGAGAGGAGGTAAAAAGAGAAGAAGATAAAATTTATCTTGTAGTCATTTTTGGAGGATGGAGGCTCTCACGTTTTATTTTTTGAAATGAAATTATGATAAAATTTTAGGGTTACCTTTTTTATATATGGAGAATTAAATTTGGTTAGGTTAAAAACTGTCGATTTCCGGTTTGCGCAGACTTCTCGAAGTCTTCAAAGTTTATTCCGGCTGAATCAGACTTCTCGGAAAAGTCTGCTTTAATATGAATAAATCTCGAAGACTTCTCGAGAAGTGTGATTTGGTGAAAAAACAGTTTATTCCGAGAAGTCTGTTTCGTATTTTTACATTACCCTAAACTTTAAATTGAAGAAAACCGGTTTAGTTACATTTAATTTCCGGTTTGCGCAGATTTCTCGAAAAGTCTGCTTTATTAAATCTACGACAACATCTCGAGAAGTATGCGTAACCCTAAACCTTAAATAATAAGATTCACTAAATGTGCGAAAGTTTTGTTAAAAATTGGATGAATATGTTGAAGATAGTTAAGTAAATGCAAAACTCAAACAATTTTCCTTTAAAAATTTGTAAATCTAAATTTTCAAATTTATCACATGATATTTCAAATTATAGAATGAATTCTCTACACGAACATCAACTATTAACCCACAACAAATAACAACAAAAACTAGCAAATATTTTATATCATTAGATCGAATTCAATCTCCTTATTTCTGAATTCATTATAATTTTTACGTGCTTTTGATATGTATATAAATTATGTTAATAACAATTTTAATTTTTTTAAAAAATATTTCATGATTTTTATTTGATTTAGGTAATTTATTTACAAAGTAGACTTCACGAAGTCTGCTTCAGACAGAATAAACTGTTTTTCTCACCAAAACAGAGTTCTCCGAAAAGTCTGCTTTGATCGGAATAAACCTCGCAAACTTCATAAAATCTGTTTCAACCGGAATAAATTGTTTTTCTCATATATTTTATCAATTCCCTCTTAATTTTGTTTTGAATTGGTGGATACTATAAAAGTTTTAACACATGTCTACGCCTACACAGATAAGTTTTGCACCTTCTTATTGGTCTTCAAAAAAAGAAGATTAATAATTTATAGTACGAAATTCTTTTAATTATGGTGTTAATATAACGTCTACTTTTTCTGATTTTCTGTTTCTCCGTATAATCTATTTTCCAACAAAATTGAAATAATAATGGTTAATCATAATCATACTTAATTATTGCTTAAGTTTTGACCTCCTCATCTCGTGGGAGTAAAACACTCACTTTCTCCACTGATCATTATTAGTGATAACAAATTTTTGTCACCAATTCTTACCGGTTCTGCATCCATTAATGTGCTTTTAAGTTATAAAGGAAATAAAAAAAATCCTCGTGCGTGAGATAACTTTTGGATAACAAGAAATCTCCGACATTAATTAAAGACCAATCATCACGTTCATAAGTTTTTTTTTTCTATAAAGAAAAAGAAATTTTGTCTCATAAGTAGCAATGTGGGTAGAATGCTTTTCTTTATATATTAGTCTTCTTATTTATAGCATCACAGGCTACATAACCGTAATCAATTAAAAATTCAGAACCATTAAAATGTTAGCATACATAAAACAACAATTTATATAGTTTTTAGATTGATTACTAGTTTAATATAATCACTCACACAATACTTACAAATATTATTAGATTTTATCGGACCACATATCATTCTCTAATTTGTATACATCTAATCAAATATGATTCTGTGTTTAGGAAAGGAAACGGCACGTGTAAGAGAAACGCGTGTGAGAATTAGGAGAGTAATAGCAATAATGGAAGGGACCCAAATGACCAAACTTGTGCAGTGGGAAAATGAGAGTGCATTTACTTTGTTGTGTTTTGTCTGCGTCGCTCTTTTAATTGTTTTCTATTTTCAAAAAGTTATTAAACTCTAATCTCATGTTGCATTCACAGGGCACAAATGCTAACTATCATATTATATATATGCACTATTTCATATTTGGTTAGTAACTTAATTCGTATCAATGAGTGTATACAACTTTTTTAAAAAATATATTAGGAAGTTCATTAGTTAAAATCTCTCTGCAATGCGAACTCGGATTTGTGCTGACGCATGTTTTGAATTTTCAGATAATCGGTTGATTGACTATAATTCGTTTTATTCCTCGAATCATATCTTGCATGTTTATCTATATATTGGCATATTGGTAGGGCACCAAATTATGCATATATTTAATGAAAATTTGTTACGTATACAATTTATATTATTACAAAATCCGCTGAGCACATTTTCGTTATTAGCTAAGAGTGGGAGGTGACTTCATCAATAGGTTTTGACTAAAGTACATCGTTGGTAATCTTAGGAGACAGCAACATATACATATAGTTTTTGTAAGCCTTCGTAACTTGGCATGTCGTTGATAAACACGATGACAAACTTTATTTCGAATCTCGTTTTATGAAAATGATATATAAAATACAAGCAGAGGTGGATTCCTTATGTTTGGTTTTGTGTGTGGTATAGACTTATAGGATAAAGGAAAAAAATAGCAATAGTTATTATTGACTTATTGTATTATATGTAAATGAAAACACTGAGGATATTCGGAATATTGAGCTATGCGTCAATTGATAAGAACAGGAGAATAACATTGGTCCAGTTTCGGACTTATGGGATGCTACGAACCGTAGATGTGTCTTTTTTTTCTTTTTTTTTTCCTTTTCTGATAACTATGTTTTGTGGCCCTTTTTTCTGAAACATTTATTTTATTAATTTTAGGAAATGTGGAATTCCTTCACAGCCATACCTAAGATATTTTTAACAATAAAATTTAAATATTTAATTAAGTTCAAAATTTTATGATTAAGACCACCGTTTTTATTGGACCAGTCATGTAAATATGTTTCCACTTTTCTCTTGAATCTGAATTTGAGAGTAAAAACAATTGCATTCATCAACTAAAATATTTATGTCTCGACTTAACTAATAATTAAAAAAATTCTAACATAATATGCATTTTTGAAAAAAAAAAAATAGAACATACAAAATGAAATGTGTTGAAACTATTAAGAAACCGACTATACAAGATAAGGTTTTATGGGATAAGCATAAATAGACATGTGTACATGTATTAAAGGAGTAGCTGCGTCAATGATCATTATGGAAGAAGCAGAAATACATCTTCCACCCCGTGAGAAGAACATTAAGCCAAAATGAAAACACAGATAAATTGTTTTTCTTCTCTTTCTTTTATTACACATGTGATGTTGTTACACATGTGTCTTTTTTTTTGTTCAGTTTTTTCAGTTGAAGATGTTAATCCTTCAAAAGTTCTTCATGAAGAGCATCTCCAAGAGAAAAGCGACATATTGAGAGAGCATTTAAGTAAGAAGGGATCATTGCTTCCTTGTGGATCAACTTAGATTCAATGTCGTAAATTCTTAACCTTTTGAATCGACTATATATATTTCTTTGTATTCAAGAAATGACTGTTTTACTTTATGATATGTGTATCGTTTATTCGTTTTGCTGAATTATTTTAATATGTAGATATAGTCATTTCACAAAGTTGTGTCACGGAAAATGAATAATACAATCGTTTACATTAATTACATGAATTACATGATTGAGCATTATAAAACTAACAAGATGATTATTTGTTAATGTATTTTAATTGATTTAGACTTTTTTTTGTAAAATTTATTGATTTCAATATTTAACATGTGAATTTTTAAATCTTTATCAAAGTCTTATGTTATCGGTTATATGATTATAAAATTGTATTAAAATCAAGTGTTAATCAAGCCAAACATTTACATATGGATTTGATTTTCAAGTGAATCTATATCTCTAATATATTATTTGAGAAACTTTTTAACAAACTAATCTTACCTGACGTGTTAATAACAAAAATATCATGCTGGCGGGTCAACACCACAGCGAGTTTCAGGTTAAATATATAAAAGAGTTTAACTTATTAGAATAATTACAATACATGTCACTGATATTAATTTTGTTATGGAATAAATATAATTTATTCAACTAACCAAAAAATAATATTACATTTACAAAAACAATAATTTTTATTTCTTTAAATTTTTATATGTTAATTTATAAATAATTTCAAATAAATATAAATATATTTAAATTACTACCGTAATCCCTAATATATTATTTGAGAAATATTTTAATAAAATAACCTTATTTTGACATGTTATTAACAGAATAATTACAATAACTTTTAAATAAATATATAAATGAGTTTAACTTATTAGAATAATTACAAATATATCATTGTTATTAATTTGGTTATAGAATTAATATATTTTATTAAGCTAACAAAAAAATACTATTAAATTCATAAAAAATAATAATTTTTTTTTTAATTTGTATATACAAAAACTAATGTTAAAATTAATTTTAAATAAAAGTCAAAATTATATAAATATTTAATTTATATTTACTAATAAAATATAATTTACGAATATTTTTCCCCACGCATGGCGTGTGTATGAATCTAGTATATATTAATTGAGAATATTTTAACAATTTACAAGTGTGTCACGCTGATGTGTCAGACTATTAGAGCATTTTAAGATAAATATTACCTAAGACATTATTTACTAGAATATTTACGAAAATTGCCATTATATAGTATATTATATGTAAATCCCTAATATTTTGACATATAATCTATTTTTGTAATAAAATATAAATACAATATAAAACAAAACATAAAATTTGAAAAAATAGTGAAACAAAATATAAAACAAAAGTTTAGTTTAATTGAATATTTATCATATGTATAATTTTATTCAAAATAGATATAATTTAAGTATATTTGTAGAATCCAATTGTATTGCCTATTTCATTTTCGTAATCAATATTAAAAAATTTTAAAAAATTATTTTAAATATGAGATAAATTATATATATATATATATCTGATTTAAATTAACAAAATAAATAATTAATTATTATCTGTGAATATTTTTTCCATAAATCTAGTTTTAATGATTTGGAAATATTTCTATAAAAATTTAAATTCGAGGAAAAACTTTTGAATTTACAAATCTTAGTTAAAATTTAAAACCATTGAATTTTACTTGAATTTCTATACATATTTTTAACTCAACTAAAATAAGAAAACTGAAAACCAATAACACCATATTAGTTTTTGTATTTTCAACCTTTAAATATTTTCAAATCCATTAAATGAATAACACATGATTTCAACTTAAATTTTAAAATCCGTGATCCGATAATACATACTTTTGTTTTGATTATAAATAAATTAAAATCTATAAACCAATAACTCATACTAAAGAAGAATATAAGAAATTTAAACTTGCGAACCTTGTTGTTCTCCTTGGAGAAGAGGAATGGGGGCAAAACTGGGGATATAGGTGAGGTGAGAAGGCCATAGATCAACCACAGAGTCTATTGGAATCTTCTTGGCCACATGTTGCTTTATAACGTAGATGCAAGCACGTCCAGTTTCATCACAAGTAGACACAAATAACCTCTTATTCTTATCATCTACCAAGTAACTTGGCTGAGAGTAAAGACATTTGTGTTGTAAACTTGGGAAGTTGGGTATTGCAACTGTCATTAGATTTATCCACACCACATCATCTCCATTCCTATCAATCTTTTGCCTTGTCACAAGAATATCAATCTTTTTTGTCAAATAAGATTGCCTTAACAACGAAAAGCGATCTCCTTTGAAAACAGTCAGGACTTTAGTATATCCGAAATCTTCTCCAGTGCCACAAGGTAGAGGACAAAAGGTTTTCAACATCTCCTTTGAAAAATCAAAGCTTCGGATGAAATCTTCACGAGTAGGTGAATGATACGAAATCCAGTATAAATTTCCAGACAAGGAAATAATACTATCTAACTCTGGTACACACCAATCTTTGTAAGGAGAATCAATAAACTTGAAAGCATCAGATTTGCATTCGTAGATGACAATTCTTGGGTAGAAATTGCCACTAACATCGAAACATAAATCAAACCCAAAAATCTTGTAACCATTTTGGGGTCTAACGTTGTCGTATCCTATGCCACAGAACCTAAACTTGTTAGTCTCTATTAATCTCTTCTGTCTTAAGCAGGGGTTCCAAATCGCAAACTGTTTCTTCTTCCACACGCCAGATAAGAACAATCCATCGCAATGAACTAAGCTGGAACATGGAATGTCCACCTTTACATCACGAATCTCGATTATCGGCTCGTCGGCGTCGATATCGACGATTTCTATCGAAAAAATCTTGGAATTGGTACGTAAGATGAATTGAGGGCGTGAGCGAGCCAAGTAGTTCATCAAGAAACTCTGGTCTTCCCAAAAACCGTACCAAGACTTACATACTGCTCTGGATCGAGCAAGTGATTTCGTTGGCAGCCTACAAAATATCTCTCCGATCAACTCCGATGGTAACTTCTCCATCGCCGCCACCATTAGGTCTTTTTGATCAGTGCGTTCGCAGAGAGACAATATTAATAAATCTTCAAATTTCGTAATAAAGAAATGACCTTTTGCGTAATGATTGGAACATACACAAACTTTGTTATTTTGGCCCACAGAAATGATTTTGTATGAAATGATAATGGGCTTTATTATTTTGGCCCAAAGAAACACACTAGATCATGGTATGACGTCTTCTAATTGTGTATAAAAGATAAGAACAAAGAGTTGCTCTGATACTAGGGTTTAGGTGCAGGCGTTTACAAAAAAAAAAAAACTTTCCAGAATGAGTGCACGTGTAAGAATTTTAGACAAATGTGTAAGAAGAATTTAGTGGGATATTGTCTCTCTTCTCTCTCTCTCTCTCGTTGTGTACATACTTCTTCTTCTCTGTTTCAGATGATGATTTTGACTTGTTCTTCCTTTCTTGTTGTGTTTGGCAGGTGCAAGACAAAATCAGTGATTGTCTTGAGATTCTAAGGGAAGCAAAACAGATAGAGACCCAACTGCAACAATCTTTTAAGGTTGCACCTCATATAAACGTATCAAGAACTTGTGATATCGACTCGTGGCTTCAAATTTGGAAGGAAACTCGTGAAAAGAATCTAGAATACTACACTTGTTTACTCTGCCCCGCCGGGAAATCCATGCGTAAAAGGAATGTTGCAGACCGTAAGCGCAAAAAAACTATAGAAAGTGTCATTTTTTTTTGGATGTTTGAGTGAAAAATATTTTGTGATATGTGTGCAGGTATTAGAGGATTAGCTATGTTAAAGATCTTTATGGAAGATGCAGAAATAGATATCCCATCCCGTAAGAACATTAAACCAAAATGAAAACACATATAAATTGTTTTTTCTTTCTTTTCTTTTTGTGTGATGTTGTTACACTTTGTCTTTTTTGTTCAGTTTTCTCAGTTGAAGATGTTAATTCTTCAAATCTCGAAGCTCTTCATGAAGAGCATCTCCAAGAAAAAATCGACATATTGGAAGAGCATTTAGTTAAGATTCGAGTGAAGCATCGCTTCCTTGTGGAACAACTTAGATTCAACGTCAATGAATTTAGAGCTTGTCTTTCAAGATGAAAGGACACGACACATGGAGATTTTGTTCCAAAAAGTCCCAACTTGTTCTTTGGTTTTGTCTTCCCTCTCTGGGAGCTCTTTTTATTTTAAATTACATTGGCTGCTTCTTCTTTTATTAATTTTCAACGGTTTAACTAACACTAAATGTTGTAATTTTTTCTTCTTCCGACAAAAAGTATAATGTTTTTTATACATCCAAATCTTTGAGAACACTGTTTATCAATCTGATCGAAAAATCTCAATCCGGAAAAGAGCACGTGGAATTGCTAAAAGTCACACACGAGAAGCTAAGTTTTATATATGTCACTACAACCAAGGATAAAAGACAGACAGAGACATGCCGAAGCAGCGAATTGCAGAGACGTCAGTACCCGGTGCCTTAAGGAGGCCACACCGAGTTTGATGAACTTGTTCAAAGATTCATCGAACGTGGTTCACAATCAGCTCTACTAGTGGTTTAAGGGCTGAAACCACATCACTCATCAAAGCACTCTTACGAGAAGAATCATTGTTGATCTCACACAATAGCTGCTGCAGTAGTGAAAGAAACATGCCTTGGCTAAGGGTAAGTGCATTCATCGCTAGTAGTCCATGAAGATCAACCTGAATTGGCACAATAAAATTTACCAATTTTATAAAATCATATTTTTGATTTTCGAACTTTGATTTTAATGAATAGTTAAAAGATTATTTCAACTATTCGATTTATTTAGTATTTTTTTTATATGTATATTGTTAAAAAATCAAAAATATATGTATGAAAGTGTATTTGATAACTAAAATAGTAGTACTATAATTAAAGAGTTAAATTAATGAAATAATTAGAATTTGTATTTTGTAATGAGAATAAGAATAGTTAAATTAAGAAAATAAAAATTAGAAAATAGTAAAACAAATGTGGGTTTGACAAGTTATCTCTAATGTTTCTGGTCTAATATACAGAACATATATTAATACAATTATTTATAATTTTATAAAAAGAGGTGATATGGATTGCTCATCCCATCTAATTGGTCAATGTATTAATCTATGTTGCAGAATATACTGAAGAGATTTGTACAGCCAAAATGGAATATATATGATGATAATCTCCTATATATTAAAGGAAAAGTATATTGAGAGTGAAAATTGCTTAGGTGTCATCACCCTATTCACTCTCAACAATTTTACTAATTAATTTAATTTTAAATATAAATTATTTATTTTATTATCTAAACATCTTAATTAGATAATTTAATTATAGAATTTAATTAGTTTTCAAATACTATTTAATTTTCAAATATACGCAGATTCAAAAATTAGGAAATTTTGAGTTAGTAAATTACACATTTAATTACTTGCCAATTTTAAAAATAGAAGATTGTTTTTTTAAATAAATAATTAATTATTGTACACATATATAAGGAAAGTAAATATGTCGAATTTTTATAGATATAGAAACTTCATTAACACTACTTAATGAAGATTTTTATATTATATGCAATTTTACTTTTTAACTCAATAATTAAATTCAATATATTGTAGTAATAATTGTTTTATAGAAATATATATATTGTGTAATAATATAGTCGGCATATCTAAATCACAAATCATATAAAAATTATATCACTCAATTTTTTTTGTTTCCAAATAATCAATATATTTACAAATAAAATTTTATATTATATCATTTGTTTGTAATATTAAATTTGAATAACTAATAATTATTTTTTAGTATGACTACTGTATATATAAGTAGATTCTATAACATAACAAAATTAATTAAAACTACTAATTTTATTAATTTAATTTAAAACATGTTTCAAATATTTTACTAAAAAATTTATAAATATATTTTTGATTAACGTATCGCAAAAACAACGTTAAAATAATGCAATATTATTTGAATAATATATAATAATAGTAATATCATTCTTTTATAATAGAGTAATACCCTAAAATAGCACCATTTTAAATATATCTTCCAAATTTAGTACAATAAAACTAAAATTCCCAAAATAGCATAAATTATTATGTAAAAATAATTATTTACCTTAAATAAAATATATATAAAATTAAAACATAATATTTGGGTTCACTTTTTCCAATTTAGGGTTTAATTTTTTTTCATTAGGAATAAGTTTTCAATTATTTTAGTATTAAATTTGTGTTATTTTTGGAAATTTAAATGACTAGTGCTATATTTGGAACAAAAACTTGAAATGGTGTTATTTTAGTTAATTGTCCTTTATAATATATATATATATAATATTTTAAATTAAAATATATTTATAATTTTTTCATTCAAATAATAAAAAAATTTAAAATATTAATTTTAATATGTGCATAGCACGTGTAGTATTCTAGTGAAAATGAAATGGCAAGTCTCGTGCAAGATATTGACACAAAATATCACTGCAACAGAGTTCCCATACCACACTAACATTGGTCTTCCAATTATAGTAACAAACAGACACATTGCAGGCATGAGCAACATTGATTTAGTAGCCTCCATTCAATGCATCATGAAATTACCTCTTAGTTTGTCTCTTTCTCTCTCCCATTTTTATAGTTTTGATATTCACTCATCAAATCTAATCGACCATAGCCTAGCTATACTCATTATTCTCCAATATTTCTGACCAAACATGTAACAGACTTAAACCCTAATAAATGATCACCCGTACACCTAAAAGACACCCTCATGTAATGATAAAACAACCATCTTTTTGTCTTTCCCTTTGTTTCCATCAAACTCAGTTATAATTCCTCTATAGCTATTCTTTCTTAAAACCTCAGCAACCTCAAAAATTCTCTATCTTTCTACGGTTATCATCATCCTACACTCCTACTCTTTCTCGCTTCTGAATTAATATATACAGTACTCCCTATTATATATCTTTGTTTATACCATGCAGGAAAGCAGTATCATCATCGTTAATCTCCATCTCTCGGAGGATATGAAAAGGACACACGTGGCAAGTTTCAGAAGCAGAAATACTCGAGAAGAAGAAAAAGAAGACACTAATGGTGACAACAGAATCATCATGAATCAGTACAAGGACTACGAAGCAGGGGTGCTCCCATGGCCTCCCAAGAACTATACTTGCAGCTTCTGCAGGAGAGAGTTTGGATCTGCTCAAGCACTTGGAGGCCACATGAATGTTCACAGAAGAGACAGAGCAAAACTCAGACAGATCCCTTCTTGGCTCTTTGAACCTCACCACCACACTCCTACTCCAAGCCCTAACCCTAAACCTAAATCTAGATCTTCTTCTTCCTCTTCAAAAACACCAGCTCTTGAGCCTCCCGTAACCAACCAGGGATTTGAAACAATTCCTTTTTCTTCTGCTCGGTTTGATCTTTTGGATAATACTAGTAGCTATGGAGATTTGATGATGATTCGAAAGAAAAGCAAGAGCAATGTATATATCAGGGAGCTCAAGAAGAATGCCATGGATTCATGTCATGCTGCAAAATGTGAGATAAGTCGCCGGGATCTGATGAACAAGAAAGATGGAGTCATGGGATTGAATCTTGGGATGGGTTTAAGGGAACCAAAACAAGTTCTTGATTTGGAGCTTCGACTTGGCTACCTTTAAGTAACTTTGATTAATGATTTCACTACAAATCAAAGTATATATCAGATATGTATGTATATGTAGCTGAGTAGTGAACAAGAGATTGTGATTACATTTATTTAGGCTAATTATCTTAAATGCTAGTACAATTTATGTAAATGGAAGTAAAAAAAAAATATTAACAAAGTTTGGGAAAAAAACCGATCCACTTTCTTGCTGGGGGTGTCTACCATTTTAAGATTATTTTTTTTGAAAATTCAAGAATCTAATTTTTTGTATATTTCTTAATGATTTTACCAACAGTGATTACATCCTTAATGAGAGAATCGATTTGATCTTATGGATGTTTTATTTTACTTCAATACAAAATTCTTGATGAACAAAGCACCAACGTTTGGTTTTTTATACTTTACTATTGGTGGTACATCTGTCAATTTCAATCATTCCATATTCAATGTGTAAATATGAAATTTTACAATATAATTTATATAATAGTCCATCTAGATACATAGTATACGTTGAGTAGCAACTAGAAAAAGATTAGAGAAAGTTGGTTGCATGTGTGTGTTAGTTTTAAGAAAGAAAAAAAAGTGATAAAGCTTGCAATATTATTTATAGAGATGGGTTGATGAGACACCAACGCATGCGACAAAGTGGTACAATGAAACATATATAAATATGGATAAAGATCAATTGACTCATGAACAGTTAATGTTTTCATCTTTTACACTCCCCATCACATACAATGCTTAGTTTTACATATGTTTATGCCAATTTGGAAATAAAATATGTAAATCAAGGAATACTTCATCTTAATTTGCCAATTTGGAAATAAAATATGTGTATACATATCTGATATTAAGTTTGAACTATATGTATTCCATTTCATGGCTTGTGATTAATACAAGTGTTTTTTTGGCTAGGAAATTCTTCATAACGACTATAGATAGTACTGTAATATTATAAACATGAATGTACAGACAGATCAAGAGCCAAGATTGTAGGAGACAAGATTAGAAAAAATAGAAAACAGTGATGTGAAAAGGAAACAAGAAAATGGAATGTTTGGTCAACACATTTGAGTGTTTGTGGTTTTCAAAGCATAGATTAATTTTGACATTTTTCATCTTCCCAACAATTTTAATTTAATATACAACAATCCATCACCTTTCCCATTTTAGAATCTATCACTTTCTTCTGTAATTTCTACTTTCCCGACCCATTCTTCCCTTTACAATGAATAATAATTGCATTGAAGAGTTTATTTGTGCTTGAGTGATGTGAAAGGTGAGAGTTTGTCATCATGCCCCCTTATATTTCTCTTCTTCTTACAAAAGTGCCCCCAAATTTCTCACAATAGTCACTTTTCATGTCAATTTATACACCCATACCATAATGTGTTTAGAATTTGATTGTTAATTAGACTAACAGTGAGCAATTAATTTGAGCAAACCCAGAAATTATTTGGTTAAAAGTTGTAGGATTTGTTAGCTGTCCAAACACATTGACTTCTGTCTCGGTCTCCAAAATCACAGCTTCTATAGTTATGTCTTTTCACAGATTATGCCTGATGTGATTAATCTCTCGGATAGCGTGAAGCATTATACACTAATTATATGGTATATTGAAAATCTAATGTGAGAAAGTTTCATATTTCGATCAAAGCAAACAAAAGAAAATGTGAACGAACTTATTACAGTGATACAAAAGAAACGTCAAGATGAACTTATTAGTATGTTAAAAAAACTTATTAATATGTTAAAAACATACATGTATATATATATATTATGCACATATTAAAATTAATATTTTAAATTTTTTTATTATTTGAATGAAAAAATTATAAATATATTTTAATTTAAAATATTATATATATTATAAAAGAATGATATTACTATTATTATATATTATTCAAATAATATTACATTATTTTATCGTTGCTTTTGTAATACGTTAATTAAAAATATATTTATAAATTTTTTAGTAAAATATTTGAAACATGTTTTAAATTAAATTAATAAAATTAGTAGTTTTAATTAATTTTGTTATGTTATAGAATCTACTTATATATAGAGTAGTCATACTAAAAAATAATTATTAGTTATTTAAATTTAATATTACAAATAAATGATATAATATAAAATTTTATTTGTAAATATATTGATTTTTTGGAAACAAAAAAAATTGATTGATATAATTTTTATATGATTTGTGATTTAGATATGCCAACTATATTATTACACAATATATATATATACATATATATTTCTATAAAATAATTATTACTACAATATATTGAATTTAATTATTGAGTTAAAAAGTAAAAATACATATAATATAAAAATGAAATTAAATAGTGTTAATGAAGTTTCTATATATATATATATATATTTAAATTCGACATATTTACTTTCCTTATATATGTGTACAATAATTAATTATTTGTTCAAAAAACAATTTTCTATTTTTAAAATTGGCAAGTAATTAAATGTGTAATTTACTAACTCAAAATTTTCTAATTTTTGAATCTTCGTATATTTAAAAATTAAATAGTGTTTGAAAACTCATATTACTACAATATATTGAATTTAATTATTGAGTTAAAAAGTAAAATTACATATAATAAAAAAATGAAATTAAATAGTGTTAATGAAGTTTCTATATATATATATTCGACATATTTACTTTCCTTATATATGTGTACAATAATTAATTATTTGTTTAAAAAACAATTTTCTATTTTTAAAATTGGCAAGTAATTAAATGTGTAATTTACTAACTCAAAATTTCCTAATTTTTGAATCTTCGTATATTTAAAAATTAAATAGTGTTTGGAAACTCATATTCCTACAATATATTGAATTTAATTATTGAGTTACACAGTAAAATTATATATAATAAAAAATGGAATTAAATAGTGTTAATGAAGTTTTTATATATATATATATATATAAATTCGACATATTTACTTTCCTTATATCTGTGTACAACAATTAATTATTTGTTTAAAAAATAATCTTCTATTTTTAAAATTGGCAAATAATTAAATGTGTAATTTACTAACTCAAAATTTCCTAATTTTTGAATCTTCGTATATTTAAAAATTAAATAGTGTTTGGAAACTCATTAAATTCTATAATTAAGTTATCTAATTAACATGTTTAGATAATCAAATAAATAATTTATATTTATAATAAAATTAATTTATAAAATTGGTTAGAGTGAATATGGTGATGACACATAAGCAATTTTCACTTTCAATGCTTCTCCTTTAATATATAGTAGATTTAATATTACATAAAAACCAAAATATTTAAAATATATAAATGTTTATATCTATACTTCTCAAAATTAACATATTAGCATAGTTGAAACAAAATTCATAAAAGCTAGAATAACCCGAATTTACTAAATCATCTAAAATATTTATGGCTTTCTACTTTAAAATGAATTCAAAATAACCAAAACTATCCAAACCAAACCGAACAAAAAATTGATTTCTATATGGTTTTTAGTGTCTTATATCCAAACGATTTAAAAGTTGAAAAATTGATCAAAAACCAAAGTGATTATCGGAATTCTGGTAATAATATAAGTTTATACTACAATACTCGATTTTGCAGTCGCCATTATTGATTGTCTCCTTAGAATCCAACATGTGACCCTCCATTGTCTACCATTCACATCTTTTGGTTCATTCGATTACTTTGGACATTAACTGCATTTTTTCTCTTCGTTTTATTTTTATAAGCACTTATTATTTAAAACGTTTTTTCTTTATTTCATATTAAGTATGGTTCTTAATATTATCGAGAAGTTTGGAATATTTTATGTATAATAAAAAATATTATAAGTATTTAAGAATATGATATGAAAACAGCTGAAAAAGAGAATAAATTTATGTTTTTTTTTATATAAATACATTTTTAAAATTGTAAATCTCATGAAATTGCATTCTATTGTAAACGTTTGCTGGAATGAAACAGCAAATTACGAATCTTTAATTACCAAAACATAATTTGTTCAGGAATTTTGTTGTTCTAATTATATTATCCACTGTGGTGCATAAACTTCTTTCTATAAGCAATTTGTAAGATAGTCTACACTCCATACAAAACCAAAACTTTTAAAATTAGGGTCAATTTGGGAACTAGCCTAGTTTGACTAAATGATATGCTTCTATAGTCTTTTAAAAAATCATATTGATTCTATTTATAGCACTTAGATGAAAAAATACCCTAGTTTAATATCAATTTACTGTTTATATTCAGTTTCTTTCTTTTCTCTATGGAACTGTTTATAATGTAAACGTAATTATTATGCAAAACATAATCTTTCCCAACGGAAACTTTTCAAAATGATTAACGAAAAGCTAAAGTTTAAATTACCGAGAAACTTTGTTAGAGATTAATCAATCTAAACTTATCAATGCAAAATAACAAAAAGAAATCTAATCCCTAAATACTTAACCCTAAACCATATACAATCAATTTTAAAACCAAAATTATAAACTCTAAACTCTAAGACCTTAAACAATAAAACTTAAACCCTAAACCTTAAAAGTTAAAAACTAAATCCTAACCATAAACCTAAACCCGTACTGTTAAACTCATAACCCTAAACCATATATAAACAATAAATTATAATATTTTTTTAAATGTGTATTGAAATCATCATTTTATGTGAAACATGTAAACTTATAGAAAATACAAAATGAAGTGTTATATTTTCTATACAGAACAATGCATTTTAGTTGAAGTTTATTTTCTTTGAGAAACTTGTATGCGTTTCTAACATTCAAACCATGTCATATGCGAAAAAATCCACATTTTTTTATAGTTAGATCTTGAGATTGAATCAAATTTTTTTTTAAAAAAGATAAATGTAAATAAGATGGGGGAGGTGAAATATTTACAAAGAAGATAAAAAAAATGAAGAATGTGTGGAAGTGAATGATGTAGGTTAAAAAGTATTATTATAGTTTACACATAAAATATGCAATTAAAAATATCATGACTATATACATCTTTAATTGAAAGTTTTATGGCCATTTGCTAATTTCTCATTTCTATATTAGAGGGGAAACAGGCAATCTGGTATTATATTTCTTAAAATTATAGTTCATCATATTATTAAACGATAAGTATGGCCAAGACTATATATAATGGTGGAAAATTAAAGTATTTTATATACAAAGATGACAGAATACGGTAGACCAAATAAACTAATTGAAATAGTATCATATTATATGTGTTTAAACGATCATTATATTGAGTGAACATATAAAATAAGTCGACCCAAGAATAAAGAACCCTTCTCTGTCTCTCTCATCATAATGTTCCTTTTATAAATCTCACCTAAAGACATGCACCAAACACTTCACCATCATCATTTCTCTTACTTTTTCCTCCATCCCATTTACTAGTTCCCTCGTGCACATCTCCGACGATCCCAATTCTAAGTCATCACTTCTTCCAATCTTTTCAACATCTCTAAAAAACCAATCTTAAAAAAAGACATAAAAGAGAACAGAAACAAAAGAATCCTTCTTCATTTCGTTTGTACAAAACAACATAAAAGTCTTCACATTTTTTGTATGTTTCGTCGATGGCATCTTCCGGTAACGGTACAGCGACGGGGACAGGTTCACCGTGCGGCGCATGCAAATTTCTGAGGAGGAAATGTACATCGGATTGTATATTTGCTCCGTACTTTTCGTCGGAGCAAGGAGCAACAAGATTCGCAGCTATTCACAAGGTTTTTGGAGCAAGCAACGTTTCTAAGCTCTTGCTCAATGTCCCAATCCATGATCGATGTGAAGCTGTCTGCACAATCGCTTACGAAGCTCAGGCTCGTCTTCATGATCCTGTTTATGGCTGTGTCTCTCATATCTTCGGTCTCCAACAACAGGTAAATTATATAACCTAGCAACCGTGTGTGTGATCCAACAATGATTACTATAGACTAAATTTCATAACCATTTGAAAATGTGTTTATGTAGTTTTAAGAAATGTTTCATCGATGGTAATCAGTTTTTGTGGTGACATTTTTCTTTCTTGCGTTTGGCATTTTCGACTCGCCAAATTGTGAGTAAATGAGACACTGATCACTCTTTCCGTTTCATAAGATGGATGTTTCGAAAACGTTTAAAAAATTCTTATGATTCATTTATTATTCTTGGAAATTGAACTATTAATTATAACGATGTAAATTACCATTTAAATTTGCATGTATAGGAATAGCAAATCATTTTCCTTTTTGGCAACACATTATGCAATTTTAATAAGGATAAATAGACTATTAATTAAGAACATATATATAGGTGGCTTACTTGCAAGCACAAGTCATGCAAATGAAGGCACAGATCGCCAGTCACCAGACGTCAGCCGCCGAAGATCTAAGAAACAGGTCGGAGAGTATTCACCAGTTTATGTCGTGGCAACAAACTAATAGCTCTCCAATTGGTCGTACATACTCAACACCGTATAACCATCATAATCCTTACTACGGTCACTTAAACCCTAACAATCCAGTCTCGCCACAGAGCTCGTTAGAAGAATCTTTCAGCAACACGAGCAGTGATGTCACCACATCTACTAACGTGCGAGAGACTCATCAAACCGGAGGAGGTGTATACGGTCAAGGCGGGTTAGGGTTTCACGAAGGATATCCTAACAAGAGGAGATCAGTGAGTTACTGTAATAGCGATTTAGGTGAGCTTCAGGCTTTGGCTCTTAGAATGATGAAGAACTAATTAAGATATATAAAAAAAGAAGAAATAAGATGTTTTTCCTTTGACAAGAAAACATTCCATGCATGTGGATTTTATCATCAAAAAACTTGTCTATACATCCCTGTTTGTTTTGGGGTTGCTAAAAAAAACAACCACGGCCAAAAACAGTGACTAATTCATATTTATATATTCTGTAGTTATTGGTTTAACCAGTAAGTGATTGTAAATTTATAATTACCAATCAGATTTTTATGAGTAATTGAAATTACAACCAAAATTTTAGTATATAGTATTAATTTCTACAACCAACAGTGTACCATAAAACCTGAAACTAATCGAACAACAATATGAACACGACGGTAGCATATCTTTTATAGTGTCTATATGTACAATAAGATCGATATATCTTATGATTTTTTTTTGCAGAAAGCAAATCAACTATTGAACAAAGAATTCAAAAACAGAAAAAGGTTGAGTCATTACAAATAGTGTAAACGAAAAGAAAAGAATTGGTTATATAGCTCAATGGTATCATTTGATAATCAATATATATATATATATATGCTTTTATTTGACTAATTAATGATGATTTCATTTTTAGATTATTATACAACATGTTTATGACGCAGAAACTTTTTATTAATTTATAAATGGATAGATTTAGTAAACATGTTTACCTAATATTAACTAAGCAGTGTCTAGTTAATTATGATAGCATCATTGCCCCCATATAAATTGTAGTGGTCCTAGTAGACAAAGTGTCCCCTAAATTGTATGCAATCTCTTAAATTAAATTTAATCAACGATCTTTGAATAGTTTTGCTTTATCAACTTTAATCAATCTCATCTAATTCTAAGCCGATTCCCCACCAAGAAGCTTCGGTTGTCCACACCTAAAGTCCTAAGTGCTCTTTTAGTCTTTTAAGAAACGACTTTATGGTTTGTAATCTCGAGGTAACCTACTCAATGCATTTTAAACAATTTATTTATAGTGTCGTAACAATTTATTAACAATTTGCTTCATTTTAAATATATTAAAGGCTTTTTTGCGTATAAATTGAATTATTTTTTTTTTGTTAGAGTTAAAAAAATTATTTGTTCTCTATTTAAAAATAAGTCAACCAATAACAAAAGAAATACATAATATAAATACCAAAACAAATAAAGTAAAAACTAAAATCATCACTTATAATGATACAAAAACCATCTGTTATTATACAAAAAAACGGAGAATTAATTAACTGTAATTTGATAGTCTACCTTTTGTTTAACATTTGGCATGTTCAGTAAATGTGTCATTTTATTATTCCATGATTATCATGTAAAAATTAATGTAGGTTATTGCGACATGTATAATGACGATTGGAAATTTTGAAACAGTGCAACATCTTATTATATACGATAATTCGGCGATGCCCCTATTCTTAGTCAAGCCGTTTATGTGTGTATGTTTGTTAAATAATATCCAAAATCTTCGAGCCCATTACCAATGACTAAATTTATCAACTCTTTCTATTTATATAAATATAGAAAGATCAAAAAGAGGCATTCATCGGAACTATGTCAAGAAAATATCATTAGGAACGTAATTTTTATTACTCATATAAAAACAAGCCAATATAAGTTTCGGAAATACATTAAGGACAGTATTGAGATTAATTGAATGTATTAAGATCACTATTATATAATTATAAAAAATTACATTAGTATGGCGTTTTAACTGACAGGGAATTAACACGAACTATTGTCATCTTGTCAAATTTCTAATTGAATTAAAAAAAAAGTGACAGAGAGAAGAAAAAGAATGAAACGGAAGGAGCTAATGCATGTGGGCCCTTGGCTTCAGTACAAGTGTACAAGCAAAGTCTTTGACCAATGAAAATATCACACGTGCGGCCTGTTTAAGTCGTTCGCTGGCGGGACCGACTCATTGCTAATATTTATATAATTTATAGAGTCACCCTCACGAGTACGAGCATTTCCTTTTATTAAAAACAGGTTTCCCCATTGCTAAGACTTAGATTACTTACTCTCCTCACTAATAAGCAACCACTCAAAGAAACGGTCTAGTTTCACTCGATTGACAAGTCTTTTTTTTTGTAACTTCAAAACGACAATGTTAGAGAAAAGAAGAAAAATAACATTGCAATGACAAAGGTCTTTTAATCTGCAATCAACACCAACACATCTAAAAACAAATATTCTAATGTATCCAATTTATTTATCGTAAGAAAAAAGGAAAGAAAAACAACGTAAGTGTCTTCTTCATAGCTTTGAAAGTAAACCAGCATGAAGAGGCTTTGGGGGTACAACCTCTTTGACCTCACTGTCCTTGGTATCCATTTCGCATGCTGGATTCGGTGGCACATCTACGGCCGGTGAACAGTTGAAAAATCCATGTGGCTGTGTTTACCCAAAACCCAACATAACATTTTTAACCAACTTTTGTCTTCTTTTCTAAATATTTTTTTTTTGGGTTAAAAGTTACAGACAACTTACCATTAGTGTGAAACCAATGTGTTCGACGGGCATAACCGGCCAATCTTCAAGTCTAGGAACATGTATGATCCCAAAGACATACCTGTGGATCGAAAATTCCACATTGAAACCAGGAAATTAGTAGCCTATTAGCTTTTTTAAATGAATCACATACGTTGAAAGAAAAACAAAAAAGAAGGATACAGACCAAAGAACGACATCAGATTCTTCCAAGGAGCGATTCTGTTTTACCCATGTTGCAAGACCTTCACCAGCACGTGGGTTTTGGTTTGGAAACTCTCCTCCTGGAAACTTCTCGTCAGGGGTGTAACGGGTAACCCAAAGATTATGCTTCAGGAATGCAGCTCTTCTTAGAAACTTGGCTTCGGGTCGAGCTAATGGCAAACAATTTGAGCCCGGAACAAGTTTGTATCCAGTTAATTGCCCCGTCCTGTTTACTGTCCTTGTGTTCCTTACCTGACAGCATATTACAGTGAGTTGTCGATAGCAACAAGAAGAAAACCTTATTCAAGGAATATACATCTTGCATAAGTACACCACTATAACTGTGCGATGAGTCAAGTTTATTGTAACGAAACTCAATTATGACTCTATAAGGACATAAATAGAAACTTGGAAAAAGGTCAAGTTATCTCTTCACTCAAATTCACTCAGTAGATAATCGAGAATGAAAAAGTTATTGGTGTCAACAGAAACAATGATACCACAGAGACAGGAACAATATATTGATGCTTTCAGATGAGTGGTAGACGAGATCATGCAAAGTATAGATGGCTTACAATCCAATGGCGAGCAGTGAAAGGGTCACAGTCACGCATCGCCTCAGCCTCAGATCTAAGTAACTTTTCTTCCGCATAAAAAGCATTGTTGTGGACATTGTTCTCACCGGGCTCGTCAACTCTAGCATTTACCTCAACTACCTACAGATTAAAGTCATTCAGGTGGTTTTATACCAAAATCACATGATCACATGCATCTAAGAGATTTTCAGTGACTATATATAGATTCATATGCTACCAATGCCATTTTCAGAAACTGAGAAAATAATCTCCCTATTTAAGTAAACAGCAGCAAAGTAAAGGTACCTGATTAAAAGCTTCACCAGGTTTACAGTCAACAGACATATCCATGCGAGCGATAAAGAAATGTTGATGGACTGGTGCATACAACCCAGGAGCGATAGTAGTACCGTACTTTCGAGTTTCTCCTGGCTGCAGCGCTCCTAAACTGAGGATACCAGTAAGTTTTACTTCAGCTTCTATTTTCCCATCCTACAGTAAAACATTCAGGAAATAAAACGAAACAACATACACATCAGCAAACCAGTGAAACTTGGATGGACACTTCAGCATTGTAAATCAATGTCCCCAACTGAACAATCACAAGCAGAGTGTTAAGGCTTAAAAAATGTGAGCTGCCGTCCTAAACTCAAGGCGTACTCTCATGCAGACATGTCGCTGTCTTGACTAAAGATTTACATTTACTACTTACCTGGTAGAAGTGCCAGTAAAATCCATACTCGTAGTTAGCAACAGTACATAAAAAAGAGACTGTTAGCCTCCTAGATCTTCGCACTTCGGCTAATCCTGTTCTCCAGTCTTGATGTTTCCACAAAATCCCATGGTCCTCTTCATGCAAGCATACGCAGTTCTCAATCGTTTCAACTCCTCCAGTAAAATTTGTGAAATGGGCATCAAAGTACTTGATAGACCCCAGACAATCACACCCCTATAAAACCTGACTGTTAAGCACAAACCAAGATCCGATTAGAAAATGCGAACACATTAAGTGATTTCAGACCTTCTTAAGCGAATGTGCATTTTTTCCAAGACCATCCTCCCCTGCATCAAAAGCATTTTTCCTGTAATGTGGCTCATTCGGATCACCATAAGGCACAACCATCTCCACAAAACTTAGCCTATGTGCAACAGGTCTTCGACCTCGACTGCCATCAACATATGCTACCGAATGTATGACTAAACCTTCCCTCGGAGTAAACCCAATACGAAAGTTCCACTGTAAACAAAATGTGAGCCAGTTTAGAAATAGGCTTAAGCAAAATCACCTGATTTCAAATTAAGCTATTACTGGAAATCTACCTTCTGCCACTCGACAAAGTAACCCCTTACGCGAAAACTTGGACCTTCAGGCTGAATAATATGGAGAGGCTTAACATCACTTCTATCAACACCCCCTCTACTTTCACCTGGGGTATAATTCCTCAAAGGGTCAGGGTGAGGAAGTGGCACAAACTTACGGTCTTCAAACTCAATCACCACCATGTTTTGCATGTCTACAAGTACATATATGCCCTCAACTGGACGAGCATAGCCATTTTCCATAGGAGAGTCACTGTCAGTCCGACAGTATATAAGGGGCTTCGCAAGCCTACGACTAGGAGCGTCAGCTTCACTATGGTAACCCACACACCTGCACAATAAATTCAGAGGCTGGTTCAGGGAAAACGTACACCTTAATTGACAACTTTCAGCAGAACCAAGATGTTATTAACATACCAGGGATCAACCATCACTAGATCCATGTCTTCTATACCTCTCCTCTTCATTGCCTCAATGAAAGGGGGGAAGTCTTTGACAATCGCTTCACATTCAGCATATTCAGCCGCATCCTAAATCCACAAGGCTTTAAATTGAGAAACAAGCGAACAAAAGTAGCAACGAAATTCACTTAGAGGTTCAATTTTTTAAACACACCATGGGTGGCTGAACATCAGGTATAACTTGTGAGGAAACAACTTTTCCCCTGTGATGCCCACCCCGAGTGACAGCATGAACTTCAGATAACTCCACTATCCAGACACTTGTCTCATTAGACGTCTTGTTGTACACAACGAGTCTTGCTCGCCTTGGAGGGAGCTTCATAGGAATCACAGGTCCAGCTTTATTTCTTGGCAGTAACGATGGCTGGAACGGAGGGAAGAAGTAAGCATCTGCCAGCGCCACAACATGTTTTTCTGGTTCCACTGACGCCACCTCAATGAAACGCATGCTATCCCTAACCTGCCAAAGAAAAATCAAACATTTGATTCGAGAATTCTTTTCAGGAAAAAAAACAAAGTATTCTGATGAAAAGGAACAAAATTTCCGCACCTCAGGGTTGGCACCAGCCGCACGAACAGTTGCCACGGCAACTGATATTTCTGCAGCAGATAGAGGATCCAAGGGGTGCTTCGTTTCCGTCCTTGGCATGACCGAAATTCCTGCATTGGTACAACAATGATCACAATATACATATATATATATATATATATATATATATATCAATTTCAAAGAAATCACAACCACCATTAGATCTCAATTTAATTCAAGGATTGAAATCATAGAAGGTCAATTTAAAACTTTCAAAGTGTAAGAAACCATCAAATACTGATAGAAGCACACAACAACCAATTTCGCAAAGAAAAAGTAACTTCCAGATATCAAGAACTCAATCATTCAAAGAATTCGAGCTCTAAGATCAGAAAACATATAGAGCAGAATACTGATCAATAAACAACGATCAATATCAACCGCACGAGCATAAATCCAAAGGCAGATCGCAAGATTCTTAAGATTAGGAACACTTATTCAGTCTAGAAGAGCCGAAAAATTGATCTACCTTTGTTGGCAGGTTTCTTGGCGGTGTCAGGAAGCGAATCGACAGGGCGGATTACGGATTCCAAAGAAACTTTAGATGCTCGCTGATCCGCACCCTCGGAGCTTCCGACGGACCATCCCGCAACCGTATTGGCCAGAGCGGAGACAAGTTTCGAAGGCGGAGCAGAGTGACCGTGGTGAGTAAATGCCGTCGCCTTTTTCGAAGTTGAGGCCATTGAATAGGGTTCACGAGTTCTCCAAATCCACCAAAATAAGTCTCAACACAATCTACTGACATACAGCAAAAACTATCTCTATCCGTCGTTTGATCTCCTCCGTTTTCTCCACCTCTCTCGGTTTAGAAAAAAGAAGCTCTAACGACGTTAAGATCGAAAGGCCGATTTGGCAGGAGATAAATCCCCGATCGCACCAATGACACAAATCACAGCTACTGGCTCACGACTTCAGGCTCCATGACAAGAAGTTCAAAGGCTTCCTCTGACGGTTGATTCTCCTCACCGGATCTGAGTTTCTCAAGAATCTGTGATCGTTTCTTACCCGTGGTGGTGGAGAAAGACACAACTGATTCAATTGCTATATCATATTTGTTTTTTATATAGTTTTATTTTGTTGAGGCTTGAATCCAAGCAGAAGCGGCCTATCCTCTTTGTGGGCTCTACTTTAAACCCAAAAGAAAAGTAAATACAAAGAAATCCAACTTGGATAGTGACGTCGATGCACTATATAATAAGTCCATGACATTCTCACATTGCCATTATACTAATAATAGTGTAAAAATATGATGTTGTATACGTGTCGATTAATGTTTGGTTAGTTGAAACATATTTTTATATTTGATTTTGTTTCGTTCAAAATAGATAAATCAGAAATAACAAACAAAAAGGAAAAAAATAAATAAATAAGAAAAGACGATATTGGGAATTGTCAATGTCATTAGTAATATTGGAGAAATTATATTTTGTATATCATTGTTGGAAGGTAATTTCTAACTGATTTAGGATAGCGTCTATTTTTCTCTAAATTATATCTCTACTTGTGTATAAATATCAGAAGGGTGTTACTGAATCATATACTGTAAAGTTTATTTTATAGTTTGGATAAGCTTCTGACAGAAAATATATGAACAATGAATATTTTAAATATAAAAAATATATATATATATATATACATATTTTTGAGTGCGTAATTTTAAAATATATAAACTTGACTTGTCATTGATGGTTTGTCTTGTTTCTTTTCTTACCTATTTGCATTCATCATCACTCATCAGCGGAATCTTTAAAAACGCAAAACGTTTAGAATTTAATAACCGGTTTGAAATTTAGTTGGTTATACTTGGGGTATAACCGGTGTGTTCAGTAAGCTCCTTCTAGACTGCACTCTGAGTCTCTGATAGAATTGACTACCTGAATTGTAAATTCCTTATATAGAATGAAAGGATTTCAGATACAATGTAATCGAAACACTCTCTTTCTTTCTGTAAAATCTACTCACCCTTCAATGGCTTTACATTAGGAATAATAAGCCAAAAGCAGATTCTGTAGTAGCAAACTGTTATATTGTATTGACTTATTACAGGATGATTCTGAAGCAAACAAACTGGTTTTACATTTTGTCTCTTAGGTAACCAGAGTTTTGTCGGGCTACCTACAGAAGTTAATTGTGTAAATTTCTTGAACCAGTATTCTTTTGATGTAAACACAAGGATACGGTTCCTTCAATATTCCCTAACATTAACTTGTAGTTAACGTTCTGAGTGGCTGATTCACTGAATTAAACAAATCAACTTACCAAGTTCCAATCAAAAAGCTTCATTTGATTTGTAAACAAAAATAGTCAAATTTGAGAGAAGAAATAAATTAAAAAGATCTCTCACATGAAAACATGTTCTGATGCAGAAAGAAGAAAAGCTAATAACATGAAATCAACCAAACAATGTGCATAATGGTTGGTATTGTAGAGTCAGTCCATTGACCTCTTCTTTGTTTTCCTTGGTTATAGAGGAAGATAAGAGAGAGCCTTCTTCGCCTATAATACACACTATATTCCGGTGGTGGGTGGGACTAAGATGAACTTTAAAACACACAGCAAATCTTAACACGATGCATAGAAGCCAGATTCTTCAGTTACCAACTGTGACTTTTCAGTTGTGGCTGCAGCTCCTGAGATGAGTCTCTGTCTAGTGATCACAGGAAATAGTCTGGTGTTCTTCGAGTAACGTCTGGTTCTCCTCTCCTTGGTGCTGGTTCAAACTGCACGAAACTTCGTTAGTTTTTTTTTCTTCTTTTCCTTCTACACTAATTTCGTTAGCAGACAAGATATCTGGGTTTTAAGCCAAGACCTGAATGAAAGTGTGGTTTCTGCAGTCATCAACCTCAAGAATCGAAGCCATGTTCCCACAACGGTAACAATAGTTTGGTGCACTGAAGATAGTTACCACCTTTTGCTCCTGTCGACAGGAAAAAGAGTATAATAGTGAGCAATGAATCTTATAACTCGCAAAGCTATTGGAAGGAATAGAGAAGGGCTGAGTTGAATTATTACATGTGCCCAGTTGTATCCATCCATAACCAGCTGATGGGCTCGGGCGATCAGCTTTAAGTTGTTTGTGTGGTTGAACTGTTCGGATATATCCTAAGGAAACAAATCATAAAGAGATGAAATTTAGGCACTTTATTTAAAAGAAGAGAAAGAGATTAAGGACCATTTTGAGACTTTTAATTGTAATTACCTGACCAAATGTATATCCGGCACCACGTGGAGAGATGCCCCAACCACAACGGTCATCAGGATCAGACCATAATAAGTCACACATCGGCCCTTCATGGGGCACTTCTTGAACTCGATCAAAATTCCTTATGTTGTCAAGGGTCTCGATAGATGGAGACAATCCACCATGAAGGCAAAATATTTCTGACTCAACCTGCATGGAATAGCAAAATGATTTGATGATACCAAAAAAAAACTGTATACAAACCACCGTCTTTTTACTAAGATAAGTCATACATTTTATCTTCCACATATATATTCTTTGCATTTTTAAGAATACTAACATCTTGCAACTGATGTGACAGTAGCAAAAGAAATACGACATCACAATACAAAAGAAATTCTTTAGTTCAAAAGAATATTGCCAGCATAAGACAGAGGACTGAGCATTATTTAAAAAAACTACAGAACTTAACACTCATGCAAACCCTAACATCATAAAAGAGAGAGAAAGCTGTTAAGCATGATAGGCACTAACCAAGGCTGTCAGTGGGAAATAGTCAAAGAGGTCTGTAAAGATTTTCCAGACATTTGCGTTGCCATACCTGCAGGAAAAACAACCTTTGGTAAACAAGTTGCAAAATACACAACCGAAATAATAAAATGCATTTCAAACTCGTATGTGTAGACGTTAATACACTTCAAATCCGTATGTGTAGAATAATACAATGCAACCATGTAATAAACAAGTGATCATAAGCTTGAAGGATTAACAGAAACAGGTAGTACAGAGAAGAAAAGAAAAGGCAATTTTGACATACTACCATACCCAAACACATGTAGCAACCGCAAAAAAAAAGAACAAGAGCAATGCTAATGATGAAAAAAGTACTTGCACACATATACCACCATCTAGAAAATACGAATTTTTCCAGAAGACTCACTTTCGCAGACATTCATCATAAAATCCATAAACCTGAGTGATCTGCCAGATACAAGAAAAAGAAGGAAAACCTGTGTCAGATAAAAGAAAAAGTAGGATGACAGAAAAGTACTAACCAACAAACTAATGCTCACAAAATATGTCGTAAGACAAGAACAAAATTTTATGAACAAAAATTTATAAGAAAAATGTGTGCCAACCAAGATCTTAACAATGGAAAAGGGACTCTGGAGACGATGTTGTACTTAACTTAAACCTCAGAATGTGAATTTACAACTGGAAGCAGGGTAATAAGATCATAAAGCATTAGTTTACCTGACGACTTTCATGGTTTCCTCTAAGAATGGTGATTCGCTGAGGATATCGCATCTTTAAGGCGACTAACAGCTAAAAAGAGGATAAAAAGGAGAAACAATATCAACACACTTCATATTTCGAACCAAAATATTTAGAATGTAGAGCAGAAATATCCACCACGCAAACAGTAGACATCAGTTACCAATCTAAAAGACAAGGGCTGACTTTGTCGATTAATCAGACTACTCTTAAATGGAAAAAAAACTATGCACATATCACCCTCGTACCGTTACAGTTTCAACAGAATAATAACCACGGTCAACATAATCTCCCATAAACAGGTAATTGGTATCAGGGCACTGCAAAAGAGATAAAGATGAATATTTGTAAGATTCTAGAGCTATTTTATACATGGATGAACAAAAATCAGTACCATAGCCAAATGCATGAAAAAGGTAATTGATAGACAAGATGCATGCTGAACAGGGATAAAAATAGCACCCATTGTGCTTCTCAGTAAGTTTTATAGATGTTACCATTCCCCCAATACGGAAAAGCTCCGCAAGATCATGGAACTGTCCATGAATATCACCACAGATTGTCACAGGGCTTTTCACAGGCTGCAATGCAGAAATAAGTTAAGAATGACTCATCTTCGAGCAAACAAAACGAATGTGTTTAAAGAATGAATTCATGGCTAGTAGCAGTCTACCATATTAAAAATATAATCGCCAAGTGCGGTGAGAGACTTCGTCAACTAAAGAGAGATGCATGACCAAGAACTAACCTGAACGTTGCTTTCATCCATTAAGATCTCTTTGGCTTTCTCACATAATGCTCTAACCTAAAGAAAACAAAATAACGCTGCATATGATATTCAACTCTTTAACTTCCTAAAGAGATATGAGATAACCAGTAAATAATAACTATTAAACCCATGACACAAGTATCTCTTCTTTAGCAGGCGCTTCATAATCAAAAGATTGTTCCACTTGAAAATAGATACTTAGAGAAATCGACTTGGCACATGCAGCAAACAGGAAAAACAATCACAAAAATCATGCAAGTAATGATCAGGTTTTTGGGTGATAAGAGCTCTCACACTCCTTATAATTTTATGTTAGTTTTCCCTAATTTAAATCTTATAATCTACAAAAATTACCAATTTACCAGCTCCATAGCAAGAAATGTTTACGCAGTCCAGGAGAATCCCGTTTGTCAGAGGAACCCAATTTACATTACCATGCACATAGAAACACGAGTGCTATTAAATCACTTTAAGTGAAGAATCCGATTCAGCCAAAACTGATCATCAAGCCATGGAAGGAAAGCCACTTCTCCAAACCCATAAAACTTCGGCGAAAATGAACATTCGTGAGAACATAGACATATGTCAAGATCTTACATTTCCCAGAGGATATTCAATACGATTAAATCTACAATCTCAAAATCAAATCCAAATATATCATACCCGAAGGAACCTCGAAACAAAAACCCAGATCCAATCATCAATTTAACCCAAGTACATAACAACAAAATATCAAAATGTAAAAGGTTAAGGAGAGCAACTGGAAGAGACCTGTTGCTCCGAGAGGGGCTTGCACTGGATGAGCTGCGATATCTGCTCATCAAGATCAATGGTTGCGTCCGTCGGTATAGAATTCGCGCCCATTTTCGATTACTTTTTCTTCTTCCTCTTCCGATCCGGAAAACAGATCCAGGAGTAGGTTTCCAAATTAGGGGAATCCCTAACCCTAAATTGGATGGAATCTGCGTATTCTTCGCTGTTCCCACTTTCTCTCTCTGTCTCTCGCTTTGTGTGTAGAGTGAAAGAAGATCGTTTGGGGATGGCGCGTGAGGAGGGAAGCGAGTGGTTTGTAGCTTTCGAGCTGGTTATCGGATATTACTATTATACCCCTTCCATTTTTAGAGTTAATTATTCTAAAAAACTCATTTTGCCTATGCAATAAACACACTATTTTATACAATATCATATCACATTTTTTGTAAACGCAAAATGTATGTAGTCTACTATATTAATAAATTTACATTAAAATTGGAATCTGTAGATCAGATCTCCATTTATGCAATAAATTTAATTAGGTTGATAGATCGATTTGTTTTCTCGTGATTCAAAATAATTTAAAAATTATAATTTTCTACTCACAACATTTAGTACGAAAATACAAGTTTTATGTTAAAGCCAATCATAAAAAGTTTCAATTTTTTTAAAAAAGGTCAAATTTAATATCATTATTTTTCCAAACATATCATAAAATTTATATCAAAAATATTTTAAATGATTATAATAGAAGAAATCTAAATCGTAAATTAGAATTTAAATACAATAATTTAAAATTTGTTATATTATTATGATAAAAAAGGTTCGTTATAATATTTTTAGAGTAATACTCTAAAATAACACATTTTAAAGTTTTTCTTCTAAATCTAACATCATAAAATTAAATTTCCAAAAATAGTACAAATACTTATATGAAAATATTTATTTATTTTAAATAAATTATAGTATTTGGATTCATTATTTCTAATTTAGGGTTTAATTTTTTTCTATTAAAATATAGTTTTAATGCATTTTAATCTTAAATTTATGATATTATTGAAAATTTAAACTAATGATACTATTTTTGGAACAAAAACTTAGAAATGTGTTATTTTAGATATTTGCCTATATTTTTAGAATAAAACTTAAAATGTAATATTTTAAGAAATTTATCTTTTGTTAATTTTAACTGAACGGAAGACTATCTATTCTAAAATCAAGAAAACCCTCCAAAAAGAATCAAGAAATCTTTGATTTTACATTTTAACGAAACTTAGACAAAGTTCATAAAGCATACTTTGTGGGGTTTCGGCCAATTCATACATGAACTTTGGCATGTGGTTACGATTCGATAACGAACTTTGTTGCTGTGCACTTTCATACATCAACTTTCTATTTAGTCCATAACATACATTAACTTGAGTAATTAGTATAAAACATACATTAGTGTTTAACGATGTTTATCTCACCGTTAATCATCGTTGACTAGGATGACACGTCAGCGACGACATCGTTTCATTAAATGACTTTAACGATCGAAACGACGTCGTTTCATAATTGTGACTTAAAACCCCTTTTCTTCTTCCTCCTTCGTGTATGTGACATGAAATTAGGGTTTAGGGAGGAAAAAATCCAGAAAATTTTGTCTCCCCCTTCCTTTCTTCCCCAGCCCGAACGAGAATGGCAGAAATTTTGCTTCATAACCTTTTCTGGAAAATTAAAATCGAAATTTTGCTTCATAACTCGACCAAATCATCACTATGATCGAAATTATGGTTTTCGTTTCGAGATTGCGTACCTGGGTCAGATGGAATCAGGTTCGAACGCCAATTCTCATCACCTATAATCTTCTTCCTCAGTGAATTACGTCGCCTTGAGGTCTCACCGAACCGAGCCGAGACTCGGAGAATTGAAGCGCGATGATAGTAGGAAAATTTGGAAATGGGCAAGTTGAATCGATGTTGGTTTCTCTTGTTAGTGACTTTCCTGTTGGATTTTGAAGACAGAGACGAGAAATTGAAGAAACCATTAGGAAGAGCAGAGTTCAGAACCTCCATTGATGGGACAAGGATCAAACTACAATCCCTTTTTTGAAGTGAAGGTGTCAAAACCCCAAATCCATGTATCACAACCTAGTAACAAACTACCACCTTAAATCGTAATGCCTATATAAATCAAGACCACTGTTAGGCATTATAATCATGCTGCTTTTCAAAGCACCTACGACTATTTGAACCTGCAAAGTGTAAATCCATGTATCACAACCCAGTAGCGGCCATGAACCATGATGGATTTACCATCCAAACATGTCATGCAATAAAATCAAACAGTCCTAGCGCAGAAAATTAGTTGGGGCTTTTGAAAAGCACTATAAATAGTTTGGAAATAAAGTCATATGCCAAGGGATGATGTCCATACGCCCCCATCATTCCCGCATAATATGGATCCTGGTATGGGTTTGAGGAAGCCCATCCCTGCAAGATTCATAAACGAAACACAAATTGTAAGGAATCGGAGCTAAAAAAATATTGAAAGAACTGATAATTATCAGCCAAATCAAAGATATTGGGATATTACTACTGTATGACCAACAAGTTGAGGGTGAAGAGGTTGTGTAATTCTGGGATGCAGAAGTTCTTGATTTTTGTTACTGTAATCTCCAGCTGCATATAGACATACACTTGGTGAAACGAATAAGAAAAAAACAACTTTAGGCAAATCTGCAATGCTTAGCACTGAGAGAACAAATCAATGCACCTGACTGTGGAGACGTGTGACCTCTGATTCCTTGTTAACATTACTATCTCTATTGGATGGTGACTTTGCACCATTGGATTCCCAATTATGTTTCCTTTCCACTGGTATTGATTTGGAAGAATAATCTCCAGCTTCCACAAATGAATCTATACTGCACACAGCAGCAGCAGCACGTTGCCAAGGGCTTAAACTGTTTATAGATGATGACGATGTATGATTCACATCTGAAACGATCTTGTTCCCACGGTCAGCTTTTGAATTAGGGTTCAAAAAAACAAAATGAAATGCGAGAAAAAATAAAAAATGACGTTAATAGGCACTAAAGACTAACGAGCATAGTTATTGTATGTAATGGCACATGTATAAAGTTAACTAACGAATTATAACTAAGAGATAAAGTTCACGTATGAAATGACCGATTCCCCCATACTTTGTTAATAAACTATAAGTTTACAAAACAGATTAGGATCAGAAAACCGGTTAAACGGTTGAGAAGTATTTACGGTTTAATCGAAACGGTTCCAGCTTATATGATTGTTTCGAGAGAAAGGGTTTTGCATCATTTGCCTATTCGTCTTCAATAGGTGTTTCTCGCTCATCCGTCTCTCTAGTTTTCTTTTTCTCTCTCCGGCTCTCCATGATGACAATGGGATCTGGTTCCGATGAATGTTTAGGGAAAGAGCCACAAATCCAAGAGAAGACTTCGATATCGCGGGATGAATTTGCAGAAGACTCGCTTAATATTGTTTCTTTGCCGCCAGTTGAGAACGATTCTGTTGGAGAGATAAGGCCAAAGAAGCAAGCGAATTCTTCTTCGCCTTTTGCTTCTCTTTCTGAGAAAGATGGAGAAACGAACCGTTCGGATTCTGTTGAAGTTTCTTTTTCCGAAACAACTTCGATGTTTTCCAAAGAACCCGATACGATAAATGTGGAGTGTCCTGGAGTCTTTTCTGGTTCTACGTTTCTTGATAAGAATAGTTTTGGTGAAGAACTACAACAGATTAACGAAACGTTTGCTGCAAACATTTCTGGGATTTCTACAGAAGACGATCTATGTGGAGATGATGTGCATAAGATGGAGGAAGTTGTTGACACTGATGGGTCCGTTGTTGACACTGATGGATCCGTTGTTTATATCTCTGAAATTCAAGGGTTTGAACAGGAAAGCTTGAAAGAAAGATTGAAGTCCCAGAAAGAGGAACATGATTCTGATGTTCAGAGACTTTTGGAGGCAGAGAAGAGAAGATTGTTGGCTGAAATCGAAGTTGGTGCGATTTTCGGGAAGAAGGACGATGTGGAAACTCTCACTAAAGCTTCTGATTTCCAAAAGATTGAAAATGGCTGTAAAGAGCAGCATGAGAAAATGGAAAGAGTAAGAGTTAAGGACAAGGCTTTTGTTGGAAGATCTGTGAAAATTGAATTGGTTGATGATACTGCGTTGCTCAATGTGTTTCCTTTCTACAAGAAAGGTAAAGATCATTCTAAGAGACCAGGAAATGTACACACTGATAAGTATGCACCAAGAAAGCATAAGAAAATTGGAGAGAAGTCAATTGGCGGGAATAACGTAGTTGAAGGGAATGCATCAACCAAATTTTCTGAAACAATGGGGAAGCAGTTGCGGATAATGTACTCTAGAAACCAATTGAAGTCGATGAGGTATGCCAACATTGCGAATCAGAAGAAACTGTGGAGTGACATGTATGCTAGCCTCCTACCTGAGCTGGTGACTGAGTACGAAGGTTTAGTTAGCTTGAAGAATCTGAAGACTTCAAAGTCTAATCTGAGGGAGAGTGGCATCAGTATTCTCGGTAACCCTCCAATTACTTTGCTTTTATCTTATTTGCTGCATTTTGTGTTCTTGCCGGTTGTTCGTTAAACATGTATGAGAATACATTTAGGTCTAAGAAAACTATGTCACTCCGAGTTTCGATTACCTGGCTCATGTATCACCTAAAGCTATATCCGAAGCATTTGTCTCTCTCTCTCTCTGCCTATACTCAAATGGGGTTTCTTTATGATGTTTTCATTCTCAAGTAGGTCACAACAGACAAATCCAGTCAGGTCTAGTGTCAATGAGTACTCTTTCAGCAGTGGTTGTTCCCATGTATCTCTATTTAAACCACTCCAATGTGTTTAAGCCTCTCTAGCCTTTTTGATGTCTGTTATTTCTGGTCGAGAGCTCTTGTCTTATTTGTTCTTCATTTATTCATTCTCTCCTTGGTTCCAGTCAAATGTCGTTTTGATAGGGGCCTTTTGATTTTCTTTCCACAGGTCCCATATTGGCTGTACCAAGACGAAACCGTGTCAATATCTTTGTACAGTGATCCGTGAGCTGAAGAAATCTGTCAAAGTCCCCTTTGTTCACCAATTTTTTCTTTTCTTAGACACAAAACAATCTCTTTTTCGCTTGCATGAGCTGAAACTTAAGTCATTCTTTCTGTATATAGATTCTTTGGTTCAGATTGTAAAAGGAGAATATAGAGGTTCTTTGGTTCAAATTTTGTATGGTCATGATTCTTTGGCTAAAACTGTACATGTTCATACATCTTCAATAAAATCAAAACCTTGGAAAGCTACTTCTTTCTCTGACTAGTGTTCTTATCTGTTTTTACGCAAGTTTGTATTTTTTACTTACCTAATCACACTGAAATATCAAGTTTGACTTATTTTCTTCTTGAGGCACCAAAGAAGGAATGGATGAGTTAACTCTTGAAGAAGAAAAAGAAGAAGAATACGTTGATGATAATGAAGACTACAATAGCATTTTGCGACCTGCGTTTGCGGTGGATGGAGAACCTGATTTTAATTCTGGACCACCGGAAGATGGGCTTGAATACTTAAGACGAGTGAGGTATATTTGTCTCTCCTTGTATCTTCATTTTGGCAGATATGGTTCAATTGTTTCCACATTTCAGGTGGGAGGCTAAGCAAATTCCAAATGTAAGAGTAGCCAAGATAGATGGAACCAAGTACAGAAAGAAAGAGCAGAGTATTTACATGCCACAAATCCCTGAAATCCCCAAATGCCCAGAGCACCTATTGCCGGTGAAGGAATGGGAGGACTCGTTGCTCTCTGACTTCTTACACCTTCGCCTGGTATTTCTTCTAATTGTTAATACTATCAGTGTTTCTCTGAATGGACAAGAAATGAAAATTAGGAGTGCTGGTTGGGGTTTATTTAACAGGCTTTGTCGCAAAATGGCAACAAGTACGAGGATGAGATAATGTCGAGTGAGTCTGTAGAAGATGTGCTCGTGGAGATATTCAGTAAGCGTCTCCACACAGAGAGAGATGAATCATTTGGTGAGGTAGTTTCAGAAATACAAGGAATGGACTCAGTTGCGCGGGTGTCAAAGCTGAGAAAGCGTATATGTGTGGTTGAGAAGGAGAGCGGCTTACAGAGTAGTGACTGCAAATGGGTAGTAGCATTATGTGCATCAGTGGACACTCCTTTGGATGCTGATACTTGTGCTTGTCTCAGGGCTCTTCTGAGGAAATGTGCAAGTCTTCGTGCGTTAGAGGTTGAAGATGAACAAGTTATCATCATGTCAAATATGCTCATCACCATTGCAGGCAGATATTTTGGCCAAATGGAATAACAGAACTAAGTTAGTTGACATATGTCTTTGCATATGTGTGGATTGTACAAGATTTTTATTCAAAGAGTCGAAGAACACGTTGAGTTTATATCGTTAGGAAGAATCGAAAAATTTCTTTTCCTTATACAGTGTGTTGGTGAAATAATTTGTTTCCAAAGTTACGCACCATCCAATTTATAATGAATTCGAATATTGAGGCATGTAATATACTAACAACTATAGGGATCAGATTAAAATTTATGGTGATATATTAAAAAGAAGTCCAAAGTAAGTAGCCAACATACAATCCAGTGCAATGCGACCAAACCGACACGCAAGTGAGAAAATTGTGTATGATACTTTTGTACGAAGGATTAATAAAAACGGCACGCAATCTGTGAGAAATTTAACAAGAAGAGAGGAAAAAAGAAATAAGAAACCACAAAAGTCAAATAAAGATCTCTCCACCTCTCTTTTCTCTATTGATTCTATCGCTCTGCGCAATACGTATCCATTTTTCACGCCTTCCGTCCCCGATCCCAAAAGGTATAACCAAACGAATTTTAGGTTTCTCTTCCCACCCAAGCCGATTTTTCTTCATTTTGTGTTTTGGATTCTCTTTACGAGTTTTGAGGTTCTTCTATCTGCTTATTCTCGCTAGATAGGGTTGTTATATGCTCTGTGCAAAAAATATTTCCTTTTTCTTCTCTTTTGAGGTGAACATTGTCTTCCTGTTTGCGTGATTATGCTGGCATCTGTGTTGTTATATTCGTTATTCCTTTTCATCGTTAGATTATGCTATTCTCCGAAGACTGGCCTTTTTTAGACTCGGTGGGTTCGATTATGATATCTGACTTTTCCAGCTCTTTGGTTTGATGAGTCTTCGTTCTTTAAAGTTCTCAGCTTGCTATTAGCTTTCGTGGATATCTGCTTGCTCTAACTGGAACCCATCTTCTGGTTTTCCAGGATTTCTTATTCGACCAAAGATATATAAAGTAAAGGGAGCAGCTTTGAGGATTTGATTTTTAAATATAGAAGGATTTGTTTGCTGAAGATTTGCAAGCTAGTTTTGATTTTAGGACGTCATTTATTTCAATTATGAGTGCATCATGGGCTGATGTGGCTGACTCAGAGAACGCGGGTTCTGGGTCTACTAGTCAGAATTCTCATCCATCACGACCTGCTTATGTTCCTCCACATCTAAGGAACAGGCAAGCAGCTTCTGACCCTGTTGCTCCGTTGCCAGGAAATGATCGTGTTGGCTATGGTGGTCCACCTCCTGTGTCTCGATGGGCTCCTGGTGCTAGTGGTGGTGGTGGTGCATATCGGACTGATGCTGGTCGCCCTGGCTATGGCTACGGTGGACGAGGAGGTGGTAGTTGGAACAACCGAAGTGGAGGGTGGGACCGTAGGGAACGAGAAGTAAATCCATTTGATAATGATGATGGTGAAACAGAACCAGCCTTTACTGAGCAGGATAATACAATCATTAATTTTGATGCCTATGAAGATATTCCAATTGAGACTAGTGGCGATAATGTGCCTCCTCCTGTTAACACATTCTCAGAGATAGATCTCGGGGAGGCATTGAATCTGAACATTCGTAGGTGCAAATATGTAAAGCCAACACCCGTACAGCGTCATGCAATCCCTATATTGCTTGGCGGAAGGGATTTGATGGCATGTGCTCAGACAGGGTCTGGAAAGACAGCTGCTTTTTGCTTTCCAATAATTAGTGGAATAATGAAAGATCAGCATGTACAGAGACCCCGTGGTTTACGGACAGTCTACCCTCTTGCGGTCATCCTCTCACCAACAAGGGAGTTGGCAAGTCAGGTTAGGGTTCTCCTCCAGCGTCAAGATTCTATTGGCTTTGATAAAAGTCAGTTTCTCATTCTGTGATTTTTGGCAGATACATGATGAGGCAAAAAAATTCTCCTACCAAACTGGTGTCAAGGTTGTTGTTGCTTATGGAGGAACACCGATTAACCAGCAGGTATATTAACGTGCAAAAATATTTGTTTCTGCTTGTGACTTCTAGATTTTTTTCATACACCTGTCACTGCTGTCTGTTTTATGCGCTGTTTCTTAGACTTACTGTTTGGGTTTTGCAAGCGTTTTTATGTAAACCCACAATTTGGTTTTGGAGTTGGCATGATTTATACTTGAGGAAGATTTAAAAACACGTTTTGGTTTTGGTTTTGGTTTTGGAGTTAGCAGAAGCATTGATTGATATTTATTGCTGTTTCTGTTGAATCTGTTTTCAAATATAAAGTTGTTGATCTTGTGTCTTGTTGTTTGCGCAGCTCCGAGAACTTGAGAGGGGAGTCGATATTCTTGTGGCAACTCCTGGTCGATTAAATGATTTGCTCGAGAGAGCTAGAGTATCAATGCAGATGATTAGATTTTTAGCTCTTGATGAGGCCGATAGGATGCTGGACATGGGTTTTGAACCACAAATTAGAAAGATTGTCGAACAAATGGACATGCCTCCACGTGGAGTTAGACAGACACTGTTGTTTAGTGCTACTTTTCCAAGAGAGATTCAGGTTGGTTTACTTGTTTGTAAAACACCTTTTCTTGAATTTGGTGAAGTATCATTTTTGGGAACTTTTTCACTTTCTGATTACTGTTTCCATATTCCGGATCTCCTATTCAAGTTTCTTTTGCCATGTGCATTGATTATTGTATCCCATACTTCTTCCTTGCAAATTATCTGCTTTGCATTTTCAAAATTGGGCTTCTGTCATATCCTCCTTCTGCGTCCAGTTAAATTACTGTTGTTCTCTGGCGAAAACAATGGGAAAGAGAAAATGTCTTCCAGAAACTGAAACTGTATGTGATCGTTGGTAAAACATTTACAAAGCCATATGAGAATTTTCTTAAAGAGGTTTTCGTGTTGTAAGTCCTGATATGATGCTAGCTAGTCTATACGTAGGAAAGTTTATCTGTTTTCGTGGGCATTGCCAGTTAACTGACATGGTATTTTATATATCTATGCGTCAGAGGATTACAATGCTATTTCTTGAAGGGATGATGGTGACCTGTAACGGGGAGCTTTATATTGATTTAAGTTTCATGCTTCTGTGTGATTGAAGCTGAATAATACTCGGTACTAGAATATTTCAGCGTTCACATATTGCAAGTTTTAGAAGATTAGCATATTTGTTTCTTGTGCAGAGACTCGCAGCTGACTTCCTAGCGAATTATATATTTTTGGCTGTGGGTAGAGTGGGTTCAAGTACTGATTTAATTGTACAAAGGGTTGAGCTTGTCCTTGATTCTGACAAGAGAAGTCATCTGATGGACCTGCTCCACGCTCAGAGAGAGAATGGCACCCAAGGCAAGGTAAAAAAAATTATACTATTGTTTTGAAGGTATCAGTTGTTGTTTACTTAGTTCATGATTCATCACCAAAGTGACTGGTCTTATTTCATATTGTGGCATGCTTCGTCATACTCTGATGAATAAATTCTCTTACATAATTGCAGCAAGCCTTGACCTTAGTGTTTGTGGAGACAAAGAAAGGAGCTGACTCTTTGGAAAATTGGTTATGCATCAATGGGTTTCCAGCTACCTCCATTCACGGGGACAGAACACAGCAGGTTTGTCAATTGATTCCAAAAAAAAGAAGATCTCGTGTAGAAATAATATTATTGCAACTGAAGCTAAAAAAAAAACTTGAGTCAAAAAATCTGGAGGAAGCTGTTGAACAACTTAACTCTCGTCATCATTTTCAAGTTAGTGTGTTTACTAAGTAGTATATTGTTGTTACATATATGCACATTGAAGGAAAGAGAAGTGGCACTGAGGTCCTTCAAGAGCGGGAGAACTCCGATTTTGGTTGCGACTGATGTAGCAGCACGTGGTCTTGATATTCCCCATGTGGCTCATGTTGTGAACTTCGATCTACCAAATGACATTGATGACTATGTCCACCGTATTGGACGAACAGGACGTGCTGGCAAATCAGGACTAGCAACTGCCTTTTTCAACGATGGCAACACCTCAATGGCCAGGCCGCTTGCCGAGCTGATGCAAGAAGCTAACCAGGAAGTCCCTGCCTGGCTCACACGATATGCATCCCGTTCCTCTTTCGGTGGTGGTAAGAACCGGCGATCTGGTGGTCGGTTTGGTGGCCGTGACTTTAGAAGGGAAGGGTCTTACAGTAGAGGAGGTGGTGGTAGCGATCACTATGGCGGTGGAGGATATGGTGCTCCAAGTGGTGGATATGGGGGTGGAGGATATGGTGCTCCAAGTGGTGGATATGGCGGTGGAGGACATGGTGGATATGGCGGAGAAACTCCAAGTGCTTGGGACTAAGCAACCAATGTTTTTTTTCTTTCTTGTTTTTGGTTATAACTTTTTGAGTATTTTATTTTTCTACATTCCCAAAGAGAGTATGCATTGCCCTTTACACCTAAGAAATTTAATTCAAGAGATGGATAAAATAACACTCTTACTACACAAATTAGTGAAAGAAAAACGGTAAAAACTATTTTACCGATAATGAATGTTGGTAGAAGATGACATAATAATTAGATAAATCAAAGAAATAACGAAGTCGCACATTTTTGTAGACTGATGTTTCTAAACTAATATTTAAAATATTCTGGTAGTAATCTAATTTTGAATAAATAATTGTAAAAATTAAAGTTCTTGTTTTCTACCACTAATTCGTATCGCTTTCTGTATATCTTTTACCGTTGAGATTATGAGTTATCAATCAAAACCAATATTTAATCAGTTGATAAGAATTTCGAATAATTATTGTGAAATATTGAACATGGATTGGAGAGAGAGTGGGAGAGAGAGAGAGAGAGAGAGAGAGAGAGAGAGAGAGAGAGAATATATAATCTACTTTGTGGCTTCCTTAACCTCTCCTGCTTTACCCTCTACGAACTCAGCAACTTTATCTCCGGCTTCTTTTCCTTTCTCTGTCACATACTCCGAAGCCTTCTGAGCTTCCTCCACCGCCGTATCTTTGGCTTCAACGGTTTTCTCAACAACGTAATCTTTCGCTTTCTCGCCATCTTTCACCGCCTCCTTTGTCTTCTCCGTCACGAAATCCGAAGCTTTCTTTCTGATTTTTTTTTAATATAATACATTATTGACCATGGAGTTCAAGACATATAAATATCTACTCGGCTATGCGTAATTGATGAAATATTTGAAGCTTTACGTAAACTTAAACACAGAAGGGATTATTTGTATCTTACATGAAACTATATTTTGAATGACATTAAAATAAAAACATAAATTATCTCACAAAACACATTTCCACTCTAATTTTTTATGAATTTATTTTTACTTTAAAAACATCAAAATATCTTTCTCTTATCTAATATACTAGATTCATACCCACGCCATGCGTGGGGAAAAATATTCGTAAATTATATTTTATTAGTAATTATAAATTAAATATTTATATAATTTTAAATTATATTTAAAATTACTTTTAACATTAATTTTTGTATATACAAATTAAAAAAAGAAAAATCATTATTTTTTATGAATTTAATAGTATTTTTTTTGTTATTTTAATAAAATATATTAATTATATAACCAAATTAATAACAATGATATACTTGTAATTATTCTAATAAGTTAAACTCATTTATATATTTATTTGAAATTTACTTTAGTTATGATACGTCAGCATGGTATTTCTGTTAATAACACGTCAGAGTAAAATTATTTTATTAAAATGTTTTTCAAATAATGTATTAGGGATTATGGTAATAACTTAAATCTATTTATATTTATTTGAAACTATTTATAAATTAACATATAAAAAATTTTAAAAAATAAAAATTATTGTTTTTGCAAATGTAATAGTAATTTTTGGTTAGTTGAATAAATTATATTTATTCTCTAACCAATTTAATATCAGTGGCATGTATTGTAATTATTCTAGTAAGTTAAACCCTATTATATATTTAATCTGAAACTCGCTGTGGTGTTGACACGTCAGCTGGTATTTTTGTTATTAACACGTTAGGGTAAGGTTACTTTGTTAAAAAGTTTCCCAAATAATATATTAGGGATTTTCCAAGTAACAAAATAACATCACTTTAGCTATATTTATTAAAGGATTTTTTTTTTACCTAATCTTCTTTATAAAACTAAATTGTATGTTTCAAATGTTAGCTTTAACCAGCTGGAGTGAGTAAAACTCGATCCTTAACAAGTACTTGATTATATTATCAGAGTATTATCATGGCGAGTACGTAATACATGCATGTGAGGGTTTTTGAGTATAAATATATGTATATATATGTTTAGTTACGATATAGAAGATGTAAAAATGAAAAAATATCCACTTACGTGGCCTCATTGAGGTCATCGAGGATGTTGCCGTCACCTTTAACAGCGTAAATCAACGACTTCTTGCGCTGAGCGACGACGAGGAGCTCAGTCTTCCGTCCAACTCTGACGGAAGAAACGCCGCTAAGCTTGGCTCCTCCGCTGTGGAAAGAAGAACCAAACCCACTGAGAACAGCTCCTGATACTGACATCGCCATTAGAGTACCTCTGTAAGAAAAAAAAGTGTATGTTTGGGAGAAAAAGAGGAGTTTTTAGAAGAAGAAAGTGAGATGAGAAGTATCTAATCTCCAATAGTATCTTTTTATAGATCTCTACACCAATTAGAATCCAAGAATACACGTGTCATCGTACAATATTTTTGTCAGTGCTATTATCTTTAACTATTAACAAAAGAAGAGGTTTTCTGTTCGATATTATTCTGCCACGTATAATTATTTTTATGGTTTTTCAAAAAAGAAACAAGTCGGCCAACAAGTTTGTGGTTATATATGAATGTTGGCATTATTGGCAATAAAAGTTTACATGTTAGCATTTCTATATTTTTGATGGCAATTTAAGCACTAAAATTAGTAATTTTTTGGCTTTTCATTTCGTCACGTGTACTCGATTTTTCTGTAAGAAAAAAAAAACAAAACTCTATGTCGGCCACTGAGTTAATTTTAGTTTTGTAACCCAAATCTACCAAAAGCCTACAACAAAATGAACCAATATGATGGTAAGCCTAAATATTCTTATGTAAGAGATTATTTGAGTAATTATTGCTATGTGCTAACTTCTAAGTATCCTGCAAGTTTAACCCATGCTTATGCTTCATCATTAGGATAATGCATGTCACCGAATGCACGTTCCATTGTCTTGTTCTTGGCAGATTAAAGCACTTATTTTTGGTATGTTATATCTTGATCCACCAAATAGTTGTCGGCCATGCAAAAAAAAACACACAGCTAAAATGGAGATTACTATAAAAAAGGAGATTAAACCAACATAATTAAGCATTTAATACAAGGTTTATATATTGGGAAATTAAGTATCATTCTTTCCACAGCTTAATGCAAGATATACAAAAATATTTTCACTGTCATTGCTTTCTGATTTAAGCAAATTAAAAAATTTCGTCTTAATCAAATATATATATATATATATAGTTTTTCTTCTTTGTCTAAATCTCTCTCGGAACCCCTCTCAGTTACTTGCTACTTTCACATTCGGCTCAGTGTCTGCCCATAAAGTGCTTGACATATCTCTGAACTTCAGAATCAAGTAAATGCAATAGCATACTTCATACTTGCTAAAGGTAATCAACTAAATTTCCTTCGGAGCTGTACAATTCTTGGAATCAAATATTTTGCAGAAAATAGAGTCATATGCGATAATGAGAACATGAGGTGGGATATATATATATATATATATACATCTAAAGATTTGAAAAACTTAAATCAATACTATTAATTTAAGAGAAAAATGATGAAAACAAATTCTTGAAATTAATTTTGTATCGGACACTAAAATAACGCTTTGATACAGAAGAGTTTAATATGTTATGGAGTAATGAAGTAGCATATCTTTACTTTCAAATGGTGAAACAGAAGTTAAAAACAAACTGATCTTATTATTGTAAAATATCGAACATGAAAGAGAAAGAGAGACTAGCTAAGTGGTTTAGTGAGTACTCACTACTTTGTGGCTTCCTTAGCCTCTTCTGCTTTACCTTCTGTAAACTCAGCCGCTTGGTTTCCGGCTTCTTTTCCTTTTTCCGTCACATATTCCGAAGCTTTCTGAGCTTCCTCCACCGCCGCATCTTTGGCTTCAACGTTTTTCTCAACAACGTAGTCTTTTGCTTTTTCGCCATCTTTCAGTACCTCTTTTGTCTTTTCCGTCACGAATTCTGAAGCTTTCTTTCTATTTTATATGTTTTCAGATTCATTATTGACCAATGCTTTTTTAAACAGATATCTACACTACTCAACGTGTAATTATCGTATCTGATTCTCAAATATTTTAGGCTATGCGTATACAAAAGGGATATATAGATAGAATTAGGAGACAAGATAGTTAAAACACGAAGTGTACGTAGACTTACGTGACTTCGTTGAGGTCATCAAGGATGTTGCCGTCACCTTTAGCGGCGTAGATCAACGACTTCTTGCGCTGAGAGACGACAACTAGCTCAGTTTTCCGGCCAAATCCGACTGCGCTAACGCCGTTCTGCTTGAATCCTTCGCTGCGGAAAGAAGAACCAATTCCACTGATCAGAACAGCTCCTGAGAATGACATCGCCATGAGATCTCTTTAAGATGTGAGCAAAATAATTAAAAGGAAGAGTTTTTAGAGGGAGCAAGGTGAGATGAGAAGAATTTAATCTCACAATAGTATCGTTTTATAGATCTGCGGATCAACTTTACAATACAGAATCGTATGATATTTTAAGAGTTTCTGTTTGTTTTTGTCTGGCCACGTGTAATCAATTTGTGATTTAAAGAAGAAAAAGAGAGGTCGGCCATAAGCGTTGTGGTTATATAAATGTTACAAGCATTTTGCGCAACATAAGTTTTACATGTTACCATTTTCTGTTTTTATTTTTTGCAAATTTAAGTACTAATAAATAAGAGTTTTGGCCTCGTGACTTCATGTGTGCTTTTATTGTAATAAAAACAAAAAAAATATGTCGGCCAACAAGTTAGTTGGGCTTTGCAAGACCAAATTTACAAAAAGTCTACATTGTATATGCTGCCAAGCATAAAGATGGAAGTTATAAGCCCAAATGAGTGAAAACCACAAACCGTTGTAAGTTATGGTGCCTTGTATGATTATGCATCTATATTGAAAGTTCGAAATTTCTATATTTTATTTTTAGTTAAAATATTACGTTTATGGATCAACATAATGCCCGTGTATGAGTCGGATGTATACATTAGGTTTAATTGCATAATAAAACCTGTTTTCGGACCTCTACACGTACAAACCCTAAAACAACACTTTAAAACAAGGCCAGTCATATGTTCTTTGACCTCTGAACAAACCCAAGAGTAGATACAGCTTTTGGTTCAAAGAAAATCTGAAGAGATTGTAGTTAACCAACCAGATGCATATTTCAAGCCTTCCAACAGAAACAGAGCTTCTTGTTATTTACATACAAAATAAAACCCTTTAAACAAAACAAAACAAAGCAAAACATTTCTCCGTATTCCTTCAAGGATGTCTCATATAATCGGTAGTTCCGTGCTCCTGTGTTCTCTCAGGCGCATCACCAATAACTATGTTCTTTGTCGTCTGCGCGATCTCAGCTATAGTCTCGCCGATTGCCCCAAGCACTCCTCCAGCTCCAACCCTTTCCTCTTCGACATATCTGAAGACATCTTCCTCACTTGCTCTTCCTCCTCTGTACTCCTCCCCAACATCTCTCCTCGCTTCTCCGGGCGTTCCTTTTTCTCCATACCCGAAAACATCTTTCTCACTTCCTCTTTCTTCTCCGTACTCCTCTCCAAATTCTCTATGTCCCCTCTCTTCCTCACCTCCCTCGAAAGAATTAAAAAACACAGTTTCTTGAGCAATTTTATCTCGAATGACCTAACTTCAAGATATAGCTGTCTTCAAGTTGTGCAACATACCTGGTGCATTCCTTGGTCTTTGTGTTGAGCCTCCTCTTTCTTCCTCGCCGTGTACCCAACAACCGTATCAGCAGCCACTGCAGCTTTCTCCTTAGTCAAATCAACCGCCTTAGATCCCACTTCTCCCGCCTTATGTCCTGCGTATCCCACCGCTTCTTCCACCGTGCCCGCAACTGCCTTCGTCCCTTGAACCACTTTCTCTGTGGTGTAATGCGCCGCAGTCCACCCAGCTGCAGCCGCTTTCTCAGCCGCCACTCCTGCATAATGTGCGGCTCCTTTTCCTCCTTCCGCCATTGTTTCTTTCGCATACTCAGCCGCTTCCTTGCTCATTTCCATCGCTTCGCCAGCTTTCTGAACGGTGTAGTCTTTAGCTTTTCCTGTCACTGAAACCGTCTGTTCTTTCGCCACTTGTCCTTTTTGAGCAGCAATGTTCCCAGCTTCTTTCCCTTTCTCCGTAACATACTCGGAAGCTCTCTGAGCTTTCTCAGCCGCAATGTCTTTCGCTTCAACAGCTTTCTGTAAAGTGTAGTCTTTTGCTCTAGCAGTCTGTTCAGCCGCCGCGCTTCCAGTTTCCCTTCCTTTCTCCGTCACATACTCAGAAGCTCTCCGTGCTTTCTCGGCCGCAGTGTCTTTAGCTCTCTCAGCCTGTTCCTTCGCCTCCTGCCCTTCCTGAGCTGCCACGTGTCCCGTTTCCTTTCCCTTCTCCGTAAGGTAATCTGTAGCTCTCTGAGCTTTCTCACTCGTCGCATCTTTCGCAGCTGCTTCTTTTTCTCTTCCCATCTCCGCCGTCCTCTGACCACCTTGCCCAACGCTTTCCTTAGCTTGCCGCCCTTTCTCAGCTATGGTATCTGTTGCACTCCGAGCGCCACTGTCTGCTTTCTCCCCATGAAAACGATACGCACCACTCTGTTTTTCTTCTCGCCCTTTTCCCGACAATTCCTCTCCTGCCCTGCCAGGAGTTTCTTGGCCGAGGACAGCTGCAGCTCCTCCGCCTCCATGGATCCGACCACCACCCGTTTCCTGACTTTTCAATTCCCTCTCAGCCTTAGAGGAATCCTGACCATGCCTTCCTTTCTCCGTCGCAGCTTGAGTAACATGGAGTCCACTTTCCCGCCCTTTTCCGGCCATGCCACGAGCTCCTTGTCCGCTATGGCTCAAGCTCTCTTTAGCTTTGTTATACCTTTCTTGAGCTGCTCGTATTGTATCCATTGACTTCTGCTGAGCATTGGCTCTATACCCATGAATATCCTCTAGCGACGCCTTCTCATGCTCCTCCTCGTTCTTCTTCCCCGTCGTTCCTTTTTTACCGTCGCCGCTGCTCACAACAAATTTTCCGACGGACTGAGGCATCTGAGTCCTCTTCATCTCCGTCTCCCCTTCTCCTTCGTCAGAAACCGCCATGTTACCCTGTTTGTCCGAGAGCGACACAAAATGTGTCCCACCACTCTCTCCCTCTTTTTGGTGGCCTTGCTGCGAATCTTTGCTTTTCTCGGCCATGGACTCGAAATGACTTGTCATCTTTGGGACTCTGTCTTTCTCCACTTTAACTTCCCTCTCCGTCACCACGTTCTCTCTCCTCGCTTGCTCTGACGCCATTTTTATCTGCTAAACAATAACTTTCAAGAAACAACAATTTGATTTCAAGATTCTTTCTGTTTTTTGTTGCTCGTATGATTCCTATCAAGGTTTCTTTCACATGCTTTTTATAATCAACAAACCTCTTAAACCAAAAAGAAAACATTTGGGCGGTCATCGAAGGTGGTGTATGTGTGACGTGTTGAGTTTACTACTGACGTGTAGCAAGACACGGTGACTCATCTTGTTGTAAGAGATCAGCTTTAATGTTTATTATCCAACGAGAAGAAGCGCATCATCTGGGTTTCGACACGCGTTTTTTCGTATATGTACACGTGGAGATCCTCGACCTTTTGCCTTTCTCACGGTTTCTACCTCCACTTGTTTGGTTCCAGCTACCAAGAGTTTCATCACATTTGGGCTTTTCTTAGTTTTCCACATACACCAACTAATTTCCTCTAGGCCCAAATGTTTTAATCATGCTACTAATTGCTTTACTAAATTTCTAATCTCCGCATTTTTTATATTTATATGATAGTTAAATTCTGGATTATGTAACAAAGTCCCAGTTCTTATAAAAACAGACCCAAGTTTAAAACAAAAACTATAAAATTTCTTTCATTTTAAGATTTGATTTTTTTCGATTTAAATTTTGACTGCATTGATTCGAAATTAAACGATGATTCTTCCGCACACAATGAAGTTGGTTTCTAAGACGTTATTTCAGTAAAAAAATCAAGTGGCCAGTTTCCAATAACAATAAAAAATATGCTGAAAAAAAGACGAAATTAAAACTAAAAAAAAATCGATAGTTGTTTAAGCAACTTAATACATTAGTGAGAGAGAAGAAAGAACAATCAAGAAAAAAGAGTTGAGTAAAAGAGTAAGTTCCAAGTATCAGGCAAACCAGGAAGACACCAATGGCTACAGTCATTACCAGGATGGTTGCCACTGAAAGCAGAAGGATGAGCATCTTTACGAAGCTGAGAGAGACCGGTTATGTCAAGCCAATGGACCGGTTTCTTCAATCTCCTCATCACTTTGTTTAGAACCACCCAAGCCATTGGTGTCCCTCCTGGGTACCTCCTCCCGTAGAATGGCTGCGTCTGACTCTTACATGACTTCATTGGCTCTCCCCAATCCTTTCCTCTGCAAACAAAAATTATTTTCTAATTTATAAGTAATTCCTAGATAATCACAAAATGTTTTTAGACCAACAAGAAATGGATCTCTTTGTTTACTTACTCGTAATGAGTAGGAGAAACGCCATTGAAGAAGACTTTGGTCTTAGAAGGATCCACATAAGCATTAACCCATCGAGCCCAAGTGGTCATTCCTTTGTAGAAAGCAACAAGCCTGTTCATGTCTTTGTACAGTCTATTACCATCTTCCATGTAATCCCACCTGTACACGTACACGTCATCAAAATTTGTAAAAAAAAAGTCAAACTCAAGAAGAAAGATAACAGAGTCAAAGAGGAAAAACGTACGGCTGGATGTGTTCAGTGTGAGTCCACCAATGCCAGCTGTTGAAAATCAAGACGTCCATACCTTTCCACATATTACCTTGCTTAATGGAATTAAGCTTAAGCACTCTCCCAACTTTCTCAGAATCTAAATCCACCAAGAACTGTGTTCTGTATAGCATCAACGTCACTCCGTATTCCTGTGTCCGTACCATTACACAAAAAAAAACTCCTTTTTGTTATAATTATTTCACTGAATAGTTTGTGAAAACGAAAGAAAATTGTACACAATTATGCTTAATAATCCAAATTGTTATTTTCGTCCATGTGACTTTTTGTTGTCTCAAAATATCATTAAAAAGAAAACAAAACGAATATCTTTTGCGTGGCTCATGATCATAATAATAAAGATTTATAACATAACATGATATTCCGGAAGATTCTCTTTTTTGGGAAATAGGCCACTAATCACGTTCATCTCTTAAATGCTCTACTCATTCTCTTCTTCTAATACTTAATTTTTATATATTTATATCAAATCAAAAGAGACAAAGAAAGATAAACTTTTACTACTTTTTCGTTAAACTTTATCATATTTTAAATCAGTAAGCATTATAGGTAAAAGTAATCACATTTTAACCTCACTTTCCAGGCTATATTAATAAAGCTAAATAAGAATGAAAGAAGAAACCTCGAAGGTGAGTGAAGCAAGACCCTTTTGGCGAAGAAGAGTGTAACGAGTGTTAGGAACCCAAGAATGAATCAGACAAGCAAGAGATTGCCACATGTTTGTGCTTAGTGAATCTCCTACGAACATTATCTTCTTCCCTCTCATCTTCCTCAAGAAATAAAACCCATTGAATCTGCAAAAGCATAATCATTTTCCAAATCTCAATTCCAGATCGGAAAGAAATTTTATATAAAAAAAAATCATTTCTTCAGCTTGTTTTACTGATCAAATTCGTCGGATTTTCAACTCTTTAAAAGTTCAAAATTTGAACTATTTATTTACGCAATCAAGGAAGACTTTTGTTTGAGCTTCGGATTCGATTTTTATCCCGTTTTGAGAGTGAAACTATGGGTATATCTAGACATCATTGCAACTCACAAAAGTTTCAAATTTTGAAATCCAAAAAGGCAAAAAAACATAAGAGAGAGAGAGAGAGAAGACTAATATTAGTATCTAACTTTGCAATTAATTTGAAATACCAATGTGCTTGTGTAAATGGCGTTAACCAATAAACAGAACTCTGGAGGTTTAAAGCTTTCTATATTTACTAATGGAAGACCAAAAAACAGATTTTCATTCAGAATAGAACAGGAAAATAAAATACTTAGTAAACAACAAAGCAAAATTCAATTTTTTCTATCAAATTTACGAAAAAGAGGTAAAAACTACAAAAAGCATTGATATTGAATAGAGGTGGAGAGTGAAACCCAAAACCCAGAAATAAAGAATGTAAGAAGATAAGGAGAGAGAAGAAGAGTGTACCTGGGGAGAGAGCAAGAGGATGGTTGCCATCGATACTTAAGATAAAGATTATCGGGACGACCATACTTCTTGCAGTTAAACTGTGGATCTATGAATGGACATTTATAAGGATCGTAAAGTGGGTACTTTGCATCATAAACCCAGTTTCCTCTAAACCAATTGCATCTCCCTGAAGCTAGCTCTCTTCTTCCTGCTTCCGCACCATTGTTGCTGCTTGTGTTTGTGTAAGCAGAGCCTCTGGAGAGACAGAAGAAAAAGAAAAAGAAGAAGAAGAAGAAGAAGAGAGAAGGGTTTTCTTGGGAAGAGAAACCCATTCTCTGTTTTCTTCGATCTGAGATTGAGATCCTCTGTTTTTTTTCTGGTGAGAGATTGGTGTGGGAAAAGAGGTGTCTTGGACTGTTTTGTTTTATATTACTCCAAAAACCCAAAAGAGAGAAAGAAATAGAGTGAGAAAGATTGTTCACATCACATGGGAAAGGAGATGCAATTGAAACAAGATCCCTTTATGTGTCCTTATTCGTTTAATAATAGTGTTTCTAATTGGTATTAAGGTACGATCCCTAAATCTAATCTCTCATTTTCCAACTTTTTTCACTCTTAACAAATATATTTGTATTGTTTTATAATTTAGAAATTTATTTTAACCATAAGAAAAGTTAAAACTTTTCATATTGTAAATTGGATCATAAGCCGTATGATCTTTTAATCTCATTGGAAAACTTAATTCCTCCCTCCTTTTGTTTTTTTATCATAAATAGTTGAAATGTGAATGTACATCTTGTAATTTGCCACTTGTAGTTGCAGCTTATTAAGGGGAATGGTTAATAAGTAATTGGTCACTTTTGTGTCCTCAGTATTGTCATTACCCAAACAAAAATGCTTTTTTCAAAATACCTCAATAAAAAGATTTGTTGGTGTTAATATATACTATACGAAAGGATTAAATGTATGAAAAGGTCATAAAAGTAGGCTTGGTAGGTAAAGGATGAAAAATAGGGAAAATATGATTTCGTGAAATTATGACAAAAAAAAATAATTTAGTGAAATTTAGATCGTGAGAGCCGGCCTAAGCGGGACCAACTATGAGACTTTACATCACTTATACGTACGTCTAGATATGTAAGAATCTATATATATATATGACCCACATATTGTCATATGGTAAGACCCATATTTTTTTTAATAGATACTCCCTTCTATTTGTTTTTATATTTTTTTAAGTTTTCACATTATTTTAAAATAATTATTATCCTATAAATAAATATACAATTTTTATTGAACAATTGATTAATGTATAACTAAATAATGTTTTATTGACTAAATTATCATTCCAAATCTAAACTCATACACATAGCATAATTTTTAAATGAAGAAAACTAAAATAATTTTATTTATCTTTAACCTAATTTTTTATAAACTTTTTGTATTTGTTCATGGGGAATCGCACTTTGTATCCCTTTATAAAAGAAGTAGTGTTTAACCAATAAGTCGAACTTTACACTACTTTAAAAAAGAGAATGATTATCTAACCAATACACTAATTGTAACTAATCAATATATAACCATTTTGTTTAATATATATATATATGTCTTTAGTTTAAATAACAAAATTTGGGAACGGGACGCTATTGCATGAAAAGATTCAAGACTCAATCTTATATCTAATTGTGTTGGATTCAAATTTTATAATAAATCTTATATCTAATTATGTTAGATATTTTTATGTTTTTGCTTATCACTTGTATTTGTGATTGTTGAATGTTGATAAACATTCTTACTCATATTTTTTGGATAAACATTTTTTGATGCGGTTAATTAATATTATGTAATTTCACATTTTAGAAAAGAATTTCTAAAACATAAGATATAATTCCTAAATCTGCATAATGTATTCATAAATTATGCATAAAATGTGATTATTAACCTAAATTCAATAAATATTTATTAATATTAAGAAAATCTTATCTAAATAAAATAATTAAATTAAAAAATTGAAAAATGTAATAATAGAGATCAAACCATGCACTATTACTATTAATTCTAACAAGAAGATGTGTAACTAATATGATACAATAGTCGATCGGCATAAATCCTTTTGTTTAATATATATTCTTCTGTTCAATTAAAATATAAAAAATTATATAAGCTCAAAAAAACCGAATCTTGAACATATGTGTAAAACAAAGAGTATGTTACCAATATGATGTGATAGCTAATTGACATATAAACATTTTATTCTAACTAAATTAGATTTTCAGCTTTTTGTTTTAATTGGAGAATAGTAAAATATTTTTTGATTAGTCAAAATGTTATATTAGTAAATTTTTATATCAAATGATATATTTGTCATTAAAACCTAATTTATTGGTAATATATGGTATTTCTCTTTTTTATTTAATATTTTTTTTTTATCATTTTGAAGCTTGTGAGAAAAAAACCTGCTTGATTTGAGTTTTTTCAAGTCAAACAATCGATTTTGTATTTTTTGCATTTAAGTTTTATACTTTCCACTAAAAACTCATTTCTCATTTTTCGTAAAAGTAGTGTTCCATGCTTTTTTTTAATCGAAAATCATAATTTTATATTATTTTTTATTAAAATGTGACTTCTTGTCGATTTTTTTTGTATTTTCCTATAGAAACATGATTATCGACTAATGAATACTTATAACTTAAATTCACACAAAAATTTAATAAAATAGATTTTTAATCATAATAATTTAATACAGTAAGAATTGGTTAGGAATATTAATATTATGAGTTCTGTAAAGTGCATAAATCAAATCTTTTATTCGAACATCTTATTTACAATTATAATTTCCAACAAAAATTTTCAAAACATAATGCATTATAAATTCATGTTTTTAATATTTTTAGTCATGTCATTTATTTTAAATAAAATTGACCTTCACACTTCTTAATGTACATCCTAACTTAATTCAAATTTTACAAATCTATAGCATACTCTTGGTATTTGTAGATTTGATTTTTAAATACTATTGCGAATGCATATATAATTGTAATAAAAATATTTAGATTAAAACCTGAAAATATCAATAATTTGCATTATCAAATATGTATTGATTATACAAAAAATAAATTTACAAAATTACATCGAAATACCCTCGAGATGTAAAAATCAAAATTACAAATGAAAAATAATCAAATACAAAATTTAGTTAATTCATTTGAAAATGATGTATTTTGATGGAGATTCGGATGAGCAAACAAACATGATGTAAACGTATATTTGATTTTAAGTAGATTTAGATAAAACAAGTCTATTTAAACTCTATTTTATATCTCATCTAAATGAAGTTAGAATTGACTAAAAACACCATCCACCTTATTCATCCCCTAATTGTCATATCCCAAATTATTCCTGCAAAGGAGAAAAGTTTCCTCGTGCTTTTGAATTCCTATAACTGAAATATGATGCAACAGTGTGAATACATGTGGAGACAACAATAAAGTAAACTACACAACTTCTCATCACAATGGTTCCGCCGGTGATTATGGAAAATTTCTTCTACTTTTTTTTTTTTTTAATTAGACTAAATGTAACAAATGACCATCGGTGGATATAGACTGAGTAATACCAAGAGACGTCTTGAAAACTCTAAAGGATAAAAATTGTTATAGTCCATAGTAATAAATAATAGAATACAATAAGTAATTAGTGTATTTCATATATTTTCTCTTTTGTTTTTTTCATACGATAGCAGAGAAACAAGTCTCGTATGTAAGTCAAATTTAAAAATTGAAGAAACAGCAGGATACAAGTATAATTTAGACTATCAAGATCCAATATTGAAGGCAACACGAGGTGATAAATATAATTTAGTCTATATGTATATATATAACAAAATTAATAATAATTTGGTGGAGATTGAAGTTTTCAATAATTGAACAGGGAAATAAAAAAGAAGGTCCACCCACGTTTCAACATTTCCAATCTCTGATGATAATAATTTAAATAAGTGACAGAAACACACAACTGTAGATCGTCGTTTGTTTATTTAAGACCATGACATATTATTTTCTTTTGATATAACTTTTACATTAACAAGAAATGGCAATCGTTCGTACGTCGATCTGCATGTTTATTAATATCGGAAAAATTTCGAGTTTTAGTTACAAAAAAAAAACAAATTATATCATTACTATAGCAACCAAGAGTAAACTTGTTTGAATGAGAAAAAAAGCAACCAAGTGATGGTAATTAAATAGTCTCATTAGCTTTCAATTTACACATTTGTTATGATTAGTTTGAGTGTAAATTGTGGTTTACCCTTTGAGATAAGCGAAATCTCCTGAATAATTTATATCCATGACATGCACGGAGAAAATATTCACAAATTATATAATATTATTATTATTAAATATAAATTAAATATTTATATAATTTGAAATTTTATTTAAAATTATTTTTAATATTAATTTTATATATGTAAATTAAAGAAAAAACATAATTATTTTTTATAAATTTAATAATATTTTTGGTTAGTTTAATAAAATATATTGATTCTCTAACTAAATTAATAACAATGATATATATTATAATTATTCTAATAATTTAAGTCCATTTATATATTTATTTGAAACATAATATCGTGATGAAACGTTAGCGTGATATTTCTGTTAATAATATGTTATGGTAAAGTTTTTTTATCATTATACCACAATGGATCGGTCCAATATCTCAAAATTTTCATACGAATATTTAATATTTTCATGTGAGAGAATGTGAAGTCGAACTCCCATTTGTGGGATGGACGTGGAGATGATGTAACTAATAGATCACTTGCTCTTTTAAATAATTTTATTTTTTTATTTTGTCGGAATAAGATTATTTTATTGTGTGAAAATATTTTTTAAATAATATATTACGAATTTGAATTTAGTTAATTTAAAATTGCGAATTTAAAAATCATTAGTGAAGTGACAGAAATATGATGAGAATAATGAATTTAGAATTGACAAGAAAGTGCCCAATTGAGCAAATTAAGGTCATTACTGATATCTTATACTCTAATAGTATATTGTCCATATGAATATAATATCTATAAAAGCACATTGTCCTTGTCACCAAGCTTTATGCCTCTACACTCGAATTCGAAACATCATTCAATCCTATTCTCGGTTTATATGGTTTTCTCTCGTCGTCAATTAAAAACGTTTGGGCCTGAAAATATGCGATTGCGCCCGTTTAGCGTTTACTCATCAAATGAAATCTATTGTTTAGTTTGCTTTGGTTTAAGTTTATTTTGATTCAGTACAAAACTGAACCTTTTTTGTTTTAAATAATTTAAGTTTGGTTTTGTTTAAATGTCTAAAACATATGCAAGGTTAGTGATTAAATGCGAATAATCTGTGATACATAATTTTTTCAAAATATTTTCTAAAAAATCTAAATAATATTTATATAATTGGTAAAATTCAATAAAATATTTCCTGGCAGATAAAATGTTTATGATAAAGTCTGGATGCTAAAAAAAAAAAAAAAGAAGAAAAAAGAGAAATGTGACATCAGTGGCATTATATGATGGCGTGACTGAAGTAACATAGAAAGAAAAGACCAACATGTGTCACCAATCATGTTATTTAACTCTTTCCCCCACATTTCATGTTCGTTTATCCTCAAAGTCCAAAACAACAACTTTTTTTTGATGCATTATCATTGGAGAAAAAAACTCTAATCGATTACAAATGTAAAAAATATCTCGACTTTTGAAACACCCAATACAACATCGATTTAAATTTAACTTAAAACTGAAGTCGTTACCTCTTATTTAAGATTATAAATTGTGCTCCTAATTCTTTTTCTAGTATTAAACAACATAACAAAGTTATATCATAATTATAAGAAAAAGATTTATCACAGTGACGGTAACAGAAATGGTCACGACAATAGTAATATTGGCTGTTACAACAACGATAATAAATACAATGGTAATAACAAGTACAAATGATAGCTAATCGCTAAAAATAACAACTACAAAGTAAACATACATAATGTATACTTTCGCATTAGTTTTCCAAATTTGAGACATGTGGCATGTGGAATGTTTATGTACAGCACATTCGTTTCCCCGTTTACGAAAAGCTCACCAATTGTTGTTTTTTTTTCCTTCTTTATTTCAGTTTTAAAGGCAATTAACATCTTTGACACCTACATAATTTAGTTTTGTTCGTTTTGTTAGAGAAGTTTTTGTTCTTAATTAAAAGATAATAATATTTGATTATAAATTACAAAGATATAACATATCTACTTTAACAAGTTTTGTTCTCTCTTAGTTCGCACATGAATTGGTATGCAAAACCTTTAAATTTATAATCATCATTTCTTGAGAAAGAGTAGATTATTAATTGATGGATAGATGATGAAGATACAGAAGATTCATATCATATCAGCATATGCTCACATGTTCGAGCATCTAATTTCAGGTGGCAATGGCAATATATATAATTGATCTGTTAAATTTAAGAATACATTAATTATAATAATATGTTTTCAACTATCCACACATATATATATGTTTTTCTTTGTCATCCATTGGACAAAGGCTAGAGACCAAAAGTAATTTCACCAATTTATAATTTAGTTTACGAAAAATACACCCAAAAAGGAATATAAAAACTTAATAGGAAAATAGAGAAATTCAAAAACATGAATACAATGCTGAGGCTGTAACGTAGTTTGAATGGAACCAATCAAAGTAGACAAAAGAGGAAATGTCTGGAAATTGGAAAATAAGTGCAATTACCTACTAATGATGTGTTTTACATCTTTTTAGACTCTAATTAAATCATTGTCGGGGCACCTTACTTTGTAATTATCGTTATAACGAAATTTAGGTTTCATATAAATTAAAGGAAAGGAATCCTATCTTTTACAATTTTACTCGTCGGCAAACATACTTTGTTACCTAATTAATGATGTTCTATATATGGATTTGAATATGAATCATTTCATTATTAACTTTGGATGTGCTTATGTATTACATAAGAAAACAAAATTAATTTATTTTTTCTTGTAATTATACATAATGACAATTATTTATACATCCATTGAGTTTTATTGGAATATCCTTTTTTATCACACTGGTGCATCGTGGTATATTCCTACCTATCTCTATCTCTTACATACATTATGATTATCGATAATAGACACGTATGAGAATTATCTAGTTTTCTTAATGATTCGATTAATAATTGTATAAACTTAACTACCATGATGATTAATTAAGGGTATCCTATGTTTTATCTATATTATTTTTTTTCATTTTCAAAATTAAGATATGTCAGTGCATGCAAAGAATATATGTAAATCGTATTACCGTCCATCTCGCAGTGTTTTTTTGCATATTTGGAAAGATAAGATAGTTACATGTCGTGAAATGAATACCCTACTAAGTTTTAGTGCTAAATTGTAATGATGCTATTGGATAAGTTCGTAGTTACCAAAGTTTGTAAGAAAATTAAATTTGTTAGAGTAACATTTTGGGAAAAATGTGTGAACGTGCTTGAATCTACGTGTCTAGGCATTTTGGGCAAAAAAGGATTAATTCATATAGTAATATCACGAATTTGACCCCTCCAAAAAAGTAATATCACGTATATATATTTTATATAGTAAACATAACAAATGCAAATGTTAATTCGTTGTTTAGAAAATGTATGATTATTTAGAAAAGTAATAATTCCATTACATATACGGAAAACTCTAAACCAGATTGTTTTGAGAACTTTGGCTTCTAAATTCAAAGTCAACTATTTTTAGTCTATGTAGTTTACACAAATGATTATTAAAAAAAATTCGATAAATCACTGTATTTGTCATTCAACGACAAGCTGCCGTGAAGACACGGGAGTGAGAAGAGAGAGACTCGTGACGAACAGCAGAAGAAGATCAATGTCCTAATCTCAGGGAAATTCGTAATCTTTTAAATTTATCAAGGTTAATCAAATTTATAATAACATACAAATTATTTTGCTTCTTCCTTTCTCTCTCTCTCTGGACAATACGTTTTGTTTTCTCTTTATGCTTCGGTGATGAGTTTCTTCTGACTTCTGAGAAGAAGAAGCTGGAAGGAAAGCCTTTAGATTTTCTTTATTTGTTTGCTTTTTTTTTCCAGATCAAAATACGAGGATGTCTCATTCTAGAAGGCTTTCGTTAGAACCTGCTATAGACTCAACTACAGGTCGATTTCGTGATTCTTTGGATTTACAGAGAGACGAAGATGATGATGACATCAACAAACCCGATTTCCGAGAACTCGATTTGGGTTCTCCGGTTTCTACCTTAATGCCACGTGTCTCTTCAACATCTTCCTCAGCCGCTGCGACTCCCGCTAGCAGCTCCGGATCCTCTGGCTCCGCTTCTGGGAAACCGTCGGTGACTTCTCAAATGGATAAGAGCCACTCCGGCGAAATTTTAAGCTCCGTTGTACCCGGATCCGGGATGCCGACGACCCGGAATGAAAAACCGGGTCATAGAAGATCCGCTTCGACTGGGACGCCATTGATCTTCTCCGGCTCTAGCTTCTGCACAGCGATGAGTTACAGCTCCAGTGGCGGTAGCGGCGCGACATCCGCTGTATCCCATACTCCCAGCGTTTTACCTGCCGGCAACATTTGCCCGTCGGGTCGGATCTTGAAAACCGGAATGGCGACAAGAACGGCAAGCAAAACCGAGACTCTGTGCACAGGAACCGGAAATTACGGTCACGGAAACGTCGTGCGACGCGGCGGAGGAAGCAGCGGAAAGCCGAATCACGCGGCGAGAGTGTCGGATAACGGTGAGAACCCGGACGAGTTGAAAAGGTTGGGAAACGATATGTATAGGCGAGGGAATTTCTCCGAAGCTCTTTCGCTTTACGACAAAGCAATCTTAATATCACCGGAAAATGCAGCATACAGAAGCAATCGCGCTGCGGCGTTAACGGCGTCAGGACGGTTAGGAGAGGCCGTTAAAGAATGTCTCGAAGCTGTCAGGCTTGACCCGTCTTACTCCAGAGCTCACCAAAGACTCGCTTCACTCTATCTAAGGTAAATTTGAGTGCTTTAGTTTAAAGATAGAGAACTGTAATGATGCAAAACAGTTTGATTCTTTACTCTGTCTTTGTTGGTTTAGACTGGGAGAAGCTGAGAGTGCAAGGCGTCATCTTTGTTTTTCCGGGCAATGTCCGGATCAAGCTGATCTCCAACGACTGCAGGCACTGGAGAAGCATCTCAGCCGATGCTGGGAGGCTCGAAAGATCGGAGATTGGAAAACCGTGATAAAGGAAGCCGATGCAGCCATTGCAAATGGCGCTGATTCATCTCCTCAGGTTAGAGATCATCGCCATATATCATAAGTTAGCTTTAATTGCAGTTGCTTGTAAATATTTAACTACCACTGACCCTTTTTGATTGATTTGGGCAGCTTGTAGCTTGTAAAGCCGAAGCCTTTTTGCGTCTTAACCAAATAGAGGATTCAGATTTTTTTCTACCTTGCATTCTAAGATTGGATCATCATCATTTCGATTCTCAACTGCAGGCGAAACTATTTGGTATGGTAGCTGAAGCCTATGTGCTCTGTGTCCAAGCTCAAGTTGATATGGCATTAGGAAGGTGAGCTTTCGGAACTCAAAGATGTTGTAGTTTTTGGATTTATTAATTTTGTTAGTTGGTTGCTTGATTTTCTCCCGGGAGTGAGTAGAGATGATAGGTTTGTTGCAGATTCGAGAATGCGGTTGTAAAGGCAGAGAGAGCTGTGATGCTCAATCAGACCAATCCCGAGGTAGTATCCGTTCTAAACAATGTGAAGATGGTTGTGAGGGCCCGTACTCGCGGTAATGAGCTATTTAGTTCAGGGAGATACTCGGAAGCGAGTGTGGCTTATGGAGACGGTCTCAAGTGTGATGATTCCAACTCGGTTTTGTACTGCAACAGAGCAGCATGTTGGTATAAACTCGGATTGTGGGAGAAATCTGTTGAAGATTGTAACCAAGCGCTCAAAGTCCACCCAAATTACTTCAAGGCACTTCTACGAAGGGCTGCATCATATGGAAAGGTAATAATTAAAACTCTTTTAATATGTTATTAACCAATGTGTACTTTGAATGGCGATGTTTGTTGAAATGTAATAGCTTGGTCGGTGGGAGGATGCGGTTAGAGATTATGAGATCGTGAGAAGGGAACTTCCTGGAGACAGCGAAGTTGCAGAGTCTCTAGGGAGAGCGAAAACTGCGCTAATGAACAGAAGCCAAGAATCTAAAAGCTTTGGATTCAATAACGAAGTTGAAGCGGTTTCGACTTTGGATAAGTTCAAGAATGCGGTATCATTTCCCGGTAAGTTTAAACAGAAACTCCAATTTTTTCTGGAAGCTTGAGATATTATCTGTCTTGCTCAAGTGGGAACATTTTTTGTCAGGTGTCTCTGTTTTTCATTTCAAATCATCATCAAACCGACAATGTGAAGAAATCTCTCCATTCATCAACACTTTATGCCTCCGGTATCCATTAGTACATTTCTTCAAGGTAAGTCCACTCTCCAAAAATGACTTTTTACGTCATTTCCTTTTAAACTCGTGTAAAATGTGCCGCAATGTGTTAACTTAGAAATATTGAAATGTAATTTAGGTGGATGTGGAGGAGAGCTTGGCGTTAGCGAAGGCAGAGAGCATAAGGAAAGTTCCAACATTTAAGATGTACAAGAATGGAGACAAAGTGAAGGAGATGATTTGTCCGAGCCATCAGTTTCTAGAGGATTCTATAAAGAATTTCCTATTATAATTTGAAAATCCCTATTCATTAATCTTTGCTTCCCTAAAATTCGATTCAAAGAGCCTATTTAAAGACTCAGAGAAGAAGTCTCTTGAAAGATGGGAAAGAGCTATTCTATCATTCAACAAATTATTCATTCTTTTTTATATATATTCTTTTGGAGTCTGACTCTGTTTGCTTTGGCTATATTGCTCAATGAGTAAAATGTTCAGAAGGATTGAGGAAAGGCAAGTTTTAATAACCACTGACGTCTGACTTTTGCTATATTATACGCAACATATACTGATTTTATACATGTTAGATTACAGACGGAAGAGCTGTTATTGAAACTGACCAGGATTATTCTGTATAGTGTGGTTGATTCAACCAGAGACAGGACATAAATCAGATTAAGAAAGAAGCAGAAATTCATAGGACAAACTGTACCAGAGGAGAGAGATGGCTGAAAAAAAGACAGTGCAGAATTACAGATTACAAGACTGTCCTTAGACGACACAGATGATGAAATAGACTCAAACAAGAGTACAAGTAACATAGGAAACAGAGAACTCTACGATTCGCTATTATTCACCGCGCTTGAAACATGTTTGTCCAGTGCTGCTGGTGCGGGTGCACACATATAAGATCACTGCATCAAGAGCAAAGAAGATCTGGTATCAGAATCAGACTTATTCGATTCACCTTAGAGAAATGAATTTCTTCTACTTTACCTCGGCATCGTCTCCACCTGCACCGTGGTGGTTAGCAGAACCATTTGTCTTATGGGCATTATCTGCTGCACATACGCCAAATTAACATTTGAAATCCGCAGTGAAATATGAATCATTATGAAACAGACAATCATCTATTGGATGCTATTTCAACAATCATCAAGCATGTCCATGGTTACGCTTAGAATTTCCTAGATTCATTGGATCCAAGCAAAACAACACCACACAGAAGAAGTGACTGACAATGAACTGATAAAACATCATAGTTTGAGTTTTTTCAGAAGTCTAGAGTTATCATCACCTCCTTCTTCAGGGATGTCAGAAGTCCACAAGGTCAGATTATCCCTAAGGAGTTGCATAATTAAGGTGCTATCTTTGTAGGATTCCTCGTTCAGAGTGTCAAGCTCTGAGATAGCTTCATCAAACGCCTGCTTAGCAAGGTGACATGCCCTGAAAGAAACGATAAAACAATCAAATCCCTGAAAAAATTGTCTTTTATTTTATTAGTAATCAACAATCACTAAAACCTTTCAGGTGCGTTCATGATCTCGTAGTAGAGTACAGAGAAATTCAAAGCCAAACCCAATCTAATGGGATGTGTAGGAGGGAGTTTAGCCTCAGCAGCAGTAGTAGCAACCTGTAAAGGCAACAAAAAAAATCCAAAGTAAATCAACCAAAAACTGAGAAGTGAGAACATCCAGTGACCAAAAACACTATAAGGCACCTCATAGGCTTTCAAAGACTGATCAGCAGCCTCTTTCCTATCATTTCCTGATTTAAATTCTGCAAGATAGCGGTAATAGTCACCTTTCCTGGAAAAGAAAAGCTTTAGATAAATAACTTCAATGTGAAGTTTTAACATCAAGAAAGGAGCATTATTGGCTTACATCTTGTTGAAGAAGACAGTTGATTCCCCCTCGGAAGCCGACGGAATCAGATGTTCATCTAACACAGACATTATATCAATGCATATGTTTGAAAGCTCTAACTCAACCTTCTCCATGTATGCTTTGATCCTCTTTACATTAACCTCATTCCCTTTCACTGCTTCTTTCTGTTCGATCGACGAGAAAATTCTCCACGAAGCTCTCCTTGAACCGATCACGTTCTTATATCCGACAGAGAGCAAGTTCCTCTCTTCCACCGTCAGATCAACGTTCAGTTTCGCAACATTTTTCATCGACTCCACCATTTCTGTGAAAAAAAAGAATTGACATTTTCAAAACCCATTTGGAATAAATGTCGAGACCCTTTCGATCCAATTCCTTACTCAGACGTTCCTAATTTTTAAAAATCCCCTTTTAAAACAATCAAGCGATACAAAAACGAAAACCATTGACTTCCAAAGATCAAACCAAGTGATCACAAATTCTTCGATAAAAAAAAAAAATAAAATTCAGTAAACTCAAACAGAGAATCGAGCTAAGAGGATGTCAAAGAAAAGACGTAATTACGAGAAATTCACAGAACCTATTCGAGAGAGAAGATGAAAAAAGTACAAGATTCCTTACCTTCATAGCGCTCAGCTTGTTCAGAAAGCTTAGCGAGGTAAACGAAAGTGTCACGCTCTTTACCAGAATCCATAGATTTTAAAAAATGGAAGTATCAAAATCGAACGCTTTTTCGACTGATACGAGTCTGTCTCTCGACGATCGCTCTTCTATTGTTATTTTCTGTTTTTCCAGACGAAAGAAATAACACAGAGTGAGATCAGATCTTTGAGCCGCGCGTAGGGACACAAACCGTGATTAACGCGGGTTTAAGGGTAATTATCACTCAATAGTCCCAGTAAGTGATTTTATGTGATTATATTATCTCACGTGGGTTCCCTTTGGTTCTCCTTTCTCCAACCACATCATGACACGTCATTACTTCTATCCACCAGTCCACTCATTTTAATAGTACTTTATCTTCATTTGATAAATGATTAGTTTCTCAAATAATGAACAAATAAAAGAATATTTGGATTACAAAATCTTTCAATTTTTAAAAAAATTACCCATTAGAGTTTAGAAGACAAGTTTTACTTATAAATTACTTTATTAATCAAATCTTGATTATTATTTTTGTTATGTGTTAAACTTCAAACTATTTAGTCTATTTTACAGGGAATTCCAATTTAATTTGGTTATTTTAGGTTTCATTGTAAGACGCAAAATAATGAGTCCTCTGTTTCTTAAAATATATTTCATAGATAAAATAACATTACAATAGAAAAACACAAGAGATGATAATTCTCGTAAAAATAAAGCTGAGAAGTCTGAGATTCACATAATACATAGATTTTTAGGGAATGATACAAAGAAAGTTTAACTGGCTTAACCGGTGTTTTGCATACCGGCGGCGATACCCTTCATGGTGAGGATAACGGTATCTTCAAGCCCCGGTGCATATTCGCTCTTCGGATTCAGCTTAACGAGCTCAGCCGCTGGTTTACCAGACTCCATATAGTCTTTCGAGAGATGAGGTCGAACTTTGACATGGAAGTTTGGGTCACGGATCTGCTTGAGCGTGTAGGCTTGGCACACGTTCAATGTCGTGATGTATGGGTCACGTAGCTGTAGCCTTTGCCTCAAGTATGGGTCGCCTTCAAGAATGTCTTTGTGACCCGCAACCTGGTAAAGGAAAGAATGGTGCGGATTGATTAGAGTTTTGCACGGTTTCTATCATATTTGTACATATCTAAAACCCGGATTGAACATCGATAATGGCTTAGTGGAAGTTTAAGTTTTACCTGCAGGAGGAGGCGTCTTGTCTCTTGGTAGTTAACTCGAAGTTGTTCACCAAATGGTTGAAGTTCTTCAGAGACGAGGAGACGGTCGTACAGAGCCGCGATTCCAGGATCTCCTTTGGCGAAAACCATTTCAACTAAATCGATTGTGACACGGAAGAAAGGCCACTGGTTGTACATTTCTTTCAGCATGTTGAGATTCTTCACGTCTTTCTGGATCACGCGTTTGAATGCAGCTCCAAAGCCTAGCCACACTGGCAAGTGAAACCTTGTCTGAGTCCACGCAAAGATCCACGGGATTGCACGTAGAGATTCAATTCCTCCGCTCGGTTTTCGCTTCGATGGTCTGCTTCCTATGTTCATCCTTCCATACTCAAGTTCTGGTGTCGCCTATAAACACAATCCCGAGCCCCAGTTTGAAAACTTTTCAAGTAAAATTTGCTGAAGGAAATAGTAAGTGAATTGGTTAAAAACTTACCAGACGGAAGTACTCGACAAAACGGGGCTCCTTGAAGACAACAGAACGATATTCTTCAGTGGCAATTACAGCCATTTCGTCCATGAGGACACGCCACTCAGGTTTAGGGGAAACTGGTGGATGCATTCCATGCTCGAGTGTGGCAGCCGTGAAACGTTGAAGAGTCCTAAAGCATAAGTGTTCTTCTCCAAAAGACTGTTCAATTACTTCTCCTTGAACCGTTACCCTCAGTTGCCCGTGAATGGTATCTGGAGGCTGAGATAAGATAGCAAGATGGGTAGGTCCACCTCCTCTCCCCACAGTCCCACCTCTCCCGTGAAACATTGTGAGTTTGACTCCAAACTCTTTCGCCACCTTCACGAGCTCTTCTTGAGTCTTGTATAATTGCCAAGCCGCAGATAAACGGCCAGCATCTTTGCCTGAGTCGGAATACCCGATCATGACTTCTTGCTTACCATTGATCCGGTTTCTGTACCATTCTATGGAGAAGAGACGGGCGACCGAAGCAGGAGCATTTTCTAAATCCGCTAGCTTCTCAAACAACGGGACAACTCTCAGGGGATGAGTGATCCCGCATTCGCGTTGCAAGAGCTCAACGGCAAGCACGTCTGATGGAGCAGTGGCCATTGAGATTATATAAGCACCAAAACTATCTGAGGGAAGCTCTGAGATGACTTTGAAAGTGTCCAATACGTCTGCAATTTCTTCGGTTTTGGGAAGATCCGGTCCAAAGAGAGGACGTTTTCCGCTTAGCTCAGATAAGAGCCACTCTTGTCTTTTATCCTCTGACCATTCTTTGTATGATCCAATACCTAAGTGTTGTGTGATAGCGTCCAAAACATCGGTGTGTCTATCAGATTCTTGACGGATATCAAGTTTCACAAGTGCAAGCCCAAATGTAGACACTTGGCGTAAGAAATCGAGCAGGCTTCCATCAGCAATAGGTCTGTCACCGCAATCACAGAGCGACCTGTAACAAAGCTCAAGTGGCTCCAAAAACTTTGGAAATAAACAAACAATCAAAGGTTAGAAATTATATTCAGGTTTTTCAATTGGTTTAAGATTATTTGGCTTAAACACATATAGCTTATCTGAAAACAGAAAAAATCATACCTGATCCACATTTGTGAAAACTGCGTCTTCGGAAATGTCTGAAACTCCATTCGTCAATAACTGACGTGCACGCTCACGTGTGTTGTAAAGTTTGTCCCTCACATCTCCAAGTATAGCTCGGTATGGCTCATTTGGAGGGATTTGTTTCCAAAATTCTACATCCATCCCAAAATCAATCATACATCAAGCATAATATAACATAACTTTTACAAAACTAAGATACATGTACAAACTAGACAAAGGTAGCTCACCTATATAGTGTTTCGCATCCCTTTTTGCACACCTCTGACTTTCTGCACGAACACGGAGTTCCTCATTGCAACGCCACATGGACATCTGCAAACAAGCACACAAACTTAAAGTAAGATCAATGCCAATAACATTAACAACCATAAACCTAAAAAACTGAGATGAGATATAATTTTTTGTTACCTCGAACATAAGGTCTTCTATTTGGGAGAAGTAGAGATTAGCAGCCATCATTCTTGCTAACAAGCATACATCTCTTGTAACTTCAGGAGTTACTCGTGGGTTTCCTGGACTCACAGATGGTTCAATAATTAAAACCAATTCATGTTTCAATGGTTCAATAGAAGAAAGAAGTAAGTGCGTACCATCGCGGTCTCCACCCATCCAAGAAGAGAATTGGATGAGAGGTGCATTGTAAGGAACACGCTCATTGATTCCAATGTTCTTCAAAGCCGTGTCAACACGTCTCAAGAATTTTGGAACTCCTTTCCAGATTGTCTCATGGAAGTAGCTCATACCCGCTCTCATTTCATCTTGAGGTGTAGGGGGAGTTCTTCGGATTTCATCCGTCCGAAAAGCAGCTTGAATCTGTGCAACAAAAACAGAGTTTTAGTAGAATTTCATGCAAGAAAAAACTTCATCGAGTTCTTAATTGCATGTACCTCTCGTTGCAGAGCTTCATCGAGTTCTTGTTTATCATCAGGAGTGATGTCTTTTGCATATAACTGTGTCAAACAATCACGAATCCTGAAAACATTGAGAAAAAACACATCAGCAAAGTCACGCAAGAAATTAAAATGTCGTGACAATGGAAAAAGTTTACAAACCTTCCAAACTTTTGGAGCAAAGACCGACGAACAGATTGAGTCGGGTGAGCGGTTAAGACCAAGTCAACAGTCTGGTTCTTAAGAGCATCAAATACCTCTTCAGGAGTTTTGTTAAGCTGCAAAAGTCTCTTGAGAGTTTCTTCAATATCGGATTCCGTTGTTGCAGAGGCCTCATCCGCAAAATCACCTTTCTTAAGCTTCTTAATCCTGCGCCGGTAAGCGATCTGGACTTCCTCAGCCAGATTAGCCAAGCTAAGCATGTTGGAGAATGATTTTGTGACTACAATTGAATCCCCTGGATCCAAACTCGTCAGCATATTTCCAAGCTCCTCTAGCTTCTCCGTGTTTCGGTTTCCGTCGTAATCAGCCGCAACCTCGTAGCATTCTTGAACCTTCGTACACAAGAACAAAAACACTGTCTGATTCAGAACGAAAGTGTGACTAAAAAAACATCAGAAAGCAGTTTAGATAACAATCATGGATTCAAACTTAATGAACCATTGAAGCGGAAAAAAAAGTATGAGAAAGTTCACTCAATATTTTGACAGCGTGTTCTGGTTGCACAATTTCACAAAAAGGATACTTTTGGGATAATTTCAGCAGAAACAACAAACCCACATCATGATTTATTTTTTGGTAACCCTAAATATATCTTAAAGTTCAGATTTTTAACACAAACCAAGTTCAGAGAGAATAATGTCAGAGGAAAAGAAAACATACGAATTCTCTGATTTCTTCGCCATGCAAATCCTGAAGGATATCGAGAAATCGATCCAACAACAGAGCATCGTACTCCACAAGCTTGTCGTCTTCAGACACCTTCCCAGGAGCAATAAGCCTGAGCTGAGCATCAATGGAAGCCATCTTCTTCAAATTTCCCGTAGCCATGGTTGATGGTTCTCTCTCCCTCCCCTTTTATTTCTTAGTCTCAAATCTAGCAAAAACCCTTTAATCCCCAATTTTCCAGATTGACACAATCAGCGAAACTCAAGGAGAGGAGATATAATCCGTTAAAGCTGGAAGTGAAACACGTCAACAAAAAGATTCACCCTTTTAGATTAATTACGGAAAAATAGAGAAAATTAAAAAGAGTGACGTAGTAAAGTGGAAATATCTCGTGAACCAGAAAAATAGGTGTAAAGGAAATCGAGAAGTTTCGCACACGAGGAAGATGATGGAAACAGAAGAGAACTGATAAAGTTTTGACAGTTTTTTTCTTCTATAAGAGTTTTTAAGCCTTAGAAAAATCTCAGAAGCGGAAACTAGTCCACTCGTTCTGTGATTGAAGCTTAATATATAGACGAAATTTCACTCCATGAGGCTACAAATTGACAGTAAACTAAAACACTAAAAGCTACAGCATTTCCCACATAAATAAAATTTTAAAAGTATCTCACATAATTTTAGGGCATAGTGTTTAACAAGTTCAACCAGAATTAATTTAAAGACATTTATTTCTCTTTTGTATATTGTTTCTCGAATTAGATGACTAATCAAATAGTTAATCATAATGGGTTTCTAAAAAATAAATTGCAAAGTGTCTAAATTATATTCACTCACACACATTTAGTATAGAGAGAATTTATAACATGACTGAAAAAATACAGATGAATTTATATTTAAAAGAAAAAAATACTTATACAAAAGTTGTAATTCGCCAAAAAGAAAGTTTAAATTCCAAACGAAATAGTGAAAATATAAAATATTATATATAATGTTAATAGGATAATTCTCTAAAATCACAATTTTTAAAAAATTTTATTCCAAAAATATCATCCTTAGTTTAAATTTTCAATAATAACACAAAATTAAAATTAGAAAAAACAAATCTAAATATAACATTTTAAGTTTATGTATAATTTATTTAAAATAAATAAATATTTTTATAAAATTATTTGTGTTTTTAAGAAATTTAATTTTAAATTGCTAGATTGTAACAATTATGTTTTTAAAAAATGATATTTTAAGATATTACTCATATTTGTTTTTATATTAAGAATGCAAAGCTGAAAAAAAAGTATGAGATTTGTAGGAAGACAAGTTGTAAATATTCCATGTGCAATGAATTTGTACGTACGTTCATAAGTCATAACAAAATTAGGAACTGGACCAAACTGCATGTGTCCCCAATTCGACTTTTCTTTTCCAGAGATTTAGAGATTCATATTTATTTAAGGTCAATTCTTAAAAATACCACAAATGTATATTTTTAAAATCTCTCTCTTTAATATATCAAGAAACAAGAACATCACATATTGTTTTTGTTTCATGTTTGTTATCTTATCAAAAGCATCTAAGGAATATGAACTAATTACAGGAAAATGTGGAATATGCCAAAGGATATGCTGATTTGCTTCATTTTCAAGAGGAAAGGTAAATATTGTTTCTGTTCTCCTTTAATTTAATTTATACTTGTAAGATATAAACACTTCCAGATATAAAAAAACTAATGAAAACAGTATAACTATATATGGGAAATTTTGTTGAAAATGATTCATTGTAAAATTTAATTGTTATCCTTAGAAATTGAAAAAAAAGCTTTATAAAAATTATTTGGTGAAAAGAAGAAAAATGGCTAAGAATTGTGGAAGGAGCCAGAAATATATTTCAGCTTTTTTGACTATTGACTTAACGTATCAGTATTTTTCTTTATTTAAAATTCTACTATCTAAGAACAAACGGACAAAAAGAGATTCCGACGGATGGAAATCGAATCATATAAAGAGACCATATCATATCAACTTATTTTATCAACGATTTTATCGTATCAAATTATGAATCTCAACACGAATGGAATCATATAAATTGGATTTATTTGTATAATTCATTCTTAATTTTTTGAAAATAAATTATAATTAATGCAAAACCATTCACATGAATATTAAGTATTTTTTGTTCGTTTGATGAGATGTACAATATATATATGTATATTGTATAATCAAGTAAACATGCGTAAAACAATATTATTAAAAGTTATTTGAGTTTTAGAAACGTGAAAGGGCAATGCAATTTTTGTATATATAACCTTTTAATTCCTTCAAGAGTCGGAAGAAAGAAACAAATAGAGGAAAATTAAGTTTTTTTTTGCAGTATTATGAGGAATTTATATCAAATGATTTAACTCTATCCACTAAAAACATAATATAGTTTGTCATTTTTCTCAAACTCTCGTGTATGGAATATATAAGTGATACTTTAAAAATCGAGAGAGAAAACATTCAAAACAAACAACAGAATTCGTATGGCAAAGAAAATTCGTACGTACGAATATATGAATTCGAACCACATGTTTTATGTTCTGCACTTTCATTGTCGTCAATGGTATCATCATAAAATAATTATTAACTATTACTATTATTCATAATTGGCATTATTATAATTATAGGTTAAGATGAAGTTGTTCTACTTTGAATAAAAGCATAACTTTATATCAGAAAATGAAATTTAAGATAGTGGTGGGAATATATGCTAACTGTTCTACGGATATTCTTTGGATATTTATGTATCTATACACAAACCTACGTGCATAATAGCGATACACGAATATATGATAAATCTGCATTCAATATTATTATCTACGACTAACCATGATATACACTTTCATATACAAACAAAAAGTATATTACAATATGGTGATTTAGGCTCACGAGTTAGCATTTAGTTAGCTATTGTATGGGTGTATATGATATATAGGATGATGATTCGACATTTATATATAATAATGACAGAATAAAACTAGTGTCACTGCAAACGCGATCCGTGTTCCAGAAGTTTTCGAGTGGTCGATATTAAGAGAAGCCCAAAACTATCTTATATCCATAATTTAGATTGATTTAATTAATATATGAGTCACTTATGATCAGTTAGTTAGAATTAGAAATCTATAATATAAACTAAATTTTAGATAATATCAGAATTTGAGTGAGACAGGCCCAATTAATCTTGAGTGAGACAGGCCCAATCACAGTCCAATATATATAGCTGATTGGATCGAAATATGTAAACAGATCTATAAGTACTCTATAGGAGTTCTCAAAAACTTTGCCATTTTTGATCATGTAATTATACTAATTTTTAGGTTTAATTTATGTTTATTTACTGGATATTTTTCTAATGAAATTAAAGTGTGAAATTATCTCAACTTATCAAGTGAAAACAAAAATGTTTCTAATGAGAATTAGACCCATGGAAAAAACAAATTTGATGAATGATACAATAAAAAAAGATAAAATTTTCTTCCACGTACATAAATATTATTATAAAATTCTGGCGAGACTTGTCGATAAATCTGAACGAAGAACGTATAGTAGGCCAAAATTCATTTTCTTACGTTAGCAATATCTCTCAAATGTATAGTGACCAATGAATATTTTATTTTATAGTCTGTTAAAGGACAATTATTTGTTACTGTAGTGTAAACAATTTTTTTTTCTTTTCGTGACATTGACTCGATGAATGTGTAAAGAACATTAAAACAAAGAATAAACTTTATTTATTGTCTTCCACTTATTCATATAATTACACACGCATTCATACAATCCCTAAAGTTGTAACCAAATACGTCAATTATCGGAGGTTATATATATCATGTGAATGTATAGTACATAAAACCTACTCAAAACTTGTTAACCTAATCTATAAACTAAAGTAGATTCTGATTAAATTAAAGTGATGAATTGACAAATCATTTTTAAGTTAAATCTATGCTTGGATATTCATATATTTGGTTCGGTTTCAGTTGGTTATTTTTTATTTTGATTTTTTAGCTGATAAGATTAAAAATTCATTTGGTTATATTTATATTTTGGTTTGATTTCGGTTCAGTTATACTCCGGTTTTGGTCATTTTGGTTATTAAATTTAAAACCGAAAATAATCCAAAATAATTCAAATAACCGAATATAATCAAAATAACCAAAAATAATTTTAAAAAATGACAAAAAGTAACCAAAATATAACAAAAAATAATCGAAAAATAAACAAAATAACCGAAATATCCAAAATATCCGATATATTGTTGGATAACCAATAATAACTGAAAATAATTCAATTTTTTGGATATTATTTTGGTTTTTGGTTTGGTTTCGGTTAGTAACCAATAACTATAGTTTTCTAAAATAATATTCGTTCGATTATTTTTTTATAACCGAATATCAACTAAAATCTATTTTTTGATTCGATTTCGGTTAGTAATCAATAAACATGATTTTTCAAAATAATATCCGTTCGATTATTTTTTTATAACCGAATATCAACCAAAATCTATTTTTCGTTTCGATTTGAGTTCAATTTATTCAGTTCAGATTATTTGTCCAGATCTAATTAAATCGAAGTTAAAATTCAGGTTTATCTGTTATATTTTTGGAAACATGAACTTTTATTAAAAAATAAATAATTTCGTGTAGCGATACTTATCAAATAAATAAAATTTTAATTATAGAAATGAGGGTGGGGAAACAATGGAATCACTATCAACAAAAAGAGAAACAGAGAAAAGACTTGTGGGGGACAAAGGACTAATGCATAAGTTTGCCTTGGAGACTGACATTTTTGGCAACTCATGCGTGAAGATGTTTATTGCCCATTGTTTCTTCTTTGAACATGATTTTAGATTTGTATCATCTGTATTCTAGGGTTCTTTTTTTTCTTCTGTAGATACCAAAATAACTTTTCCAAACCAAGTGGTGGTCCACATATAGTAAGATAGGTTGTTCTATTGATCGAAGACAAAAACTCGATCATGAGTATTATTTGAACATGCATGGTTAATCACTTTGTGTGGGTTTTCAGTTACATTATAAACCATAACTATTATAGACCTTATTCAACAATTTCGGTCTAATACTCCAATGTTCATTTCGCTTTCGTCATTTTAATTTTGACATGTTCAGCATATGCAGTTTAAGTTCTTGATAAGGAGTTCTAACCATAATAATCTTATGTGAATTTACTAGAAACTCATTAACAAAAAATCATCTTCTATAGAGGAATAGGACTACAAAAATTATCCACGATCCAATATTCAATCTCTGATCCGATCCGTTACAAAAAATTATAGTATCCAAAATTTACGGATTATAATTCGGATCTGATAATAAATATGACAAATCCAGATAATAAATTTATTACTTACTAGGAATCCAATTTTTTTATAATATTATTTCATTTCATTAGAAAATTTATGATTCAATTATATGTTAAAAATCTATACAAGATTTTTATAATATATATATATATATAATGAAAATTAATTATTAAATTTAAGAATAAAATTATCATTTTATTTTTGTATTCAAAATCACAATTTTTTTTTTCCTTTAATTTTTTTTTCTTATTTTTACACATGTTTTAATCTCAAAATTTTGTTGAATAATGATATAACTAAATCACAAATGTTTATTTTTAATTTTTGTTGCTACTAGTGATTTTAACTTTATTTTGATATATTAAATGACATATTATATTCTTTTTTTTAATGTTCAAAACATTAAAATCAAAATTTAAATTGTTATATCATTTAAAAGAATATTTTATATGAGTTAAATTTCAGATTGGATTTATCCAAATTTTTTCAGATATTCGATATTTAGATATCCTTAATACTTAGATCTGGATCCAGATAATTAGAAAAACGAATTTGATAGATCTAAATCCGGATATGGTTATTGTAAAATTTAAGAAGCTCCAGAAAATGTCTATTTCCACCCAAAACAGTTGAACGTTTAAAACACACCGTACCAATGGAAATAGTAGCATTGTATAAAAATTCTTAATTTTAATAAGGTGTAAGAAAAAGACGAACTACGTTTAAAGCAACCTCTAAAAGAACCGTACACTGCCACACTAAATGACAACCAAAACTTTCAATTCAAAAGTAATGTAATAACACTAGAATCTTTAAACAGTAACCAGTATATGTATCTCTGTAACTACTATAGACGAACAGTACGTATATATCTTTACAACTAGTTTATTTAGATCCACAACATAAATGGAAATATCAGGTCTCCCATCGTTGACCCATTTCTAGTATGTTACACTGCACACATGCACGCACGTACACACATATTTGTGTATGGACCTTGTAAGAACGTAAGTTAAGTTAAGTTTAAACAATTTGAAGATCTTGAAGCAAAGAACGATTATTCACGGTCTAAAAAAACTTAAAATTCGGAAATTACTCCCGACACAGCTTTTCCACTCGATGGATTTTGAGTTTAGCATTTTTGTCTTTAACAGTTCCACACTATAATGTCCTCAAAATATGATTGGATAGGTTATGAAATCCCATAGACCTATGTTTAACTTACTACCCTTTGTAACCTTAATTGCTTTTTTTTTTTTTATATGATAGAAACATCTTACTGCAAGTGAAAGTGAATGTTGTATGATTGATTGAGCAAGAACCGACCTTTCTAATCATCTTGAAAGACAAAATTTATTGCAAACAAGAAGGAAATCTAAGTGAACAGAGTACAAATATAATACGAAGTAAAACTTTAATACGAAGAATAATGCAAATAATCATTTAAAACATATCACTCATTATGAAACATATAAATAGTATTACATGCACTCTATATTGATATTCTCAATTAAACAAATCTTCTCAATAATATTATGTTTTTATATTAAATGATTTTCAAATTAATTGTGAAGTTTGTGGGGCAATATCAATTTGAGATTTTTCAACAAGTGATTCTTCCTTCTCATCATTACAACTTAGAATTTCAGGATCATCCTTACCATAAACAAAACAAAATGATGACATAAATATGTAAATTTCGGTTCTTAGTTTATCGGATTTTAATAGAGGTTCAATCTTGTTATTTACACACCAAATTAAATTTTGGCAAGATTTATTCTGCCCTAGACCCTCCTTGTACTATTATTAATAGCTAATTCATTTAATTGCATAGCAAGAAAATTTATTAAATTTATGAAATTATCTATGAGAGAAAAAAAAGATACCCTAGATTCATAGTGAGATAGACATCTCTAATTAAAATAGGTGTAATATAGTGGTTAGTGAGTCATAACCTATTACATAGTCTTCATGAACCAATCAGGGACATATGTTGTCACTCTACTTTACATCTTAATCAAAATTTTATATTATATTATTATTATATTGCATATCACAATAGAAAATAGAATGACTAATGTCTTAATCTTTCGTTAAATTAGGCCTTAATTGGATTTTATTCTCGTTATTGTGCAATGTATATCGGAGAAAAAAACAAGAGCCTAATTCCGATATATTTAAACATTTAGTGACAGTTTCAAATTGACAATGATTTTGACCCGTAAGACAAAAACTGTGATGTTGAATTCTCTCCTTTTATTATAAAGATGAATGTTTGGTAATTTTGGACTTAATATTAATAAAGTATTTAAAACACATGGGTAAATATCTGGGGGAGATCTTTAACTTATTTGGAATTTATTACTCTTTAAAAAAAATGTATAACTAATTCAATAATAATCACAACTTGTAATCAGTAAGAGATCAAATCGACAGTAAAAATGTATGAGTTGTAAACGACAAAAAGACTTATCAATAATAAATATAATGTATAGAAAATGTTATGTACGTTTACATCGAAAAAAGCATCCATATATATGAAACAAAAATCTAGATTTCAAAAAACTATTTTAATTAAATGAAATAAAAAAGAATGAACCCCACAACTAAACAGAATTTGAATAAGCAATAAGTAAATTTATATCCATTATAAATTATATTTTATTAGTAAATATAAATTAAATATTTATATAATTTTAAATTTTTATTTAAAATTACTTTTAACATTAATTTTTGTATATATAAATTAAAAATTTTTTTTTTACTAATTTAATAATATTTTTTGAATAATTTAATAAAATATATTAATTATTTAATCAAATTAATAACAATGACATATATTGTAATTATTCTAATAAATTAAATCAATTTATATATTTATTTAAAATTTAATGTAATGATGACACGTGTATAATATTTGTGTTAATAATACATCGAAATAAAATTATTTTTTTAAAATATTTTTTAAATAATATATTAGGAATAATCTATTAAAAAAATTCTAATTATGGATATAAAAGTAAATAATCAAATTATGATAGTTAATATTTAAAAAAAAAAAGAGAGATGTCCCCGAAGGATCAGTTGCGATAATTAATAAAGATATTAACAACTCTCAAAAACGATAATTTTTTGATTTTTGTTGACATCGAAAACATAAAAAAAAAATATCAAGCCATTATAAATAATCCTGCAAATTTAGTCCGTTTATCCAGAAAATTGGATGAACAAGTTAGGCGTGTTAATTAACATAGTTGTTATTAATTATTCTAATATTTATAAATACTCAAAGTCTAAAAGTAGTCCATTCTAATTTTATTTATTGACAAATCAACTTGTATAATTCAAACTTATTTCATATGAAAAGACGTTTTTCACACCCTTAAATAAATATATATATATATATGTTTTTTAAATTGACATTTTGCCACATCTTTTATATGTATGTACATATATATATATATAAAAGTAAATCTCATGTTTTCCGTTAAATTTACACAACATAACATTTTTCTGAATTTAATCAGTAGCATTCTGAAAATATTAATAGACGTCTAAACCACTTGATCACAACTAATTTTTTTTTTACATTAAATTTATAATTAATATCTTTATGTGCATAAAGTTTTTGGTTTTTATAATGTTTAGAGCGTGTCTGATCCTCAAACGTATAATGAATCTTTCATCATTATATAGACAATGGTGAAGTTATTAAATATGTCTTAATCTTTCAGTTATTAATTCCATTAAAATAGTATATCAAGAAAAGTAGCAAGAAACTAGTGGTTGTATTATATCTAAATCAATTTCATATGTTATGACCAAATAAAATTTACTGGCGGATGATTTACTCATTGATTTAGAGAAGAAGAAAGAGAGAAATGAGGAAAAGTTTGAAAACGGGCCCATAACATGTTCTCTATAACGTCAACATCATTCTCCATTACTACTATTCCTTTCACCCTCTCATATAATTCACTCAACCTTTCATCTTTCTTCTCATCTAATTTCATCAGATTCATATATAAACACAAAAATGATCCCTTAACCTCTCTCTCTCTCTCACTTACTCTCTCTACATTCAACAAATAATCAAAGATCATATCATGTCATCTCCTAGAGATAGAGGAAAGAGCTTGATGGAGTCATCAGGATCAGAGCCACCGGTGACACCAAGCCGTTACGAGTCACAGAAGAGACGCGACTGGAACACTTTCGGACAGTATTTGAAGAACCAAAGACCGCCTGTCCCGATGTCTCACTGCAGCTGCAACCACGTGCTTGATTTCCTCAGGTACTTAGACCAGTTCGGTAAGACAAAGGTACACGTGCCTGGCTGTATGTTCTACGGCCAACCAGAGCCACCAGCTCCTTGTACGTGCCCTCTCAGACAAGCTTGGGGAAGTCTTGACGCTTTGATTGGACGGTTGAGAGCTGCTTACGAAGAGAACGGTGGATCTCCGGAGACAAACCCTTTCGCTAGTGGACAGATAAGGGTTTATCTGAGGGAGGTTAGGGAATGTCAGGCTAAAGCTAGAGGGATTCCTTATAAGAAAAAGAAGAAGAAGAAGCCAACGACGGAGATGGGTGGTGGAAGAGACGACTCTTCTTCTTCTTCCACATCCTCTTTCAGCTTCTCTTAATTAAGATTCCCATCTTCATGGTAATATATTTCTCCATTATGCTTTTATTTTATTGAATATGTGCCTTTGCATTCAATTACAAATATAAATCTTGTTTCTTAATCTCTTTACAATAAACCTATGAAAGTGTAATTCCATTAACTAGCAACTTACATCATATATATATATATATATGTTTGTATTTTATAATGGCCGATGTATCAAAACCCTAAGTGGAGAAAGACTTTGGGCTTTTGATTTATACCAAAGTCTATGTTGGGTTCGGATTAAAGGGACTGAATAGTGATTAGATCTTAGGTTTTATATAGAACTAGCTTTTTAGATAATTTCTTTTAAATCATTATTGAGCTCTTTGAATTAATCAAAGTACATTTTCGTTTTGGAATGTTAATACAGAAAATGAATGATTCATTAAAATGTTCATGTATTAAAAATAACTTTTTATCATAAACCTCAATTTGAATGGTATGTATACAAATAGAAAAAAAGATATACATACGTTATACTACAGTTTGTTCATATAAACAGGAATTAGCAATGATTGGCTCTTAGAATGCTTCTCTTTAAAGATTTGTTTGTAGATTTTATTCCCCCATTGGAGATCAAGGGACAAATTAATTGAACACTTTTCCCCCATTTTATAACCTAAAGAAATCGATTAATAATTGAGATGTCATTATTGTTCTTAAAGGTTAATAAGGTTATCTCAGAATAGAAATTAATATACACACATAATACTTTAGTTCATGCTTTAACTATTGCAATGTCTCTTAGGAGAATGATCTCAATATGAACAATTCAACCATATGATTTCTAAAAACATCAATCATATTAATTGTAATTAGGATCTCAGATTTAGAGCTTGGTTTGTGACTATTAATTAGATCTCTAATAAAGGTTATTGTACTCCATGAACATTGGGAGTAGTTATTAGCATATTCTAAGATTATATAATTAGATTTTGTGGGACAATAAGTTTACCTGAACCATTTTTTTATATCCTTTGATCTCCGATACAATTTCAATCATAGGTTAACATATATACATTGCTCGAATCATGCATCTTTATGAATTTTCTTTTAGGATCTTTGTCACCACTAACTTGGAATGAATTGGCATAGAGGTATGGGTTTATATGTATATCTATGTTGCAGAAAGATGCATGATCTCACATAGCAAAGTGCATATTATGTGTTTCTGATCAAATATTTTTGTGAATTAATGTTGAGACAATAGAGATTGGCAGGATCAATAAAATCTCAAAGAGGGATCAAATGTAAAAGAGACCTCAAATCTATCAACTAATGATGAAGAAGTCAAAGTAAAATGCTATCTTCAACATATCTTTCGACCCATTTTAGCAGATCTTCATCCACTCCCCTTCATTTCCGTAGCTATCGATATATCATAATCTCTATTCTCTTATTAAGCTCTTTTTGAGCAAGTAAGTGTCTAGATTTTATATACTTAAGACAAGTTTGTTGTGTACTTCTATGTCATCGTACTTCTATGTCTCATATAAGTCTAACATATTATTGGATTTGAATGATGACAATGGACTATGGTCGAATAGCAGAGCTCTCCATTATTATTTTTGGCTTATTATAAAATTGATGGGCTCATGACCTAATAACTATTAACTTTAAAATATTACTTATCCCGTTTTTTATTTATTTTAAAGATTGTTTTTTTAATTCAAATTAAATATCGTTTTAATGTAGAATTTTATATAAAATATTTAGTTTTGATTATATTTATAAAAAATATATATAGTGTATATATTAATTAGAGATTATTATAATATTAATATGTTTTGTGAATATTCTTTACCAACAATTAAAATAAAATTAATTAGTAAAAAAACTATTAATGGATTAGCTTTAAGGTGAAAAATGATACTTCACAAAAGTTATATGTTTTCGTTTTCATTTAAATGATGCAAAAGCAAATTTATGTTATATTTTTGTTCGTTTGTTCGTCGCTAACGATATTGTTGTTTTAATCAATACAAAAAAAATAATTGTGACGTAGAATACAGTGTTTGACCAGTGCTATTAACCACAAATATATGTGATAAATAAACGAATCATAATCTGTTATAGTTAAATAGCCGTAAAAAGTTGGGAATGACAAACGATATATATAGAAATTTTAAGATTGGTTTTATTTACGTTTACTTCTCTTTTCCATGTTATAAAATGGCAATGTAAAAAATACTCAGCCTTTAGTCAAAGCAACAAAATCTAATGCGCAATAAGTGAAGCCCAAGAATATTCTCTTAATATATAGCCCAACTACGGTAGAGCCCAAACCACTTTACATTATCTATATACCACATTTTGTTTCCCAGTTCTCGTCAAATTCTGACCAAAATTTATCAAATTAAACCAAAAATGCCCAGCTCTTGAATCAAATCTGATCCTGGTTCTGACCGAACCAAAACTTAATTAGACAATGAGTCGAGTAGAGTTTGGCAATCGAATAGACATAAAATTGGAGCAAACGTGAAGATCAGGGCAAGAGCATTAAATGATGGAGTTTTAATAAACTAGAGATATATTATTGCATAAACTCGAACATACAAAGCGACAGAAACTGCTTCGTTACAAAACGTCCACGTCATCAATAGATTAGATAAGTGACTTGAAGGGAGAAAAATCAAATAAAGCAAGACGACATGCAAGGCAACGTCGTGAGACTGAGACAGCATGTTTGTACTTTGAAAGAAAGAGTAGTGTTATGGAAGAACAAAGCTCACCACTTATCTACTTCCACGTCACTCTCATTTTCCCACCACTTCTTTTATTTTATTTTTCCCATTTTGATTATTTTTAAAATTAATTTATTTTCGGTCATTAAATATAAAACTGGGCCCAGGCCCACCAAAAGCTTCCACTAATTGGTCTGTGTGTGTTTGTAGGCACAAGGTGAACGAATTCAATACGATTTCCTTTTTGCATTTTAACTTTTAGCACGAAATTAATAACATATCGGTTGTGGAAAAGTTGCACTAGCTAGTATATATTCTGCTGAATAATAATAGAGAAATAGAGATTTTATTATTATACTGATTTTATTAATCTTATAAATTTTACAGATAAAGAAGAGAGAAAGAAGGAAGAGAGAAAGTTATTTCATCTGAATGAAGTAACATACGTATTTATAGAGAAAGAGTAAGTCGGCAAACGTAAGTTTACATAAATAATCAAAAGACATTGTTGACTTTTTTAACACTCCCTCTTGATTATTTATTATTATTAAATTATTACGTTCTGCCTCGTTAAAAACCTTATCATGTAAAAACCCAACGGGATAAAAATCATGATAAGGGAAAAAGAGTACAGATACGCAATCTCCCCCTCGAAAAGATAGATATGTTTCCTTTTATAAGTCTCGCAGATGACGCATTCCAATATTCTGAACGTGTTTTCTGAACGTTGTCGTAGGAAGCGCCTTTGTAAACAAATATGCTGCATTATCACTTGAACGAATGTACTCGACGTTAAGTTCTTGATTTTTCTCAAGTTCTTGGATATAGGAGAAAAATCTCGGAGGAATATGTTTTGTTCGGTCACTCTTGATGTAACCTTCTTTGATTTGGGTCACACATGCAGCATTATCTTCGAATAATTTTGTTGGCTCCGTATTGTTGATTAATCCACTTGCTCCTTCTATATGTTGAGTCATAGATCTGAGCCATACACATTCTCTGCAAGCTTCATGAAGGGCAATGATTTCAGCGTAATTTGAAGAAGTGGCAACCAAAGTTTGTTTTTGAGATCGCCACGAGATTGCAGTTCCACCAAGTGTAAAAACATAACCGGTTTGGGACCGAGCTTTGTGTGGATCCGATAAATATCCAGCATCTACAAAACCAACTAAACCAAACTCGGGGTTTCTAGAATAAAATAATCTCAAATCAATCGTACCTTGGAGATAACGGAAAATATGTTTTATTCCACTCCAATGTCTTCGTGTAGGTGATGAACTATATCTCGCAAGTAAATTTATAGCAAATGCTATATCTGGTCGAGTGTAATTTGCGAGATACATAAGTCCACCGATAGCACTCATATAAGGTACTTCATGACCTAATATGTCTTTATTTTCTTCACAAGGTCGAAATGGATCCTTGTTTATATTAAGCGATCGATTAACCATTGGAGTACTCAAAAGATTCGCTTTATCCATATTAAATCGTTTCAATATCCTTTTCGTATAATTTGATTGATGCACAAATATCCCATCTTAGAAATGTTCAATTTGGAGTCCTAGACAAAATTTTGTTTTTCCAAGATCTTTCATTTCAAACTCTTCTTTCATATGAGTTCTTGTATTATCAACTTTCTTTTGAGTTCCAATTATATTCAGGTCATCTACATAAACAGCAATGATCACAAAGCCTGATGGGAATTTATTTATAAATACGCAAGGACATATCGCATTGTTAATATATCCTTTTTCAACAGATATTCACTTAAGCGATTATACCACATGCGTCCGGATTGTTTTAACCCATATAATGATCGTTGTAATTTGACTGAATATAGTTCTTTGGGTCCTTTAGAAATCTTTGATCCTTCTGGGATCTTGAATCCTTCTGGGATTCTCATGTATATATCACTATCAAGGGTTCCATACAGGTATGCAGTCACGACATCCATAAGGTGCATTTCTAACCTTTTGGATGATGATAAACTCATTAAATATCTAAATGTAATTGCATCCATGACCGAAGAATATGTTTCTTCATAATCTATTCCCGACCTTTGGGAAAATCCTTGTGCAACAAGACGTGCTTTATATCTAGTGACCTCGTTTTTTTCATTTCTTTTTCTTACAAAAACTCACTTGCACCCAACTGGCACTACATCTTCAGGTGTAATGACAATGGGTCCGAAAACATTTCTTTTTTGTAGAGAGAATAATTCATTTCTCATGGCTATTTACCATTTTTCCCAATCAGATCTTTTTTGACATTCTGTTACAGACATTGGTTCTGCATCATCATTTTCATTTTCAATTTTTTGGACACAAAAAAGGAGAATATTCCATTAATATCTTCTATTTCATTTCTAACCCATAATTTTCTATTTTGGGTATAGTTAATTGAAATCTCATATGTTTCTATATTGCGTTCGTCTTCTGGACGGAGTTCCACTTCACGGTTTTCAAAAACCTGTTTGCATATGTCTTTCGGACATTCCGTTTGAGTTGGTTCCTCTATAACCTTTTCACAAGTATTTTCGAGACGCTTTTTGTAAGGTTCTTCAAGAACCTTTTGATTTTGTTCTCCCAAATACTTTTTCTTACGGGGATTTTTATCTTTTGAGCCCATCGGTCTCCTCCTCTTTAACTGAACTCTGGGTTCATTTATTTTATCGCCATCAACATGTTCTACAGGAACATTAATTCTTGATGGGACATTCACAGCGGGTATATATGATTTCATCACTCATTTTGTATCTGTGAATGCATCTGACAACTGGTTTGCAATATTTTGCAAATGTATGATTTTCTGAACTTCCATTTCACGTTGTTTTGTGGGAGGATCAAGATACAACAAAGATGGCGTACACCATTTAATATCTTCTTGCAGTTGTTTAATTCCTCCTCCTAACGTAGGAAATTCTTCTTCATCAAAATGATAATCAGAAAATCGTGCCGTAAACATGTCACCAGTTCGTGGTTCAAGATACCGAATAATACTTGATGATATAAATCCAATATATATTCCTAATCTTGTCTGTGGCCCCATCTTTGTTCTTTGTGGTGGGGCTATAGGAACATAAACTGCACACCCAAAAACTCGGAGATGAGATACATCAGGCTTCTGGCCAAATGTTAATTGTAATGGGGAATATTCATGATATGCACTTGGTCTTATTTGGACCAATGCTGCCGCATGCAATATAGCATGACCCCATACTGAAATTGGGAGATTTGTTCTCAATATTAACGGTCTCGCAATAAGTTGTAACCGTTTTATCAAAGACTCAGCTATACCATTTTGTGTATGAACATGCAGAACCGCATGTTTAACATCGATTCCGAGAGCCATACAATAATCATTAAAGGCTTGTGACGTGAATTCACCAGCGTTGTCAAGTCTTACTTTCTTTATAGTATAATCAGGAAATTGAGCTCTTAACCTGATTATTTGGGCAATGAATCTTGCGAAAGCTATATTTCGTGTGGTTAACAAACACACATGTGACCATCTACTAGATGCGTTAATTAAAACCATAAAATATCGAAATGGCCCACATGATGGGTGAATAGGCCCACATATATCACCATGTATTCTTTCTAAGAATACTAGGGATTCATTACTAATTTTGGCTGGTGATGGCCGAGTAATAAGTTTTCCTTGAGAACATGCTTTACACGAAAACTCGCATGATTGAAAATTCTTCTGGTTTTTCAATGGGTGGCCATTAGAATTCTGCAGAATTTTTCTCATCATAACTGATCCAGGATGTCCTAGTCTTTCATGCCAGACTTTGAATGTACTTGTAAACTTCTGGTTTACCGTAATATACGATTCAATTATATTTATTTTGTGTAATATAATCTAGAGGACATCATTGGTAATTCTTCCAATATTTGTTTCTGCTCCCATGTAATGCAAAGATATTCAATGTCATTTTTGCTCATTGTCTCTATGTGATATCCATTTGTACGGATGTCTTTGAAACTTAATAAGTTTCTATGAGACTTGGGGTAATATAAAGCATCATTTATTTCAAATTTCGTTCCCATTGGCATTGAAAAACTAGATCTTCCGGAGCCTATGATAATATTTGCATTACCCGATATTGTATTTACGCTTCCGGCGGAATCTTTCATTTTGAGGTAGGAGAAAATTTTTTTATCTTTAAGTATTGTATGCGTTGTAGCACTGTCTGCTAGGCATATATCTCCATTCTCACTCTCAAAATGATACATTTTCTTATTTTAGTATCTCAGGTAGATGGTAGATACACTCGTGCTGATAACGTGTTGAATAATAATAGAGAGATAGAGATTTTATTATTATACTGATTTTATTAATCTTATAAATTTTACAGATGAAGAAGAGAGAAAGAAGGAAGAGAGAAAATTAGTTTATCTGAATGAAGTAACATACGTATTTATAGAGAAAGAGTAAGTCGGTAAACATAAATTTACATAAATAATCAGACGACATTGTTGACTTTTTTAACAAGCAGATGAACATATTTTTTTAATGGCGATTAACATATTGAGAAGTTGAATTAAATATTAAGATTTAATAAAGCAGTAAAATCATTTTGAACCCCACTTTTTCTATCAAAAACCAAATTGCAGGAAATACTTTTCTATCAATAACAAATTTAAGATAGTTATTTTTGTGAAAGTATACTGGGAAATGAATATTGTTTCGTTTTAATTTCGTCAATGATATGATATGTAGGCATTATTAGACTTTCGACGTCCAAAGTCTAAAAGAAAAAGTAAGATAAAACATTCTTACCTCCTCAGCAACTCATCATTCTTCAAAGTATGATCTCTTTCTCCATGACAAAACATTCTTCTTCCCTTTTTTATATATCTAATGTTTCATCTCACACCAAATTATAGTTTTAACAATAATTTGTTTAAATTAGAAACATGCCTGCTCTTAGATTTTTGAGGTATTAAAACGTTAACTATTTTTTAGATCAGTAAATAAATTGAAAAAGTTGTGGATACAAATAAGTAAAACAAAACAAGATGACATGAAATACCATGTTATAGAAACTTGCCTGAATAAAATCATAATATAAATTTGTTAAATTTCTTATAGAAGGTTGGATTTGGAAAAAGCGACAATGATATATTTGATAACGTTTTTCTTATTGAGAAAGTCAACTATTGTTACTGAAGAAAGTGATTATTTATGAACGTTTATGTTTGTCGACTTTAGTAAGTCGGCAAACTTTCTGTATAAATATGTATGTTACTTCATTCATATGAAGTAACTTTCTCTCTTCCTTTTTTCTCTCTTCTTCTTCTGTAAAATTTATAAGATTAATAAAATCAGTATAATAATAAAATCTCTATCTCTCTATTATTATTCAACACGTTATCAACACGAAGCATATGCTTTTATTATCATTAACAATTTTTAAGATGATGCTTAAAATATTATAACAATTGATTTAATTATTATATAGATATCATGTCAAACTTGGCAAAGCTTGATATCATTGCCTTCGAAGTATCTGGAAAAAATTATATGACTTGAGCATAAGATGCAAAGATGCATCTGAGATCGAATAGCCTTCTTAAAGCCATCGATCCATCGGAAACGATGTTAGATGAAAATAAGGCTAAAGCCATGGTGTTTTTACGCCACCATCTCCACGATACGTTAAAAAATGAATATATCACAAAAGAAGATCCTGCAGATATTTGGCAATCATTAAGAGATAGGTTTGATCATCAAAAACTTGTGATCTTACCTAAGGCTCGATATGATTGGCTACACCTCCGATTTATGGGCTATAAAAGTGTTGGTGAATATAATTCCGCGTTGTTCGGAATTACTTCCAAAATGATATTATGTGGTGATAAAATGAGCGACTATGATATGATTGAAAAAACACTCTCCACATTCCATTCTGAAAATGTAGTCCTACAAGAGCAATATCGGACTAAATGATATATTCGCTACTCGGAGTTGATGCAAGTCCTCCTTGTAGCAGAGCAAAATAACGACCTCATGATGTTAAATCATCAATCTCGTCCAGCTGGATCGGCTCCATTCCTAGAAGTGAATGTGGTAGCGTCCAGTAATAATAATAATTATCTAGGACGAGGACGTATACGCGGCAGAAGCCGTAGTAGAGGTCGTGGTCGAGGTCGTGGACGTAGACAAGGAAGGGGTTTTAACATTGGAAAAAATAAGAATTTCCAAATAAATGAGGGCGGTCGGACAATAAGAAAACCGACCGAGAACGCTTGTTATAGATGCGGCATGAAAGGGTATTGGGAACGTACATGTCAATATTTCGTCGATCTGTATCAAGTGTCAATAAAGCCCAAGAGTAATAATGTTGAAACCAACTTCGCCGATGATGAAGTTAGACCTTCCTTTAGTGGTCTAAATGATGATACTCATCTGGATATCGCAGATTTTCTTGTTGATCCCGAAAGTATCAACGAAGATTAAAGCGATTATGATCGATGAGAAATGAAAAGCTGCCAATAAGACATGTATAATATGTTTGTGTAACAAAACTTAACGATGGTTTTAGTAGTTTATGAATATGTTTTGTTTTAAACTATTAATGCATCTCTATAAATTATGACACAGCAAATGTCACATATTGGAATTGATGAAGGAGATATCTGTCTAGCAGATAGTGCTACAACGCACACTATACTTAAAGATAGACGATATTTCTCCTGTCTTGATTTAAGTGATTCTACTGGAAGCGTGAGTACTATATCAGGAAATGCAAAGATAATACTGGGCTCTGGAGAAGCCAGTTTTTCGATGCCAAAAGGCACGAAATTGGAAATAAATAATGCATTATATTCTCCTAAGTCTCATAGAATCTTGTTAAGTTTCAAAGATATCCATAAAAATGGATATCATATAGAGACTATGAGTAAAAATAATGCTGAATATCTTTGCATTATATCTGAGAGGAAACATATATTGGAAAATTTGTCAATGTTATCCTCAGGATTATATCATACAAAGATAAGCATAGTTGAATCATATGATATAGTAAACCAGAAGTTTACTAGTACTTTTAAAGTCTGGCATGAAAGATTAGGCCATCCTGGATCAATTATGATGAGGAGAATTGTGCAAAATTGTAATGGTCACCCATTGAAAAATGAGAAGATTTTTCAATCGAGAGAGTTTTCATGTGAAGAATGTTCTCAAGGAAAACTCATAATACGACCATCAATAACTAAAGTTGGGAATGAATCTCCAGTATTCTTAGAGAGAATACATGGTGATATATGTGGACCTATTCATCCACCGTGCGGGCCGTTTCGATACTTTATGGTATTGATTGACGCATCAAGTCGATGGTCATATGTTTGTCTTTTGACAACAAGAAATACGGCTTTCGCAAAATTCATTACCCAAATAATCAGATTGAAAGCACAATTTCCTGATTATGTCATAAAGAAAGTTAGGCTTGATAACACTGGTGAATTCATTTCACATGCTTTTGATAATTATTGTATGTCAATGGGGATTGATGTTGAACATCCAGTGCCCCATGTGCATACACAAAATAGGATGACCGAAAGTTTGATTAAACAGTTGCAATTGATTGCAAGACCGTTAATATTAAGAACAAATCTCCCAATTTCTGTATGGGGTCATGCTATACTGCATGCAGCTGCATTGATCCAGATTAGACCAAGTGCGTATAATAAATATTCCCCATTAGAGTTGACATCTGGTCAACAGCCAAATGTATCCCATCTTCAAGTTTTTGGGTGCGTGGTTTATGTCCCAATAGCCCCACCACAAAGAACAAATATGGGACCTCAAAGGAAAATGAGAATATATATTGGGTCTACATCACCAAGTATAATTCGATATCTTGAACCTTGAACTGGTGATATGTTTACGACACGTTTTTCCGATTACCATTTTAATGAAAATGAATTTCCAGCGTTAGGGGGAGGTATTAAAGAAACATCAAAAGATGTTACATGGTGTACACGAAATTTGATACACCTTGACCCCCCTACAAATCAACGTGAGCTGGAAGTTCAGAAAATTATACATTTACAAAATATGGCAAATGAATTACCAGATGTGTTCACAGATACGAAAAAGGTGATGAAATCGTATATATCCGCTGCAAATGCTCCATCAAGAATTGATGTTCCAAAGGAACCATTTGATGGAAATAAAATAAATAACCCAAAAGTTCAATTAAAAAGGGGGAGGCCGATGGGCTCTAAAGATAAAAATGCCCGAAAGAAAAAGAAATTGAGAAGAATCAGTAAAGATCTCCCAAAAGTATTACATCATGCAGATATTCAAGAAAATGAAAAGGTTCTTGAAAAATCTGATGATGAAAGTCTTCTTGAGGAAGAACATGGTATAGAAAATTGTGAAACATCCATTAATTACGCCCAAAATGGAAAACTCTGGGTTAGAAATGAAATAGAAGATGTGGATGGAACATTTTCATTTTCTATATCTAAAGAAATTGATGATGAGTATAATGATCCGGACCCGAGATCATTATCAGAATGTCGGGCGAGACCCGATTGGGAGAAATGGTAAAAAGCCATAAAAGATGAATTACTCTCTCCCAATAAAAGAAATGTATTCGGACATGTGATCATTATACCAGAAGATGTAATGCCTGTCGGATGCAAATGAGTTTTCGTGAGAAAACAAAATGAAGAAAACGAGATCATAAGATATAAAACACGACTTGTGGCACAAGGTTTCTCTCAAAGACCGAGAATTGATTATGATGAAACATATTCTCTGGTTATGGATGCAATTACGTTGAGATACTTGATAAGTATAACGACATCCAAAAATTTAGAGATGTACCTTATGGATGTCGTGGCTGCATATCTATATGATGAAAATTCCCGATGGATTTAAAATCCCGAAAGGGTACAAGATCTCAGAAAAATCAAAGGATTTTCGTTCGGTCAAATTACAGCGATCACTTTATGGATTAAAACAATCCGGACGCATGTGGTATAATCGCTTAAGCGAATATTTGTTGAAAAAGGAATATATCAACAATGCGATATGCCCTTGCGTGTTTATCAAGAAATCCATATTAGGATTTGTTATTATCGCTGTATATGTTGATGATCTGAACATTATTGGAACTCAAAAGGAAGTTTATGATGCACGAACCCATATGAGAGAAGAGTTTGAAATGAAAGACCTTGGTAAGACAAAGTTTTGTCTCGGGCTTCAAATAGAGCATCTCAAAGGTGGAATATTTGTCCATCAATCAAATTATAGCAAAAGGGTATTAAAATGCTTTAATATGGATAAAGCAAATCCTTTGAGTACTCCAATGGTCAATAGATCACTTATTGTTGATAAGAATCCATTTCGACCTTGTGAGGATAACGAGGAAATTTTAGGTTGTGAAATACCTTATATGAGCGCTATTGGTGCGCTAATGTATCTTGCTAATTGTACTAGACCAGATATTGCTTTTGCTACTAACTTACTTGCAAGGTATAATTCAGCCCCTACACGAAGACATTGGACCGGAATAAAACAAATATTCTGTTATCTTCAAGGTACAATTGACTTGGGATTATATTATCTCAGAAATTCTTTGTTTGGTCTAGTTGGTTTTGCAGATACAGGATATTTATCAGATCCGCATAAAGCTCGATCGCAAACCGGGTACATTTTTACATTAGGAGGTACTGCGATCTCGTGGCGTTCACAAAATTAGACTTTGGTTGCCACTTCCTCAAATCATGCAGAAATTATCGCACTCAATGAGGCATGTAGAGAATGTGTATGGTTCAAGTACATGACTCATCATATACAAGAAGCTAGTGGGATCACTACAAATAAAGAACCAACAAAATTATTCGAGGATAATGCTGTATGTGTCGCTCAACTTAAGGAAGGTTATATCAAGAGCGATAGGACAAAACATATCCCACCAAGATTTTTCTCATATACTCAAGAGCTTGTAAAAAATCAAATAGTCAACATTGAATATATTCGTTCAACCGATAATGCAGCAGATCTGTTCAAAAAGGCGCTTCCTACAACAACATTCAAAAAGCATGTTCAGAATATTGGAATGCGTCATTTGCGAGATATATAAAGGGATTTATATATATCTTTTCGAGGGGGAGATTGCGTATCTGTACTCTTTTTCCTTTATCATGATTTTTATCCCATTGGATTTTTACATGGTAAGATTTTTAACGAGGCAGTACGTAATACTTCGATAATTTATGTGTTATTATATTCACTAATGTTTTACAATTTTATCATAAATTAATTTATGTCATCATTATGTTTAAATTCTTAAAACTAATTATACATATTTATTAAATATATATAATAATAATAATAACAATAATAAATTAAAATCTATACCCAAAATTTTATCATGATTATTTATTAAAAAATAATTAAAAAATAATTTTTATAAAACTGATGTTTAACACATTGTTTTATTATGTGTATAGTTATAATGTCAAATTTGACAAAACTCGAGATAGCTGCCCTTGATATATCTGGAAAAAATTACATGACATGGGCAGTAGCTGTAAAAATGCATTTAAAGGCAAAAGACATTCTTGGCACCATTGATAGGTCGGAAACAATATCCGATGAGAAAAAAGCAAAAGCCATGATATTTTTATGCCACCATATCCATGATGGTTTAAAAGATGAATATATCACAAAAGAAGATCCAACAGATCTTTGGCAATCACTCAAAGATATGTTTGATCACCAGAAATATGTGATCTTACCAAAAGCCAAACATGAGTGGTTAAACCTCCGGTTTCAGGATTATAAAAGTGTAAGTGAATATAATTCCGCGTTGTTCGGAATCACTTCTAAGATGATATTATGTGGAGAAAAAGTAAGTGATTATGATATGATTGAAAAAACTCTCCAAACATTTCATCCTGGAAATGTAATCCTGCAACAACAATATCGAGCAAAGGGATATACTCGTTATTCGGAGTTAATGCAAGTTCTCCTTGTTGCTGAACAAAATAATGAACTTGTGATGATGAACCATCAATCTCGTCCCACTGGATCAACTCCATTCCCAGAAGTGAATGTTGCATCATCCAGTTACAATAATTGGCAAGGACATGGACGTGGTCGAGGCCATGGTCGTGGTCGTGGACGTGGACGAGGAGGTGGACGTGGACGTGGAAAAGGAAGATTTTTTCGTCCTAATGAATTCAAATTCGGGAAAAAGAATAAAGTCCACGAAAATGAAGTTGGTCGCGTACCTGTTGTACGCCAAAATATACAATATGAAAATGTTTGTTACAGATGTGGCATGAAAGGTCATTGGTCTCGTACCTGTCGTACACCAAAACATTTGGCTAATCTGTATCAAGAATCACAGAAACAAAAAGGAAAAGAAAGTGAAACCAACTTTATCTCGGATGAACCCGAACTTTTCTTCGATGGAAATGCATATCTCGATGTTGCTGATTTTCTGGTTGATTCCGAGAATACCAAAGAACAAGATAATTAAGTTTAATGTTATATATATAAAGTTGTATTTAGTTTCCTTACGAAAAAAAACAAAACTTAATGTCTTTTTAAAAAATATATGTAAGTTTGAACTTTAATTACTTAATGTAAAATAGTTTTATTATAATATAAGTTGATTTTGAAATATGTGTGTTTAACATTTATTAATACATCTTTATCAATATTTTAATACAGAAAATGTATCATTTTGAGAGTGAGAATGGAGATATATGCCTAGCAGACAGTGCTACAACGCATACAATACTTAAAAATAAAAAGTTTTTCTCCTATCTCAAAATGAAAGATTCCGTCGGAAGCGTAAATACAATATCACGTAATGCAAATATTATCATAGGCTCCGGAAGAGCTAGTTTTTCAATGCCAATGGGAACAAAATTTGATATAAATGATGCTTTATATTCCCCCAAGTCTCATAGAAACTTATTAAGTTTCAAAGACATTCGTACAAATGGATATCACATAGAGACAATGAGCAAAAATAACATTGAATATCTTTGCATTACATGGGAGCAGAAACAAATATTGGAAGAATTACCAATGATGTCCTCTGGATTATATTACACAAAAATAAATATAATTGAATCGTATATTACGGTAAACCAGAAGTTTACGAGTACATTCAAAGTCTGACATGAAAGACTAGGACATCCTGGATCAATTATGATGAGAAAAATTGTGCAGAATTCTAATAGCCACCAATTGAAAAACCATAAGATTTTTCAATCATGCGAGTTTTCGTGTAAAGCATGTTCTCAAGGAAAACTTATTACTCAGCCGTCACCAGCCAAAATTAGTAATGAATCCCTAGTATTCTTAGAAAGAATACATGGTGATATATGTGGGCCTATTCACCATCATGTGGGCCATTTCGATATTTTATGGTTTTAATTGACGCATCTAGTAGATGGTCACATGTGTGTTTGTTAACCACACGAAATATGGCTTTCGCAAGATTCATTGCCCAAATAATCAGGTTAAGAGCTCAATTCCCTGATTATACTATAAAGAAAGTAAGACTTGACAATGCTGGTGAATTCACGTCACAAGCCTTTAATGATTATTGTATGGCTCTTGGAATCGATGTTGAACATCCGGTTCCGCATGTTCATACACAAAATGGTATGGCTGAGTCTTTGATAAAACGGTTACAACTCATTACGAGACCATTAATATTGAGAACAAATCTCCCAATTTCAGTATGGGGTCATGCTATATTGCATGCGACATCATTGGTCCAAATAAGACCAAGTGCATATCATGAATATTCCCCATTACAATTAACATCTGGCTAGAAGCCTGATGTATCTCATCTTCGAGTTTTTGGGTGTGCGGTTTATGTTCCTATAGCCCCACCACAAAGAATAAAGATGGGGCCAGAGAGAAGATTAGGAATATATATTGGATTTATATCATCAAGTATTATTCGGTACCTTGAACCACGAACTGGTGACATGTTTACGGCATGATTTGCCGATTGTCATTTTGATGAAGAAGAATTTCCTACGTTAGGGGGAGGAATTAAACAACTGCAAGAAGATATTAAATGGTGTACGCCATCTTTGTTGTATCTTGATCCTCCCACAAAACAACGTGAAATGGAAGTTCAGAAAATCATACATTTGCAAAATATTGCAAACCAGTTGCTAGATGCATTCACAGATACAAAACGAGTGACGAAATCATATATACCCGCTGTGAATGTCCCATCAAGAATTAATGTTCCTGTAGAACATGTTGATGGTGATAAAATAAATGAACCTAGAGTTCAGTTAATGAGGGGGAGACCGATTGGTTCAAAAGATAAAAATCTCCGTAAGAAAAAGTATTTGGGAGAACAAAATCAAAAGGTTCTGGAAGAACTTAACAAAAAGCATCTCGAAAATACTTGTGAAAAGGTTATAGAGGAACCAACTCAAACGGAATGTCCGAAAGACATATGCAAACAGGTTTTTGAAAACCGTGAAGTGGAACTCCGTCCAGAAGACGAACGCAATATAGAAACATATGAGATTTCAATTAACTATACCCAAAATAGAAAATTATGGGTTAGAAATGAAATAGAGGATATTAATGGAATATTCTCCTTTTCTATGTCCAAAGAAATTGAAAATGAAAATGATGATGCAGAACCAATGTCTGTAACAGAATGTCAAAAAAGATCTGATTGGGAAAAATGGCAAATAGCCATGAGAAATGAATTATTCTCTCTACAAAAAAAGAAATGTTTTCAGACCCATTGTCATTACACCTGAAGATGTAGTGCCAGTTGGGTGCAAGTGGGTTTTTGTAAGAAAAAGAAATGAGAAAAACGAGGTCACTAGATATAAAGCACGTCTTGTTGCACAAGGATTTTCCCAAAGGTCGGGAATAGATTATGAAGAAACATATTCTTCGGTCATGGATGCAATTACATTTAGATATTTAATGAGTTTATCATCATCCAAAAGGTTAGAAATGCACCTTATGGATATCGTGACTGCATACCTGTATGGAACCCTTGATAGTGATATATACATGAGAATCCCAGAAGGATTCAAGATCCCAGAAGGATCAAAGATCTCTAAAGGATCCAAAGAACTATATTCAGTCAAATTACAACGATCATTATATGGGTTAAAACAATCCGGACGCATGTGGTATAATTTCTTAAGTGAATATCTGTTGAAAAAAATGATATATTAACAATGCGATATGTCCTTGCGTATTTATAAATAAATTCCCATCAGGTTTTGTGATCATTGCTGTTTATGTAGATGACCTGAATATAATTGGAACTCAAAAGGAAGTTTATAATGCAAGAACTCATATGAAAGAAGAGTTTGAAATGAAAGATCTTGGAAAAACAAAATTTTGTCTAGGACTCCAAATTGAACATTTCCAAGATGGGATATTTGTGCATCAATCAAATTATACGAAAAGGATATTGAAACGATTTAATATGGATAAAGCGAATCCTTTGAGTACTCCAATGGTTAATCGATCGCTTAATATAAACAAGGATCCATTTCGACCTTGTGAAGATAATGAAGACATATTAGGTCCTGAAGTACCTTATATGAGTGCTATCGGTGGACTTATGTATCTAGCAAATTGCACTCGACCAGATATAGCATTTGCTATAAATTTACTTGCGAGATATAGTTCATCACCTACACGAAGACATTGGAGTGGAATAAAATATATTTTTCGTTATCTCCAATGTACGATTGATTTGGGATTATTTTATTCTAGAAACCCCGAGTTTGGTTTAGTTGGTTTTGCAGATGCTGGATATTTATCGGATCCACACAAAGCTCGGTCCCAAACCGGTTATGTTTTTACACTTGGTGGAACTGCAATCTCGTGGCGATCTCAAAAAAAAAACTTTGGTTGCCACTTCTTCAAATTACGCCAAAATCATTGCCCTTCATGAAGCTTGCAAAGAATGTGTATAGCTCAGATCTATGACTCAACATATAAAAGGAGCAAGTGGATTAATCAACAATAAGGAGCCAACAAAATTATTCGAAGATAATGCTGCATGTGTGACCCAAATCAAAGAAGGTTATATCAAGAGTGACCGAACAAAACATATTCCTCCGCAATTTTTCTCCTATATCCAAGAACTTGAGAAAAATCAAGAACTTGACGTCGAGTACATTCGTTCAAGTGATAATGCAGCAGATTTGTTTACAAAGGCGCTTCCTACGACAACGTTCAGAAAACACGTTCAGAATATTGGAATGCGTCATTTGCGAGATTTATGAAGGGAAACATATCTATTTTTTCGAGGGGGAGATTGCGTATGTGTACTCTTTTTCCCTTATCATGATTTTTATCCCGTTGGGTTTTTACATGATAAAGTTTTTAACGAGGCAGTACGTAATATTTCAACAATAATAAATAATCAAGGGGGAGTGTTGAGAAAGTCAACTATTGTGCTGAAGAAAGTGATTATTTATAAACGTTTACGTTTCTCGACTTTAGTAAGTCGGCAAACTTTGTGTATAAATATGTATGTTACTTCATTCATATGAAGTAACTTTCTCTCTTCCTTCTTTCTCTCTTCTTCTTCTGTAAAATTTATAAGATTAATAAAATCAGTATAATAATAAAATTTCTATCTCTCTATTATTATTCAACATTTCTAAAATAATTTTGTTCAGAAAATATTAAGTTTGTACTATAAATCAAAGAAGTCGTGATGCACGGCTTGTCGGCCTTTGACCAAATAAACACATAATAAATGTATATATGGTGTATTTACTATTCAGTTACTTTACTGATAATTTGGTATATGATAAACTTTAATTGGTCCACAAACAAATGAACCAATTTAGCTATGTGTATAAACTAATATTGTTTTGAAAAATTATTATACAAAGCAAATTACATTTATAATTTTGCACAATATGATTGGGTATACTTCTACACGTGTTCTCGTATGTTTATGCTTGTCTAAAAACTAAAAAAATGTCTGATGGATTATTTTAGGTATTCTATTATTTTACCATCCATTGTTCTATTTCATGATTTCATGCGTGGTTATTAAAAGGTAACCTAAGTATTTCTATAAAAATAATTAGTAATGATTATAATGATAATCCTACGAGTTTATTTTACCAAGCATGAGTTCTGACAAAGTGAGTTACCTTTTTTGTGTCAAGAAAAAAGTGAATTACTTATAACTGATATAGTTTATGGTTTCTCCGACTGGCATTTGAACAAGTCTCAAGAAATTTTGCATCACTAACCCCTAATCACTTCTTTTGTTAAAACAATATTTTACTACGTGCGTATTCGAATATGATTCTGTTTATATTTTAATAGTTTTACTTTGTCTCAACTAAGAAATACTATATAGAGGAAAATAACTCAACCATGGGTACATATATACTACAATCCTACAACATGATGAGAATTCCAAATCCAATAAAAAAGTTAAACAAGATTCTCCTAGAGAGAAAGAGAGAGTGCTAACAATCCCATTGAATAGGGGCACATGAACTTGTCTACAAGTTTTAAACACTCTAAAAGACACATAAACTTATCTACATGTTTTAAACACCCTGCGAAAATCCATTACAAACCATTCTAGTAAAGTTGCTCAATGTTATTAACTTTACAGTACATAAAATTAAACACAATTTAATTCAGAAAATTTTAAGCATGGGCACAAGAGCGTGTTACATGTCAGTGGATTTATATATATGTCGACGTATGTGTAATCACATGTATATGTATATGACTATGTGCTTTTGTGACCGGCAAGATGAGTAGGCAAGGATAATGCATGCCCTACAAATCTTAATTTTCTTAACTTTGTAAAGCAGAAAGAAAATACATTAGTTGCGCAAGCCACTTTACTCACTATTGCTTTCGTGATTATGCTCACTGAGTTATCCATTAAATTTTTTAAACTTATAAACGAAGTTATCAATAATTTACAATACAACTTTGTATAGATGCATGCACCTAGGCTATAAGGGACAAAGGCAGATTGTTCTTTTAGAGAAAAAAAATATGCAATTCAACGTGGGAATTGAACAATACATAAGGTCGAGAAAGAGTTAGTGCCTGAGCTCAAACCAAACAATACAACTCCGTATTTATGGCTTTCGTTAGTGATACAAAAAGAACTGGTTTTCATTTTGAAAATATTCTTATTATAAAGTCAAGTTTTTATATCTTTTTTAAGTTAGATAATGAAATATATAAGTAGTAAATGTTAACTATGGAGTACTAATATAATATGTAAATGACTTGTAAAAAATGATCTTCATACAATACACAATACAATGGAAATGGAAGTCTATGTCATACAAATCAAACACCCATAAGATTTATAGAAATTGAATACAAAATAAGAAGTTGAATTATCTATTTTAAGATCCTTTTGCCTATAACCCACATCAAAGAGACATTTATTTTGAAGAAAAAAAAAATTTAAAGAAAAAAACAGAGAGAATGTCAGCATCACGTGGCTCTCTCTCCTCCCAACACAAATCTCTTCTTCTTCTTCGTCTTCTTCACTAAATCTTCTTTCTCTACCTCTCCCTTCCCCATGGCTTCCTCCACCACCCCACTCTCCGACCTCCCTGACGTCATCTTATCCAACATTTGCGCTCTCGTCTCTGATTCCCGAGCTCGCAACTCCCTCTCTCTCGTCTCCCGTAAATTCCTTGCTCTCGAGAGATCCACTCGCTCTCACCTCACTCTCCGTGGCAACGCTCGTGATCTCCACCTCCTTCCTGGCTGTTTCCGATCTGTTTCTCATCTCGATCTTTCCTTTCTTTCCCCTTGGGGTCACTCGCTGCTCGCCTCTTTGCCCATCGATCACCAGAACCTTCTCGCTCTTCGACTCCAGCTCTGTTTTCCTTCCGTAGAGAGTCTCACTGTCTACTCTCGCTCCCCTACTTCTCTCGAGCTGTTACTCCCTCAATGGCCCAGCATCCGCCACATCAAGCTCGTTCGATGGCACCAACGCGCTTCTCAGATCCCCGTAGGCGGCGATTTTCTCCCTATCTTCAAGCACTGCAGTTTGCTCGAGTCTCTTGATCTCTCCGCCTTCTACCACTGGACTGAGGACCTTCCACCGGTTCTCATCCGTTATGCTGACGTGGCGACGAGACTCACGTGCTTGGATCTCTTGACGGCGTCATTCACACAGGGCTACAAATCAAGCGAAATCGTCGATATCACCAAAGCGTGCCCTAATTTGAGGGATTTTCGTGTAGCTTGTACGTTTGATCCCAGATACTTTGAGTTCGTCGGAGACGAAACTCTCTCCGCCGTATCCACCAATTGTCCCAAATTAACAGTCCTCCACATGGTGGACACAGCGTCACTAGCGAACCCTAGGGCAATTCCAGGCAACGATACCGGAGATTCAGCGGTCACGGCGGGTACACTAATTGAGGTTTTCTCAGCTCTACCGCTTCTCGAGGAGCTTGTGCTTGACGTAGGGAAGAACGTGAAGCATAGTGGTGTGGCTTTAGAGGCCTTGCATTCAAAATGCAAGAAGCTAAGAACACTGAAGCTAGGACAATTCCAAGGCGTTTGCTCCGCTACAGATTGGCGACTCGACGGTGTGGCTTTATGCGGAGGATTGCAGTCGTTCTCTATAAAAAACTCTGGCGATTTGACTGATATGGGTCTGGTGGCTATAGGAAGAGGATGTTGTAGGCTCACTCAATTTGATATTCAAGGGTGTGAGAATGTAACAGTAAAGGGACTCAGAACAATGGTTACTCTTTTGAGAAAAACCCTGACTGATGTGAGAATCTCCTGCTGCAAGAATCTAGATACAACCTCTTCATTGAAGGCGATTGAGCCGATCTGTGATCGGATCAAGAAACTGCATATAGATTGTGTGTGGTCGGTTTCAGAGGAGGATGAAGAAGAAAAGGTGGAAACAAGCGAGACTAACCATGAAGATGATGATTACGAGAGGAGCCAGAAGAGGTGCAAATATTCATCGGAGGAAGAAAACCGCTCGTCACTTCCAAGCAGTGATGGGAGTGGTTTCTGTCCTGAAGACAGAGTATGGGAGAAACTGGAGTATTTGTCTTTATGGATCAGTGTTGGAGAATTTCTGACGCAATTACCTATGACGGGTCTAGATGACTGTCCGAATTTGGAAGAGATTAGGATCAAGATAGAAGGAGATTGCAGAGGTAAACGCAAGCCGGCTGAGCCAGAGCTCGGGTTAAGCTGTCTTGCTCTCTATCCAAAGCTCTCGAAGATGCAATTAGATTGCGGGGACACAATTGGTTACGCATTGACTGCTCCTCCGATGCAGATGGACTTGAGCTTGTGGGAAAGATTCTTCTTGACTGGAATCGGAAACTTGAGCTTGAGCGAGCTAGATTATTGGCCACCACAGGACAGAGATGTTAACCAGAGGAGTCTTTCGCTTCCTGGAGCAGGTCTGTTACAAGAGTGTTTAAATCTGAGGAAGCTTTTCATCCATGGAACAGCTCATGAGCATTTCATGAACTTTTTGTTGAGAATCCCAAACTTAAGGGACGTGCAGCTTAGAGAAGACTATTATCCAGCGCCAGAGAACGATATGAGCACAGAAATGAGAGTTGGTTCTTGCAGCCGATTCGAGGACCAATTGAACAGCCGCAACATCATTGACTGAAACTAAACAGTGAGTTACTCACACTATTACAAATTATTAACTTGGAAAGCTGGTCTTTTTAGTATATTGGAATGGGTCGAATGTTATATATGTTTGTAAAAGGAAAAAGCAAAGAGAATATATATTGTAATTTGCAATGATCAATGGTTTTTTTGAAAACAAAAAAGAAAAGTCAGTTTTATACGATGTTTTGCTTAATTATCAAGTGTGGTTCTTGTTCAAGGGACATATTTTTTTTTCTTCTTTTGGGATTCCTTCTCAGGGCTTGGATAGAGATGGCCGCGAACTACTCCCATCAGGTGTATGCGCATTAAACCCCTTTGAAACACAGGTAAATACAATTTATTACACAGTCCCCTAGCCCTGTTTCTAAATTTTTCTATTAGAATTTGTGGATCTGATGTTTATTGGGTTTGATATGGTGAAAATCTGAATGAGAAATGTAGAAATGAAAGACCTGCAAGTGTCAAGCAACATCTTTACTTTCCTTTGCCAGCTTTAAGTTCTCCATTTGGTCGGTCGAATGTTCATATATATATATATATCGATTCGCAATAGGATATCTGCCATTATTCCGTCCCAGGGTGGATCACAAGTTTGACAATTATGTTTATCACTAGATAGCTAACTCTTTGCTCTGTTTCTTGTGTTGATAAAGCTCTGTTTTCTCCTTTTATTGAATATATTTTACATCACCAAAAAAAACAAAGCTCATATATATTCTTTACTTTTGGGCCCTAACTTAAAAAACTATGTTCTTCAAAATATGAATCCTGATATAATTTGGGTTAAAATTATATGGTACGTGTGCAAAAGCCAAATAATTTGTGTATGCTCCAAGGAACAGAATAACTCTACAAGAGAAGTTCGAGAAATGCCTCTGTTATTTAAGAAAAAAATTCTTATACGTAAATATCTAAGATATCGTTGGTCAAGTAATGAGAGCAAAAAAAAAAGATGATTATTACCATAGTTCGCTGTAACATTTGTTTCTCTAAAAATTAATTGATGTTCTAATTCCGGAAGTTGAACGTTTTATAGACGAGACTTGCTACACAAGACTTTATTTAGAATTTTTTTTATATCAACTAATTCTGATTTTCTCTAAGAAGAAATCCGCCAGAAAGAAAAGTACTTACAGGATCTGAATCAAGGCTGCCCCAGATCCTGGCTAAGTACTCATCCCAAGAAATGGCTAGGAAAAGTCTCTACCTTTTGAATCTCTCTTTTAAAGTTTTAATTTTTTATGTCTCTACTGTATCTGATGCTATGCTACGGTCTCCTGATGATGTTGAGAACAGGGAGAGCGAGAGTTTCGTGTTGATAACATCTTTTGGTTTTTGCCTGCAGTTTCCAAACTCAGGTAACTGATTTCCACCCCTGGACATTGGTTTTGATCGTTTGACTGATGATGATTCTCTCACCTGTTCGTCTCGGATTCTTTTCTCATGGGTCTTGCTACTAATCTGCATAAGATTTCACCAAGATTATAATGTCCACCATTGATTCTACCAAAACTGCTTATCAATAACTGTTAGCTACCTCGAGGAGAGGCAGAGTCTTGCTCTCGATGCTTTCTCGGTCATGTCCTTCACAGACACTATGCCATTCATTTCCTCTCAACGTGTTAGGCCAGTTTGAAGATCGCATAACAAAGTTACCTCCAAGATTTGTAAATACTGCGCTTTGGTTGAATACCCTGAAGAAAGGAATGCATCTTTTTAACTTCCTGATCGCAAAAGTTCAACAAATCTGAGACTTTTTAGGAAATTGAATTTGTGTGACCTTGAAGGAACTGTTTTGGAGTTATATACATGTCTTGAATCGCCATAAGTGAGATCAGTCATGTCTAACAAATAGCTTCTTTGTCCAATCATCATAGCTCCAACCTCTGCTCAAAAGTCATTTGGAAAAGCCATTTTCATATATAATCGATTCAATGAACTGAAAATAGACTGCGGATCAAAACTATCGAACATACCATGGACAGATGATACCTCAACCTTCTTACTCCGATACATCTAGAAATCAGAAAGATCAAAACATTGAAAAAAAAGCGACAACGAAACTGGTATATCAACACGAGAAGATTATAGTATTAACCTGTAAGTGACTCTTGACATGAGCAATACTCAATCCTTTCAGATTCATCATCTGAAGAACTAGTTTCGGTGTTGCCCCTGTAAAATCATACACAAGTACAATCATTAAAATCACAGAGAGAGAGAGAGAGAGGGAGAGAGAGAGGAAGTGAGAGAGAGAGAAAGAGAAAATCCTACTGTGTGGACCGCCTAGTCGTTGGACTGCGCGGACAAAGGAGAGATGAAGATCAGGCGTCCAACGAAGCCGAGGCATGTTAGATCGAATATACTGTCTCACGTTATTACTGCTTGTGACCTGTTGGTCTTCGTCTTCCACTGATGACTCTTCTTCATTGTTCTTCTCAACCGCGTCGTCTCTGTTTAGGTCAAGCAACGTGGAACATTTCTCCGACGAAGATGTCCCGGCCATATGTCTCTCCGGCAAAGTCAGTCTTTAGCTAGCTAGCTCTCACGATCAGTAACTAACAACTAATTTTATTACTCAAAAGATCAAACCCATGAGAAAGGTTAATGCTCAAGTTATATGTATTAATCTCTCTATTGATCAACTCGACGTTAGAGCTTAGCTTCAATAATACATATATAATCATACATATATACTGTCTATGCATTATTTTATTATATATAGTCATCTTGTTTGCCATAAACTATAATATATGTACACATATTCTTATCTATGTCATGCATGTTTACGTGAGTGTGTATGTGTCTTTTGTGGAAAAGTGTGTTGGAATCTTCCGTTTGGTGAAATCACATTAGTTATTAGGTTTTGCTTCATTTTTGTTAACAGACCAGAAAAATATCCGTTTGTTCTTATAATGACAAAGACATATAAACTTATTATCACCTTTATATATATAAAATTCTCTCTTTTAAAGAAATTATACTATTTGGTGAATGTTGAATAAATTTTTTGATAAACTATACATAGTTATTCTCTTTTTGCAAAAGATGCCTTTCCTGTATATAATCTGATAATAGCTAGCTAGGCTGTTTAGATTGGTTAATTAGTCATATATTACACATCTTGGTTAAAATAATCAAGTCTATATGTAATATGTATATACAATTAGCAGTCGAATATTTTGTGTCATTAAAATTGTAATTTTGTGAATGATTAAACATTTCTATCCGACCAAACCACTCTTTTGTCTTTATAACATCTTTTCTCTTTGAGAGTCTCTAGTTAAGTTGACCTTTGCGGGAGACTACGCTTTACCATTTTTGTCATATTATACAATCTTTTTGTTTCAAAAGTAAAATATAATAAAATTAGTACATCTAAATAATCTAAATATCATCAATTTATTCTCTTATATCGAGAAAATCAAATAAATTAAGACAACCACCGATCGAAGTTGATTATTGGAAGTATTCATCTGTATTTCGAACAATTTTTGTGTTTGCAATTTTAATTATAAAATGAATGGAAGGAAAAATCACCCAATATGCTTATAAAACATCGAAATTTATTTAAGATCTGTTCTCAATTTCTCATATACATATGTTAAATAGATGACACCATGACGGTTATTAATTTGAACTTTATCAAACAAAACTTATAAAGTAAAGAGAATTAAGGGAATTTTGTCAAATAGTAAAGGATGTGATTGCCAAAGATTCTTGGGTTCACGTTTGTACAAAATTAGAAGTTGTCTTTATCTTTTTTGGTCTTATTATAGTGGTGACCCCTTTCAGTGGGCATTGGGTCACACATCTGCTTATATATTTTTGAGATTAGGGTTTGCTCTACTTAGTGATTATAGACATGGATAAAATATTAAATTAGCGGACATTAAAAACAACTTATATTAAATTTTAATAATTACCCACAATACCGTAACAAAAACTTTTTATAAGATTTATTTAACTAAATTTGATGTGAAGTTAATAATAATGCCAACCCTAACACAAACTTAATTATAAACCGTCCCGATGCAAGATTACGACACTCTATGCACAAACACACACACACACACACATCTATACAAAACATACAATAGGATCAAATTTCAACGCGATGGGATCGAATTTCAACGGTCTCGATCTTCAAAGTTAGGAGAGAAGAGAGGACAAATATTCGAAGTAATTAATTAAGAGTTAAGAGAGCATTGATGTGAGAAAAGGAATCGTAAGAGACTCATGTGGGCACTAAGAAAGATGAAGAAACTATGTTTTGTCCTAACTTATTTACGTGCCGACAATCCATTCACATTTCCTCCATTTCCCATGCCCTCTTTTTATGGAATATATTATGAACATCACACCATTAATTAACGATTTTTTACAAGCTAAGTTTACTATGTTTGTTGATTGAATCAATTCTCATATATTGGTGATTAAAATATGTTTTTGGAAGTCTGACACATGAAATTTGAACGTTTGTACATATGCAAAGAGAAGAGATACCTATAAAAAAAATTGAAAATAAAAAAAAGGACATTGATTCGGTTTTTAAATTGATTAATATACAAGCAAGAAGCTAAAAATTCAACATGTTTCCCTAAAGAATCGCCGCAAAATAAGGCACCGTCTTCGAATTCTTCCTCATCACATGCCTACGTATCTTTACTCACTACCATCATAAATATTAACTTCTATTTTCATTTCTCCTTTTTTACATAATTATCACTTAATATTGTAATGAAGGATTTCTCATGAAATATTTTTCAATATTTTAAGAAAACTATTATTGTATAATTAGAGGAGTCTCTCTTCATTTGAGAAACTTTTTAGATGAATCTTTCACTATTTAATAAATTCATCTAATTAAATAATATTTTTTATTTTGGCATATATTTTTATAACAAGAAAATTAGAAAATCATTCACAATTCACAAACTTACAAGTCATTAATTCTTGAATCTCAATCATACAAAAAGAAGAAAAATCAACCAAATTCGTTTATGACTTATTTTTAAATCTTAGAATAAGATTTTGATCCTTTTTGGTTAATTAAATACAAACAGAAACAAGAAATATAGAGAGAAAAAAAAAGCAAACCAAGTAAAATGTAATTAGTCAAACTCGACGATGGGCATATCTTCGTCCTTGGGGGTGGCTATGACCCAATTACCATCGTCGGTCTTGAGCATACCTTTGTTCTTTTCGACCCACCAACACTCTGGAACTAAACATTCCTCTTTCAATAGTGCACACGATTTGTTGACCAATGCTATGTTTCGGTTCACTTTCATCTCGTACTTACCGTTCTTCCCGTTCCATCCCGCTACTACATGTAACATCGCCTACATCAACCCCAAACCGTAAGTTTGATTGATTTCTTTATCAATATATATACTATTATGCAAAAGCATGACTTGCCTGTAGGTTATGCCAATCACCAGGATGATGAGTTTCCTTAAGAAAAGGTGAAACTCCAGTATCGATTTTGAATTTGGTCCCAATGTTGACGTACCCCATTATCTTAGCTGGATAACGAGTGATAAGATCGATTTCGTTTTTCACATGCAATATCCTTAAGTTGTTATGTCCGTTGATTTTGTTGTAGAATTCTTTGTTTCCCACTCTCGGAGAGCCAAACACAATAGCCGTCACCAGCGGTGCATTGCTGCTATAGCTGCTTGTAACGTTTTCTGCAATGTCAAATGCAGCGACAGTAGCTATAGTTGCACCTAGACTGTGTCCAGTGAACACTATGCTAGGCTTCTCGTCCTTGTATATCTCTAGTAGTTCTTTAATCTGTTGTACCAATTTACATTTAAATCAGAATCATTTAATTTAGTTGATCTAAAATCTATGTTCTTTAATTTCTTTTGATAAATGTACCATTTGTAATGTTTGTTATCAATATATACTATTTAACAAGAATTGTCATCTGTCTTTTTTTTTGTTTTATTTATAACCAACCCCCGAATTAATACAAATTATCCAACTACAAATCTACTTTTTATTTTAGTTTGGTAACAATTATATATATAAAACAGAAAAATGCGTAGATATGTGCATTTTCTTTTCTAAATGTAACTTTTTTACATTAATTTTTTTTTTATTGTTCGCCAATTAACTCGAATTATATACTATAAACCAATGTAATTAGTGATGGCAACACGAATTATACACTATGAACCAACTCGAGTTGTATGACTTCTTTGCGGATTAATTAATGAGGGTTATGATCGAATTTTTCAGTCCATATTATTTTTTTTCTGTGAAGTTTTCAAAATTATGATCACAAATGTAATGATCACAAACTCAAACTTTGATATGATCCCCTGTAAAATTTTCATTACCTTAGTTAGAAGCTGCGAACGTGCACTCATCTTGGTGAAGGGCGAGTCTGGATTAGCCGTCGTATAAATAGTGAACCATCCAAGCATAACCTCAGGACCATCCTCACCGTCCATCAACAGTTCTTTCACCGAAGTCAGTTTCGCTCCCATCACATTAATCCACTCGTAATTCCTCGTTGTCCCACGAAACACAACATATATTTCTCTCCTTCCGATCTCAGCCGTCCGTTCATCAGACGTGACAGCTATGTAACCGATCCAGTTAGTCTCGCGGTCCCAAGATTCTCTAGACATGGAACTTAGGAAGAAGGCTTCGTGGTCACTGACACGAGCCGTAGCGTAAAGGAACGAAACGACATCGTAGTGAGCAGCATCGTCGAGCATGACTTTGTGAAAGAAGGATGCTTTACCGTAACGGCTAGCCCCACAGTATATAGAGTTTTCGTCGTTGATAAAAGTGTCGTAAGTGGCTTGACAGAAGTCGCCGGTTCGAAGGATGAGTCTTCGAAGTGAGTGGTCAAGTGGTTCCAATAGGTTTTGCCAATTGTTTTGCCCGAGAAGCTCTTCCCATGTTGGCTCGACCATGATTGATGATTTTGATTTCTTGTGTATGTGTGTGTAAATTAATTAACACCATTGAGATTTATTTATCTATGTAATCGTGAGAGCCACTTTTTTTTAAAAAAATAATGAACATTTGAATTGATCTTGTATATATATGCCTTAGAATATGCTAGTGTTCACTGGTCGACACCTTAAATTTAATAAATCCAGTTGTTATCCAAAATTGATATATTAGTTTTCTTTTGATTTTGAAATATGATTAGGACATCTATAATACTTGGTGTTTCTATTCTGATTATTATGTTATTGACCGAGTTACACAAAGGTTGTAATCATTTATTATTTTGTTGTAGATTTTATTTACGATTATGTTTATATGGTGGAAACTCGAGTTTTAATGAGCCCAATAGAGGCAGAGAGGCCCATTATTAATCGAAGATGCCATACAGCCCACAAATATATATATATATATATATATTTTTTTTTTTTTTGAAGGTGGAAAAATAGACAAAAATCTTGAGGAAAACATAGATTGAACACATACGCCGTGCGTTCAAACACGTTGTCCTTTTCTCGTTTTTATACGATGTTATTGCTGCAGAGGGAAGATTAAATTTTGTTCATTGAATAGAAAAGTTTGTTGGTCGCATTGTCTCAAACTTCTGAACCCTCCACTTTCTCCATAGATCTTGAAAAAACTTAACCCATTTGCATTTAAATATACATTAGATTTGTGTAGCCATCTATCTATTTTGCTTTCCTTTATTATAAATATGTTATCGTATATATTTAGATCATAATAACTTTGAAAGGTTTAATACAAAGTCATAACAGCTAGAAGTCGTTTAAACCCTACACAGATTTACAAACAATCATGAACTTGAAAACAACTTGAACCAGTCAATTAATTCATAGGTATTGAATCAAAAACAATACATGACCTGTGAAAGAAACATGTGTGTTGGATTAGGTAAAAGAGACAGAGCATACTAGACATTAATAACAAAATGATAATCTCTTCTCTCCATCGTCACCAATCTCTCTCCATTAATCTCGCCAATGAGCTCTTTCCTCTTTAAATCTGGATTGTTACTATCCTGAGTCTCTTGTTATGACTTTTTCTGCATACTCTTTATTTAAAAGAATTTGAGAGATTTCACTGATCACAAAAGTATCTAATGCTTTAAGTGGCTTTGAGCACATGACTCCTTTTCAATTTGCCAGAAAATTTGAAAGACTCGGAACAAGAAACGGTTTCACAAGAGAGGATGAGAAACCAGAAATGTATGAGAAAAGCTTTCTGCTTGATACAATCAAGTCACATTCATGTCATATTACATTATCATATCTTTAAATTCATAATCAATAAAGCTTCCTTACTAATTTAGTAAAAACACAGAATGATATGACAATGTTTTGCTACTCATCACATCACTTGGATTATTGATTCATTCGTGTTTATTTAAAATCATTACTTGGATCTTGCACTTTGGTGAAGCTCTTGGAAGCATCATAAGATTCCTCATTTCCTTGGTGATTTGAAAGTTACTACAACGGCTTACCGCACATATTTTTACCAGTTCAAGACACGGTAACTTCTCCAAGAAATGCTTCATTTGATTCAACTCCATTGTAGTTCCCTGATAGTTCAGTATCTCAAGCATCTTCACTCGAGATGATGATAGACAAGACGTTATGCTCTCCTTGGGTTCATGACAAACACATGCATCCCCACATTTGTTTGTTATGTAGTGATCAAGACCCTGAAGCATAAGGGAGACAATGTACCTAAGGTTAAAGACATAGCAGTATCTATAGTGTTTAGGGTGTGTTTGTGTGTGTGTCATGAGATAACCATGAAGATGAGAGTTTCTAGATTTGGAGAGTTCTTGATCAAAAGTGGCAGCATTTGCCATCCTCTTTCCTTGTCACTCCCAATAGATAGACTAACAAGGCTATCGAACACTGGCATTTCTTTACAGGAGAAATAAAACAGCTTGAACAAAACAAAAAAATGTGTTAGTCTGTCACTCAAATATTGCAAAATTCGAAATAAATCCTCAAAAGTCATAAGTGATTCTCATGCTCCATAAGCCTAAAAGAAGATTATGTTATAAGGAAAGAAGAAAGATATTAACTTATTAAGAGGCTAACCTCTAGAGTGTTGCTGGATAAGTGAAGAACTCTAACATTTCTGATTCCATTAATGAGATTCATCATATCAGCGGGAATAAAAGCGTCAGATCCATTTCTTATTCCCTGCATTCTTATTTCATCCATCCGAAGATTGAGTCTAGCTTCAACGAGGGAATCCAACTTAACATTTGGATACTTACCCAAAACATAACCAGAGTGTTTATAGTAGACAAGATTAGGAGCATCTAACAAAATATTAGTAATATTGTTATCAGATCGGATGTGTAATCTCTTTAAAGATGGAGAAGACAAAGAACAATTCCATTTTACTCGTCGTTGTTCCTCAACAACCAACTCATCTATAACAGGGCAACAAGATAGAAGAGTTCTAACGACATCATGATCGCCATCAAAATCAACTGAGTCAAGATATAATTTTCGAAGCATAGGAAGAGAAATATCCTTAGAAAGCTTGATTGTAAACCCACGTCCTAGTCTCAACTGAACCAATGTGTTGCTCTTAAAGATCAACGAAGGCACTGGTGGAGATTTTCCTTTGAAAAAGATGAGCAGATCAAGATCCACAACACCACGCTCAAGCACGTTACAAATCCAGTTTTGTATATGAGTTGGGCTAGTGCCACCTCGAACACCGACATGACTTTTTAGAGTGAGCTTTTTTATAGAAGAATCACCTTGCAGATTAAGCAATCTATCCACGAAAGCCATGAAATTTTTGGGAATGTCACTTCGGTTTCGCTTAGTCTTACGCATAGATTGACGATCATCCAAGTCAAGATTAGAAACCAAAACAAATACATTCTTCCACCTCTTGGAGAGTACTGAGGTTGAAGCAGCTTCTTTTGTGGAGATAAAAGACAGAATGCGTCCAAGAACTTCATTTGGTAGACGACTGATTGCGTCGCTAGCATCCATTATTACTCAACAAACCCTAAAAACACAGAGTGATTGGAAAAAGAAAACAAAATTGGACTCAGAAACACAATAAGTTCCAAGGTCCCTTCTTTTCATCGAATGCAGAGTCTCTAATACAAAACTTTCATGATTTTATTCCACACCACTGATTCCTAGAGAAATAGAAGAAGAAACAGAACGTAAACATATACCTTGCTAGTTGGTAGAGTGCTAGAAGAAGCACTAAAATAAAGAAAGGTAGCCACTTTCACACCAAAGAGATTTCCCAGATAAACCGAGAGATCAAACGCGAAGACATTTAAAGTTAAAATTTTGGAAGTTCGAGAGAAAAGACTGGGAAATTGACTTCACCATCTATAAGACTCCATTATTTCCGAGTAAAATGGAAAGAGTAAAGTAGAAAGAACTTGTGTGGTCTTGCTTTTCATCTCAGATTCCAAATTAGCTTCCCTGGTTCTTATCCTGCCACGTCAGCATCGACCCCTCATACGCCTTAAAATTAAAAGAAATATTAATTCAAATAAATCATCCCACGAATGAAACTGAAATTACTTGGACAAGATTTTTTTTTCCTTCGGCGGAGTGATCGGACCTTGTGAGGTTCTTCAATGGCGCAGCTACTTTCTCCTGTTTGTACCGATCTTTTGAAGTTCCAGAGTTCAGTTCTTAACTCCAGATCAGGTGCTTCACGTTTCTCGGCGAAGTCTAGCGGTGCTTCATCTTGCTTTTTACCTCGATACGCAAGGATGCGGGGTGGCGCCATCGGGAGGTTGAGAGTTGCAACTGAGGATGCTGCTTCTCTTTCCACGGGTGATGTTGCCGATGATTACTATGCCGTTCTTGGACTGGTAATATCCGCCTATTTAGATACCAATCAGATTTCATAATCCCATTAGGCATTTTGAAGTGAAGAAATTCATTACAATTTTGGTTTTTATATGCTAATGGTTGAAAATAACAGTACTCAGTGTGTGAAAATCCCATTTATTATGCATCATGCAAAACTATTATGAATTTCAATCCATCTTATTCAAAATTGTATACAAATAATCGTTAAGATTTAAAGATTCTGACATATATCTCTCCATCTGCTTTGTCAATAGCTTCCAGATGCGACACAAGAGGAGATTAAGAAAGCATATTATAACTGTATGAAATCCTGCCATCCAGACTTGAGCGGCAATGACCCAGAAACTACAAATTTCTGCATGTTCATAAACGATATCTATGAGGTGAATTTTGCTTCAATTCAAATACATCTTGTAAGCGGTAGTAATTAGTAAATTCCATGTGCTTTTGCATTCCAGATTCTTAGTGACCCTGTACAGCGTATGGTTTACGATGAAATTCACGGGTATGCTGTGACTGCCATCAATCCTTTTCTGGATGACTCCAGCCCAAAAGATCATGTTTTTGTTGATGAGTTTGCTTGTATAGGTATGTCTATTCGATGCAATTCATTTGAAGTCGAGTGAAAGTTTTGCCAACAATAATTGGAAAGCCCGACTTTGTTGATCTGGAAAGTGACTACATCTGTGTTTTCTGTTTTACAGGCTGCAAAAATTGTGCCAATGTGGCACCAGATATATTTAAAATTGAGGAAGATTTTGGAAGAGCAAGGGCCTGCAACCAGCGTGGCAACCCAGATTTACTTCAGCAAGCAGTTGAAACATGGTGTGTTTATATTCTGTATAGATGCTACAAGTGATTGTGGAGTATAACTGATTAGGAAATGCTTTTTTTCCAGCCCGGTTGATTGTATTTATCAGACTTCTGCTGCACAGTTGTCGCTGCTTGAGGACGAAATGCGAAGGGTTGAAAGAGTGAATGTAAGATGGGCATATTTCTTGTAGCTAACTAATTCTTCACTTGGAAAGAAATGTCATTGCTAAGGTTTCCTGATTATATTTTTGTTGCTACACTTCTGTATTTAAGCTCTTGGGATTTTCATTGATGGATCAGGTTGCTCTGATGCTTTCTGGAATGGGATCAGGAGTTGTTGATGTTTTCAGAATGGTAAGAAGGAAAGAAAACCGCTCAATAGCTAATAATAGCTGAAATGTTCCCATTTTCAAATTGACTTTGGTCCATGTTTTCTTCCTTAGTGAAGCAAGATGACCTATTGCTCTTCATGGTTTATGTAACTGGTCGGTTTTGAATCTATTACAGGCGAGATCTCGATGGGAAAAGAGACAAGCAAAAGTTTTGGTATGAACTATTATCACCTTCGAAATCCATGCAAAACTATTTGCAACTTTCCAAATCTCATTCATTCCATAACAACCTCTTATATGAATATAACTTCATCTCATGCTCACGTATTATCCTTCAGAATCAAGCTAGAAGTAGGATGATGAAGCGGAAAAACCCAGAGGAAACACCTTCCTACTGGGATAACCTCTGGGGCAAACAGAATGACTACCAGAAAAGCGGTAAGATGTAGTAAACTCTTTTCTTCTTTGATCAATAGTCATAACATATTTACTCATTTCAATATTTTTGACAGAGGAAGAAGTACAAGAACGAGCACAGAGAGCCGCGGCAGCAGCCAGGAGATGGAGGGAATACTCGCGAAGAGGCGTGGACAAGCGGCCAACCTTCAAACTCCCAGACTCCGCCTCTAGAGGAGAGGACTGAAACCACCCTAAACATCAATAATAATAGTCACATACATGTCCTTATAGTTATATAGGACTTACGTAGGTTTCTTACTACATTATGTATTTATGTATATGTAGTAACTTCATTTAGTTCGGGTCGGGCTATGTTTGTCTCGTTCTAAAGTTGTATAGCTTTCTCATGTCGATTTAAGGAAGACAACACAAATGTGTAAACATTTTCAGTTTTATGTATTACTGTGCATACAAGTTTCCAACGCCTAGATAAATTAGTAATATAGACCAATACGTAAATAAGATTTACTACGAGGTAGTAGATTTCGAGATTGCGCACAATAATTATGGCAAATTACCCTAAGACGACAATTATCTTATGATCCAAAAAGTCCTATCAAAGTAAAAGATATTAGGAAATAGTTAATGAAGGAATTAATATATAAATATCCTAATCTCTGATTCAATCGGGAACATATATAGTCGATGATAGTAATTTAAGTTGGCGTTTCATAATTAATTAATGTCATGAAGCATCGAGCAAAGGGGTATCTGAAATTGATCGGCATAAGATTGGTATTTGTGATAGTACTCTCTCCCTTTCCGAGGTCGAGAACTTATTGACTGCTTTTCCGGAGAGAATCGTCTGAAGCTTCGTCGACGATGTTTTAACGGTTAAGACCGATTTAGGAGACAAGAACACGTCATCTGATGAAAAACCAAACAAGCTTGTCTTGGAACTTGTCGTCATCGTCTCATCACTAATAGCTCTCTCGACAAGGAAGCTCACCGGAAAATTCTTCAGAGCTTCTTCTCGAACTTTTTCATTGAGATTCATGCAGTCTTTGTCTTTCTTGAAGATTGGTCTCTCCGACCAGTTTTGCTCGAACAGTATCAACAATTTCTCTCCATCCATTTTTTTAAAAAGTTAGTTTTTGTGTTTAGAGAAGATGATGTATGAAGAAATAGGGTTACCTTTTTAACATTTTAATTAACTTAATAATACCTTTAGCTTTCGAAATGGACCCGGTCTTCATCAATACACTAATCAGTAGTAATTACACTACTAAAAGTGCGCCTCAAAGTCGCAGGCATACACGATTGTTGATTGTTGATTGTTTCATATTTCTTTTATAAAAAAGCTATAATAACGGCATAAGACAACTTCTTCCCAAGAATCTGTACTGTATTTCTCCTTTAAAAGAATAGAAACATGAGAAACTTGACATTGATTTTAAAACTGCTTCTTGATGAGATTCCGATTCACCTGCTACTTAAGTTCAAGAAGGATCAAATGAAGGCTGTCAGGTTACTTTCGAAATGACTAGAACCGAAGTTCAAACCGTAGAGACAGAGAAGCAATTACTTTTCGCATTGAAGACTTTCAGAATGAAATAGTGTCAGTTGATGAGGCCGAAGATAAATATTCTGTAACTACTTGCTCAAAGTTGAAGATAAGTAGAAGTTCCAAAACACAGAACCCATGGACATGAAAGCTACACGAGCTTGAAGTGGGACTACCCTGTAAGTTTCACCTTTCATCAGACCTCTAGTGTAGAATGTCAATTCAGCACTATACACTCAGTTACTCACTGACCCTATTACACATAATATATAAAGACCCTCCAAATCCAAATGACTTAATGATGGAGAAAGAGAGAGAGAGAGAGAGAAAGATTGTTACCAAAAGTTAAGTATGCTAACGGGAACCCAGAAGCGAAACCCTACAATAATCCCAAGAACTTTAAATATATGAACAATGAATGATGCAACATAAGGGTAAAACTTCAACTTTGTTTAATTGGTATCTTACCATATAGAAGCGTTGGAAGAGCATCTCTCTGATACTTGTTTCCAAGCTCTGAGAGCTTTCCCAGCCATAAGTTGTTCCAAGCAAATATAACAGCGATCACAGATGGACCCAGGATCACTTGGTTAAGTAGAACCTAACAAAGCAAACAGATATTGCAATAAAAACTTGAGCACAACATGTTCTAAGTAAGATTAACATAAGGCTAGAGATAATAGTAACCTTAAGCACTAGATTCGTTGCGGTTGGTTTTGGCAAAGAATGGTCAAGGTATTGATACCATGCATAAGAACCAGGGCCGTACAATAGAAAGCCGTAAGAACTCATACGCAGAGCACGAACCCAGTCATGTTCTGAGAAAATGTTCCACAATTCCTCCTAAGGTGAAAGATCCAATCAGAAAACCCTTAGTCAAGCCAAGTTTTTTACCAATGTAAGATAATTGTTTTGAAAGAACATCAAATATCAATTTATTACAACAAGAACTTAGAATCAAACGAAAAGAATATGAGACTGTCACTAATCAAACATTCTCACCAACATTTGGTAATGCAATAATCCAGTTTCATTTAAGGTATGACTAAATCCAAGTACAAATTTGATGCATGTACAGTAAAAAAGACAATCAAACATTCCCTAAAACCTATATACTTTTGAATCTATTTCCCGAAAATCATCAACAAAGAATCTCTTCAGACTAACCTCATCTGTTTTATCAGAAGATGACTGTTTAAGAGTGGTTCTCTTTTTCCACCTCCCAGTTAACTGAGCAATCGTGTCACCGGTGAAGGTGAGTGCGCCGGCCGTCATAGCTTGCTTTAAGGGAAACCGATAACCGGCGTCTCTGCTCAGATCGACGGAATCCGACGATCCAGAGTTCCGTTGCTTAGCTCTGTCACCGGAAGACTTCTTCTTCCTCCTATGATCGAACCCATTCCATCCCCAGAAACCACCAGCGCCGCCGCAACCACCCAGTGCGTCCATTAAAAATGATTACCTCCCAATCGAAACAGAGTTTGCCCAAATCTTTAAAGCGGAATGAGTCCTCTTCTGGCCTGTTTTTCGGTTTGGTTTATTGTGAATTGTGATGTGATTTAGAATTGATGAATTTTGGTTCGGTTAGGTTTATTCGGTTAGATTCCATCTATATATCTTCTGTACCCGCAATCGTTAATCTAAACCGCGCGTTTAGAAAAAACAGCGTTATCTATACCCTTTTTTTTTTCTTCTTAGAATTAAAAAAGAAAGAAAACCAATGGTTTCATCACCAAGTCACCATCGTTGTGGGTGAGCGATTAAACAACAAAAAAGTCCGGCGTCTGCCTACCACTACCATCTTCTTCCGGGAAGAGGGAAGGTTTCTTCGATCTCGAGGAAATTCTTTGGATCGGTTTCCTTCGTGGGTCAATCTTCGATTCGCCCTCTCTTTAATTTTTGTGGTAAACTCCTGATGCTTTCAATTTTTGATTGGCTTGTTTAAATGGTGAATTCGAATTTGAGGATTTGATTGATTGGATCAAGTCGTTTTGATCAAATTATATCCTCGATTTTAGATTTGGATCGTACTAGCTCACTTTATGAAGATCTGCTTTATTTATGATGATGGATATTTTTTTTTAGCTATAATGAAAGTTTACTTAAATGATTAAAAGAAGTCTGTGTATTATCAAATTGGCGTTCTATGTTCAGTTTGGGGAAAAAGTCAATTTATGCTTACGAAGTTTCTCATAAGCTGATGAAATCCTGTATCCTGTACTTTAGTGATAAATACTATACTGTGTCTCATTGTGAATGCATATTGAAAAGTGTTCTTTTTGTTGTAGGTTTTGGGAACTTGCAAGAGAAGCTGATATGTTGATTGAGGGGCTTTCCAAGCAACCTCCTTCACTTGTTGATCTTTGCGTTAGGACAGCCATTGATAATGTACGATATATTGGATATGTTGGTGGGGTTGATTTTCAGCTCCTCGAGCAGGTTTTGCAACACTGTACACTAGAACAGCTGATGCATATAGAAGATTGTACTCAAGTAAGAAGATTCTCACCATATGCACGAACAGATCTTTTGTATGTTTTGATGGTTTCTGATCTTAACTTATGTTTTATTGTATTTGTTTGATAGGACACAAATCTTAGTCCAGTGACCAATAAATTTTGGAAGAGATTCTATGGGAAGCACTATGGTGCAGAGGAATTGAATCATGCTGTGGAGGAGATGAAGCGGAATAAAGTAAATTTCGAATGGAGAAAGTTATATGAGGTCGGTTTTGTTTCTTCAAGTGTTTATGTAAATATACATATAGAAACGTTGAAATACTTAAGATATAGGCATGTGGTTGCACGCAGGCAAAGTTTCTAGACATGCAAGAAAAAGAGAAGGAGGCTGTTGATCGACTGAAGCAATGTTACAAGAAGGAAGATGCAAGTGCGATATTTGTAAATCGATCATTTTATCGTGACCACTAGATAATCATGAGAAGCATGTTTTTAGCCAAAATCTATTTTATTTCCTTGTAATCGTTTTCTAACTCTTATGTCAGGGAAACAAAGCCGACAGACTAAGCTCTGCTCAAAAGCTCCTCCAAGCAAAAAAGCCTTTTGGGGTAACACTTATATGTGATTCTTTTGCATCATCTGGTCAAATCTTGTAAAATCGTTATGCAAATTCCCCATTCATGCATTAACTCTGTCCTTCTGGCTTTTTTTTTACTCAAATGGTTTTATGGAACGATTGATCTGCAGCTAGTAGTGGATCAGGTTACAATCTTTCGAATGTCAAGAGCAACATCATGAAGAAGGCAAAACTAGAACTTTTAAAGAGGTAAACGATCATTCGCCTCAAAATGTACAATCACAAGGCTTGTCGAAGGAAAAACTACCCATTTTACCCTCTTAAGCAGTATTTTTAGGTGTTAACTCTAGGTTATGTTAATCAGAGGTCACTCGGGGTTGCGTTTAATTTTCGTATTGTATTGATTAACAGTCAAGAAGTGAAAAATCTCACTGCAATTAAACGAAACACGATTCAGAAGAGTTTCAGGTAACAAAATATGACTCGGGGGATCTCTTTCTATGTATCCACATTTGTTATCCTCCAAACCATTGACCGGCTCTCTAACTCCGTTGACCAAATTCTGTATTGTCTTAGTATATCTGCTCAAAAGAGGACCGGCTTATCCACGACCATGCCTTCAACCTCAAGGAGCAACTCTTGTGGTGAAGGGAAGAATCTTACTGCAATTAAAAGGAACACGATCCAGAAGAGTTTCAGGTAACAAATTCCTACACTGGATATCTATCAATCGATCCACATTCTTTATCCTCTAAACCATTGATCGGTTCTGTAACTCCATTGACCAAATTTCTCTCTTCTATAGTATTTCTGCTCCAAAAAGGACCGGCCTATCCGTGAACGTGCCTTCGACTTCAAGAAGCGACTCTTGTGGTGAAGGAAATAGACCTCCTAAGAGGATCAACAGCCTTCCTGCGACTGCTCCTTCTCCTTCAAGAAATGCAGCCACCAAACGAAGACATGTAATGTAACTTATAGCTTTTATTTTTATATCATAAGTGTATCATTGACTTTGCCGCTTCAAGTTTCAAGAACTCTGAATTTTGAATTTTCTCTCGTTGTTAACAATAAAAGTCTTTGAAATTTCTGCAATAGCTTAACTTTTTGGTTTCTCCAGAATTCTCACAACCAAAGTCTGTTGAAGCAATTGTTGGTTCTCGGTTTAAAAAGAACTTTTATGTATTTTGTGACAAATTTCACAGCATTTGACATGGAAACTAGAGTCATGTTAAACATTGTCTTTCAGATAATAATACATAAACGTAAATCATATTATATGATAACACTGCCAAGAAACACTCAGATGTATTTGTTTATTGAAGGTCCCCAAAGAGCTCTTGCTCCACCATCAATTTAGGTTTGAGAATACAAAAACGGAAATATTATTTTAGAGTATGTTCTTATCGATACTCGTGACCCTCTTTGCTTTTGGCTAGAGAACCCAAGCTCTTTTATTCTTTGCGTTGCTTTGCGGTGCGGTGAGGTCTATGCTAAGGACGTAAAAGGATCCATGCCTAAAGTGAAGATCCAGCCAAACGTCTTCGTGAAGCATTCGAAGTCGAGACTTGACCCAATTTGTCTGACTCGTCCGTTACCATTCTCTCTTTAACTGGTGTGTAATGCCTCAGCCACACGCCTGTGTATACCTGAAACATTCGTCTAAAGTTACTGATCCAAACAAACATCTAACTGTTCTGGGAAAGAGACTAACTATACCTGTTGTGGTCTCATGATCTTGGTATCAGGATCATCCAAGGACTCTTTCCAATGCGACAAGTATCCAGCCATGCGAGGAATTGCGAATAAGACCGTGAAGAACTCCGGAGGAAACCCCATTGCCCTATTTCAATGGTCCAAGTTTACATATTTAGATGAAGTTTTTGTGTGCAAGTGAACATGAATTAAAACTTTTACCTGTATATTAATCCAGAGTAGAAATCAACATTTGGATAAAGCTTTCTCTTAACAAAGTAATCGTCAGAGAGAGCTGCCTTCTCAAGAGCAACCGCTACCTGCAAACCATCAGAATTATAGCTGTCAAACATATTCGTTCAAACGAAAGAAAAAAAAAACCCATTAACTTGAAAAGGTGTGCGTCAATTGATAAGATAAGCTTGAACAATGCAGACACAGAGTACCTCAATTAGAGGATCCCTTCCAACAATGGAAAATACTTCATCTGCCAGTTTCTTGATGACTTTAGCTCGTGGGTCATAGTTTTTGTACACACGGTGACCAAAACCAGACATCTTCCTCTTCCTAAGATTTCAAAGAGGTGAGAATATTGACATGGAAAGGCACGTCACACGTCCAGAAAAAGGAAGCATTGAGTTTACCTGTTCTTCACTCCATCGATAAAGTCTGGAATATTTTCAACAGACCCAATCTCTGATAGCATCTTAAGCACAGCCTAATGGAATCAAAGCCGTGAATTCCAAATACCACGGAGCAAGCAGATACATCATATAAATAAATACAGGAGACTAAATTGCACACCTCGTTCGCACCACCATGAAGTGGACCATAAAGCGCTCCCACAGCTCCAGCAACAGCAGTGTAAACATCAACACCACTACAAGAAGATTTTTTCTAATCAATATATATATATATATTATCAAGGTGACTAAGATTCAGACCAGAGAGGTGTACCTAGAGGCAAGATGCCGAGCTGCAGCGGTGGAGCAGTTCATTTCATGCTCTGCATGCAATATGAAGAGGATGTCCAACACCCGAGCCAGCCTGGGATTAGGTTTGTAGGATGTATTTCCCCTGTCAGAGGGAGAGAAACGAACATGTTAATGGCACATTAGGAGTTATGTATGGTCTAAATGACTAAGCTTCCAGTGCATGGGCTATGAAGAGATAATCCAAAAAGGATATTGAGATCATGAGGACATACAGGGAATCCAGCATATAGAGGAAATTCTCTGCATAAGAAAGGTTGCCTGAAGGAAGAACGGGAGGCCTCCCTGCCATCCTGAGATAAGCAGCTGCTGCAATAGTTGGTGCCTGCAAACACATTTAATTGTATATATAGATTGTAAATTTCAGGCCTAACAGCACATTTCCAGAATTTGTTTTTGCGTGACTAAATTTAATGAGTGGAAATACGGAGTAAGGCAACTGTAGATAAAGACAAAGATACCTTCCCAATAATGCGAAGAATTTGTTTATCTCTAACTTGTTTTGAATTGTAAATATCCTGTCCCTGCACCGAATAGAGTATGTTAATGAGGAAAATTTATAAATGAAGCGTGAGGGAGCGTAGAAAGCCTGACATATTACTAGCGAAAAAATGTAATCTTAAGTTACCCTAAGGGCAGGATTTGCATCAGGATGAAAGATGGAAAGCGCACTCATTGCACTCACTAGAACTCCCATTGGGTGTGCATCGTGGGGCATAGACTGTATAATATCCTGCATGGAAACTTATCACGTAACTTTCGTGATACATATGAGAAATTTTCCTACGCCATCTACATTAGTTTTCACTGACGCTTGTGCAGTAATTTTCTCAATGGCTTTGAATAGAGCATACGGAATGACATTTTATGCATCGTCCCGAACTTGAAACTTTGATAGAAAACCATCGACGAAGGAATAGAGACTCACTAATACTCCTTGTGGCACAGCTGAATGCTGAGAAACTGCAAATTCCCAATCAGATAGCTGACTTTCAGAAGGCAGATTCCCATACACTGCCAGAAAACGATCGCCAATAATAATATCAAACCAAAACTCAACAGCCAAGGAGGAAACTTTTCAGCAATATCTAACTCGATCCATCTAACACTAGAAACCGTGGTTATACTCGCCAGATATAATGAGGAGCACGAACATAAAATTATCAAGTAGTTCAACAGCAAAACACAACATGATCCAATACTTACAGAGAAGATATGCGACTTCCAGAAAAGTACTGCTCTCAGCCATTTCCTCTATTGGGTATCCACGATAACGGAGGATCCCTTCATCTCCGTCGATGTACGAAATCGAGGACCGAACAGGAGCCGTGTTCAAGTAGCCAGGATCATATAATTTAATCCCCTTGTCTTCCTTTCCCGTTGCTATCTGAATGCTCAGCTCAGAATCCAACAGAGATTAAAGATAATAAAAAAATTCAAACCCAACAATCAGAATTCCATATACCTTCTTGAGATCAACAGCTTTAACGGTACCATCCTCTGATACTGGAATCTGATATTTCTTTCCGGTGCGCTCGTCGACGATCGTCAGGGCTCCCTTCAGGGATCCATGGGGTGCAGCACTCATATCCGCCAACGTGCACCATCGCTCGACCGCTGGATATCCCTCTTCTAATTCAACGGTATTCCCTGCCGCTAAATGGGCCGAGAGAACAGCCAATCGAGCTCTAACTCTCTCCGATATCTCCATTTTCAGAACAAACAGAAATCAGAATTAAGAGAAACGGAGCGAAGAAATCATAAGTAACCATTGAAGTACTCTTCATTATATAACACGCGTTTTCTATCCCGTGTGGTTAGGAGTATTGACTAGTAATAATGTCCACGTGTATAAAATCCAACGAATATCGAGATATCAACGGCGGAAAGTCTGATTAAACCCAACTTGGATCAACGGTGCGATTATATCTTGCCAGGACAATATGGGACCCACATATCCGAATTTCCATCTTTTAACTTACGCAAGGTGATTGGAAGGTAAAGTATACTCTCACCCTACAGATATGACACGTGTATTCCTTGTTCCATGCGCGTCTGGTCATACGCTCTAATAGCGAGTAGAAACTAGAAAGTCGACTGGCCTTCCTCGATTTGCTAAATATCATCAATGCTTTGATGGGCCAACTTCTTAAATTGGGCAACAGTGTATAAAGTACTCTCTTTGACAGGCCCACCTTATTTCCTAATTGGGCTTATGGATATGTATTTTCCGATCCAACAGTATATAATGGTCTCTTTTTGACAGGCCTGCTTTATTTGCTAAATTGGGCTTATGGATATGTATTTTCCAACCCAACAGTATATAAAGGTCTCTCTTTGACAGGCCCGCTTCATTTTCACTCATTTATTCCATTGGAACCAAACCAACATTTTGTTTTTAATTATAATTTTATCTCATAATCTGGTAAATTCTACTATAAGGTAGTATTTAACCTTAAAAAACATATCGAAGAATTTAAAAAAAAAAAAATCAGTAAAAAATCATACATTTGGACGACTCTTTTAAAATTATATTAGTCAGAAAATATCAAATAGTTGTCAAATATATTAGAATGTATCCTTTTGTATTACGTTATTTGTCGTAATATTACTAAATTTTATGTGAAGAATATGTCTAATTAATGACGAATTTTATAAAATAAAAAAGGAGAAGTATGAGAGTGATAGGTATAGAAAATGAGATGTATAAAAGTGACATGTCGTATAATTTCATGCATATCTAAAATTGGAAGTCTAAGTTCCCCACGTGAGACTCTGAAATATGAGAGTGATAGATATTTCTTTCAATTCTTCTGTTTTCAACAAATTAAGGGGTCTCTTTTTGTCTTACTTTTTATTGACAGCCAACTTCAATTTTATTAATTGGAAAACAACCATACTAATACAAACAAAATTAGCTAAAAGTAGTAAACTACAGTGGATTCAAAAAGATATACATTGTGAGATGATGCCCATTTTGCTTCTCTTGCTGGCGTTTCTGCGTATTGTTGTCTTCAAATATAATAGAAAGTGTATCCTCTATGATATACACAAAAGATTATTATGTATTACTAATACTATATGGATAACACAATACACTTTATAAAAAAATAGTTATATATCTTGTTTAAACATATTTAACCTATCATTAGTCACATCACATCCAAGATTTATTTACTCAGTGATCTTTTCTTTATAAGATACGATCATTTGAAGGTATCCTCACGTTATTAAGTGATATGACAGCACGAAGCATACAATATTCTTTTATTGTGATGTACCAAGCAAATGAAACGTGTTGAAAATTATGCAAAAAATCTCATATACTAGTATATATGTTAGTGACCAATTTCGTATAAAAAAAAAATACATATAGGTATAAGCACTTTCTCTTGAATTTTAACATCTTTTTCATAAACTAATAATTTTCTGTATGGTCAGACTCACTCAGACTGAATCAGGTTGTGTCGTTTTTCTCATCAGTCTCCAAGCTGCTTGTTCATTACATTTACATTCTTACCTATTATAAAATACTTATTTAATCTATAACAAATACCTGAAATTTTAATTACTATCGACTAGAAAACAAAACGTTTCATCTGTTATCCTCCTTTTGTATACATACATATTTATATACACAGCTATGAAGTTGTTCAGGAGCCATATTTACACCTAAACCCAATAAGGATTCGAAATTAATACAATCATATTATAATCTGAAAATTCGAGTATTATTACAAACTAAAAACAGCATTAACATTCATAGACTTACACATCAAAATCGATTATTATTATTTTTGGCGTTGAAATTCATAATCTACTTTGGGAACAAACACAAATCTTCTCTTCTTGTTTTGATTTCCCTCTTAGAGAAGCAATGGATGATGTAAACCCAGAAACAGAGCAAACTGAAACAGAGCATTGTAGAAGAAGCAAGATCTGAAGCACCATGTAGGAGAAGCTTGAGATTTCTTCTTTGATGGATGCGTTAACGGTCCAGATCCACCACGACCTGTAACATTCTTCCCGCATACATCAACTCCGGTTTTGACGACACTGAACTCATCCTCCGGTTTCAGACATAATCCTCTGTTCCCGCTCATATCCAAATTTTTACCCAACTTTCTTAGGAAGCTCGAATCAAACGGCACCACGCCGATCAGTAAGTTCATACTCAGATTCAGATGGAAAACGTGAGGCAAAGAATCAAAGCCGGAAGGGATTTCGCCGGTTAATCTGTTGTTAGCGAGAGACAACGAGCTAAGGTTCATCAATTTCGTGTAACTCTCTGGGATTACGCCGGAATATCCGGAATTCTCGAGTTGAAGCTCTTGAAGCTTTGGGAGAAACCCTAATTCACTGGGGAGTGGTACGAACATTGGATTATTGTCCATTATGAAGTACTGCAAACTCTGAAGTTTCAAAATTCCTTTTGGAAAAGCCCCTTTCAGTTTGTTGTTGCTTAACGCCATGAAAGATAAAGATCGAAGCTTTTCTACATCTTCGGGGATTCCTCCGATGAGAGAATTCGAGCTCAGATCAAGTTTCTGAAGCATACCCAGTTGCGAAATCGTGGGAGGGATGGTCCCCATTAACGAATTGTAGCTCAAATCTAACCCAACGAGGCTATTGAGATTCCCCAATTGTAGAGGGATTTTACCTGTGAGCCTGTTGTAGCTGAGATCGAGGTGTAAGAGGCTTTTCAAGGAGAAAACCGCCGGCGGGATCTCTCCGGTTAACCCGTTTTGTGAGAGAGTGAGGATTTGTAAAGATTTGAGAGATGAAATTTGAGGAGGGATGTGACCTGAGAGAGAAGGGTTTGATCTGAGGCTAAGCTGTTGAAGAGAGGAGTTAGGGAGAAGCTTAACTGGGAAGATGATTGTCGTTGTCAAACGAGTGAAGCAGTTGAAGAAGAAGACTGACTGGAGAAAAGGGAGAGAGAAAATTAAGTGAGGGAAAGAAGCAGAGGATTTACAAGAAGGGTTCGGAGCAGAGCCGAAATCGAGTCGAGAGACGTGAGGCAAGTGGTCTGGACCGGTTTTGCACGCAATGCCTGGCCAAGACGAGCCAGGTGCGCAAGGGTTTGGGTGGGACTGACGCCATGGTTGATCAGAAGACATTGATTCCATGATGGTGAAGAGAGTCTCTGACTCAGATGGTGGCATTGAGACAGGGACTCTGTTTCCTTGACAGAGAAAGAGAGGAGTTATCAGGAGATGGAAGAGCACTGAGGAAAAAGATGGTGAAGCTCTCTTCATCGTCATAGATTTAGTAGAAGAGAGAGAGAGAGTTTTAGTGATATTATAGTGAGAATTCGTAGAAGTTTACGTTAGTTTTATTTCTCCAAAAACAAATTTTTTGAGAGATGTGACGCTAATTAGAATCTTTGAGAAGAAAGAGCATTAGATTTAGATCATCATTGATGAGCAAAAACCCCAAAAGAGAAACTTAGGAAAAGGCTTAAGCTTTCAGCGAATTCAAGTGAAGGGTTTAAGGATTATGGGACAAGACAGGACAGAGACACGTGAACAAGCAGAATCTAAACAAGGTATGATAAAATAGCGAAGACTTAAAAGTAAGCTAGTAAAGAATACGAATAGGTTTTGAGTGTGTGTGGGAGAGAGGGGCAATTATACAAATGGAAGTGAGTGATAATGACACGTGTGGGGTCGTGAGAGACAAAGAGGTAGGGACTCAAGACATGAGATTGGGAAGAGAAGACACAAATTAAAAGAGTAATTGATTGTTTTGTATGGCCATACACACATGTTTCTTCTTCATTCAAACATTTTTGTTTGAACCAATTTTGAAGGACTTGTCTTGTTGATGTTAATGAATATGTTAACTCATCCAATGAGTGACTTTCGTGTGTTCTTTCTCTCTCTCTCTCTCACATCCATAAAAATTTGATATGAACACATACGTCTTCACATCTCAACCCAAACCAAAACCAATTTGATCCAAAAGGAGTTCAGAAGAACCATCTAGAAATTGATTTTGTAATGAAATTTTGTGGAAATGATGTCTACTCATTATCTCTAGTGAACATGTTAAAAATCACACGTGAACATATAAGAATTCTGGGTATTATTTTGAAAAAGTAGAGATTTTCTCGCCATTTTCCCTACAAATAAGCAAATAGGAAAAACGTAATTTTGTGAGAAGATTTTTGTGTAAATATTTTATATGTAGTGAAGGTTCTAATCAGAACCAACTATTTACCGTACGGATCTTAAACATATATGGCCTACAAAAGAAATGATGCAACGGTCATAAAACTTTATTACAACACACTTTCAAGCCTCTTCTTCCCTTAAACTAAACTTGTCAAATTTGTTATTAAACATCAAGAATGTAAATGTAATTAATAACTATTTTTTTTATTTTATACGTAAGATATAATCCAAGTAATGCTTTCTGGATATCACAGTGGTTTACGATTTGACACCACTTCGAATTCTATCTCCTTTTGCTTTCTCCTCATTTTCGTACATATAGATAGATATACAGTAATCAATATATATTATGATGCTTATTGGATGGTGATTCCTCGGATCATCAGATGCTATGTTTATTTGGAAAAGAGGGCTTATAATTCTGTGATTCAGTAGCAGTTGGTTGATAAACAAAGCTTATATATATTACTTTTTCTTATCAAATTCTCTGAAAAATTTCATGGAGGAATCTAATGAGAATCTGCAGGTACCTTCTTACAATGCTATTTCAATCTGAAACAGCTCATGTGGGGAGAGGGAAAACAACAGTACTAATAGCTTTCTCTTTAGACTGTGTATTAAACAGCTCACCATTTTGTACAAAACTCAAATAAGAAAAGGGAAAGACTGAATCTACATGAGAGTAACTATTTGAAGAAGTATATACACTGTGACTTCTGTCTTTATCTGTTGTATTTGTCTGAATATGTGAATCAAGTCTAATAGTCTTAATTTCAAAAAGAAGAATCTAATGGTTTTAACTAGAAGACAAGAAACTTGAAGAAACCACTCTTTGATTTTTTCATTTTGATTCAAGAAATCATGTGTAACATCTCGAGCCTAAATTTAAACCATGAAATCCACATAAATAGAAGTGAGGGTATAACGGATAATTCTACTGAAACCCTAATTAACCCTAATGGCTAAATAAGACATCGTCAAAGGGGATTAGAGGCAGCCGCATCAAAAACAAAAGTAAGAAGAAAGAGAGAGATTTCGACAAAGCCGAGGGGTAGAAAGTTCAGCGTTGGAGAGCCAAGGTGTGTGTACCATCGTCGGAGGAAGAGAAATCTACGCACGACCGACGATTCCAACATTCCATTAACCCAGGTTTCGCAGTGAGGTGAGACATGATCTATGATTTTCATTATACAATTATGTATATGTAAAATTCGTTGAAGGATTTGCGAGTATAGCCAAGCCTATGACTCAACTTATGGGAAATGATGTAAAATTTAATTGGACCAAAGAGTGTGAGGAGAGCTTTCGAAGGTTGAAAGAGCATTTGACTAAGACTTCAATATTGGTTTATCAAGGACTGGGGTACCATATTTGGTATACACTGATGCATCAGGGTCAGGATTGGGTTGTGTGTTGATGCAGCAAGAACGAGTAATTGCCTATGCGTTTAGACAGTTGAGGAAACATGAGATAAATTATCCCATCCATGATTTAGAATTGGCAGTAGTTGTTTTTGCTTTAAAAATTTGGCGTGCGTATTTATATGGAAAAAAGTCCAAGTTTTTACTAATCACAAGAGTTTAAAATATATATTTACGCAACCAGATCTTAATCTGAGACATAGGAGATGGATGGAGCTACTAGTAGATTATGACTTGGAAATCGTATACCACCATGGAAATGCTAACATGGTAGCAGATACATTAAGTAAAAAGAGAAATGACATATCAAAAGAACGAGAAATAGAGGAGTTAGTGGCGTCCTTGGGAAAAATTAAGCTTGTGTGCTACTACGGTTACCAAAGATGCCATAGGATTGGAAGCCATAAACCGGGCATACTTACTTTGGAAAATATGTGAGGCTCAAATGCTAGACGATGCACTCAGAAAAGCTGTGGATAATAATGTAGAAGGATACCATACCGCAGACAACGGAACCTACTTGTACAGGAATGGGGTATGTGTTCCCAATGTTAAGGAATTAAAGGATGAGATCTTATCACAGGCACACCACTCACGTTTTGCAATCCATCCGGGGGTGACAAAGTTATATCGAGATCTAAAACGTTATTACCATTAGAACGGTATAAAACGGGATAGCGCAGAATGGATAGCGAAGTGCCTTACATGCCAACTATTAAAGGCAGAACGTAGAGTACCTGGTGGGTTATTGCAAAGTCTACCGTTGCCTGAATGGAAATAGGATATGATCCCTATGGATTTCGTGACAGGGCTCCCAAGGACAATTAGTGAACTGAATACGGTTTTGGTAATTGGTAATCGACTTACGAAGTCAGCTCATTTCTTGGCGATTAAGAAGACAGACAATGTGGACCACTTAGCAAGAGTATATGTGGAGATGATTGTTAGGTTGCATGGGGTTCCAGTGAGTATTGTTTCGGACCGAGACATGAAATTTATCTCAATATTTTGGCAGGCATTCCAAAAGGCACTTGGGACGAAAGTGCATCTGAGTACCACATATCACTGACAGACAGATGGACAGTTGGAAAAAACAATTCAAACCCTTGGGGATATGTTGCGAGCGTGTATGTTGGATTGGGGAGGTCGTTGGGAGAAATATTACTATCATAGGAGTTTGCGTACAACAATAGCTATCATAGGAGCATTAAGGTGTCACCATATGAGGCTTTGTATGGGCTACCTTGATGATGTGTTTCATGTATCAGTCCTCCGAAAAGTTGTCAAAGAACCCCAACTCATTATGCAGCAACCCCCATACGAATTGGAAGAAAATTTGACAATTCTTAGTAAACCGATAAAAATCACTGGACAACAAAAAAATGATATGCAAGAGAAGAATGTTAAATCAGTACGTGTTCATTGGGAAAGAGACAGAATTGAAGAAGAGACGTGGGAGTCTGAACATCATATGAGAATTGATTACCCTGGTCTTTTTAAGGATCACGACGAGAGGGAGGTGGAACCATCGAATTCGGGGATGAATTCTTCTATGGTGGGGGAGAGTTGTAACATCCCAAGCCTAAATTTAAACCATGAAGTCCACATAAATAGAAGTGAAGGTATAACGGATAATTCTACTGAAACCCTAATTAACCCTAATGGCTAAATAAGACATCGTCAAAGGGGATTAGAGGCAGCCGCATCAGAAACAAAAGCAAGAAGAAAGAGAGAGATTTCGACAAAGCCGAGGGGTATAAAGTTTAGCGTTGGAGAGCCAAGGTGTTCCTGTGTACCATCATCGGAGGAAGAGAAATCTACGCACGACGGACGATTCCAACATTCCATTAACCCAAGTTTCGCAGTGAGGTGAGACATGATCTATGATTTTCATTATACAATTATGTATATGTATTTTGATGAGTGTTACGTTTAGGGAGAAAATTAGAGGTTGAAATCATGTGTGGTGTTAGGATTTTAATAATTGTTGCAAGACTTAATTGTGTTTTTATCAGGAAAAAAGAGTTAAACCTATTAGGGATTTATTAGATAATAAATAAATATTAAAAAGATGAATACGAATGTGGTGATCTACGTGTGTGGTGTGGTGGGAGAAAAGAGTAGAAATATTATGAATTTATTATTTTAAGGGAGATTATTATGTTGACTTAATTATTAAAAAAGATAAATTATTATGTGTTGGTTTATTGGTTAAGGATACTAAATTATTTATGGTGGATTATGGTATAGTAAAATGAACCATAATCAATTAATTAACTGAAATAAACTAATATAATTATTAGATAAATATTGGACATTATTCTAAGCAAGTATAATGGTTGATTCATTGATGTGGGAATAAATTTCAGGTGAATGTGATATTCACGTAACGCGGGTATGGTGGAATCGAGTAACGTTAGTTGGTTTAGCTGCGTTAATGGGTGTTGGGCTATGACAACAGTAGTGTTGAGTCGTAGTTCATTAACGGCTGGCAGGTGGGAAACAACCGTCGACATGACGGGAGCTCGACATGAGCGAATAGGCCGATGTGGCCATGGTATTAAGCCGATGTGGCTTTGGGGGTTCTGAATCCTTAAACCGACGTGGTTAGGGATGAGGAGGAATGGTTGTGACTTAGGCAAGCACGGTTTAAATACATATATCTTGGTAGTATTTGTGTCGACTTTTGTGAAATCAATCGTGCTAGTTTTCATTTCTAAATAAAGTAATTATCAAGATTATATATATACTTGTATAATGGAAATATGTGGGTAGGCGTGATTGTTTCACTTAGTAATTATGTTACTCATGCCTCTTTTTGGATGCAGGTGAATCCAAGTAGTAGTGATGTAGTGACTCGGGGTGGTGCTACGTTTTGAGAATTTTTAAACATTATTTATATATTTTTATTTTATACTCATGAGTATCGTTAGATTTTTTTTTAAAGTTATTTTCTTATGTTTTTTTCTATAATTTTACACTTGGATTTGACGAGAATTCTTTTAATAAAAAGAATTATCACTTATACTTTATATGAGATTTCAAATAAATTATAAGTTAAGTACGAAGCGATGACACGTGTCATATATTTTGGAGACGGGTGTTATAATTTTGGTATCAGAGCCAGGTTGCTACTCCGGTTCTGATCCGGAGAGCTCTGTTTTAAAGTTTTAGTAGTTAAAAAAAAGGTATTTTCAATGGGGGAGCACCATTCAGAGTAACTTGCGTGAGATCATTTAAATTTCATTGATTTATAATACTATTGTAGTGTAATGTGTGAATCGAGTGTTTATGTGGAAAATATGCCACCAATGAGTGTTAATCGTATGACTTATTTGCGTATTGGAGATCGTGAGCAAGACCATAATGATTGGCCACTTGAGCAGGAAGGTGTTGCTCCAACTCAACAACCAACCGTTATTGCTCTAGTGGTGGATTATGCAGTGCTAAATGCAGCTGTGATGTGAGAAATACGTGAGGCGTTAGTGTTTTAGTTGCAGCAAGTTCCTATAGCAAACCGAATACCAGGAGTTGTAGTGCCCGAGCATGCAGCTCTTGAGTTCGCTGCACTCGAGCCTCCTATTCAAGAGTTTGGAGCACCTCAATACCCACCACCATCTACTCTACTGCCAAAGATGCCAGTACGGGATCAAGGCCCACATATTGGAATGCTTTGAAGATGTTAAGGAATCTGAATAATTTAGTGGAGGGATGGATCCGATTACAACACACAACTGGGTGAATATGTTAGATAAGAACTACGAGACCATCATGTGTTCGATTGAGTTTTGGAAGCAATTGGCGATTTAATATTTAAGGGACGAAACAAAAGTCGGTGGATAGTGTTGTCATTAGTACTCATGCAAACCACATGCTTTGTTGGCACGACTTTAAGGAGGAATTTGCACGGGTGCATTTTTCCACAAGAGGCTATAAACCAAATGGTTATGTTGTTTGTCGATCTTTGACAGGGGTCTAAGTCAGTACGCGAGTATGATCTAGAATTTTTATCTATTTATGAGCTTTAGAGAGAGAGGAACAAACGAATATGACATGATACTCAAGTTTCAAAGATGTTTGAGACTAGAGGTGAAGAAAAAATCGTTGCATAGTGCAAAAATACAATAACATAGTCAAATTAGTAAGAACAACATTCTTAGTGGAACAAGGCATTGAGGCGGAAACCAAACAGGAAAAAGTGGCCCAAGCAAGGATAGGAAAATTAGTTGAGCTGTAGAAATATACCATGGATACTTAGAATATGGGCTTGTAGAGATTAGAAGGGTGCTCACTTGATTTTATTGTGGTTAGAATGGACAAATCCGGCTGCATTGTTCATATGGAGCACTTAAGGGTAGTACTAGAAAAGTTACGAGAATATAAGTTATATGCTAAGTTGAGCAAATGTAGTTTCTCGTAGAGGAAGATTGGCTTCCTAGGTCACGTTGTGTTTGAAACTGGAGTATCAGTGGATCCAAAAAAAAAATTGCAACGATTATGAGATCGCCGACACCCAGAAACGCAACAGAGGTCCGTAGTTTTTGGGCCTAGCGGGTTACTATCGAAAATTCGTTGAAGAATTTGCGAGTATAGCCAAGCCTATGACTCAACTTACGGGAAAGGATGTAAAATTTAATTGGACCAAAGAGTGTGAAGAGAGCTTTCGAAGGTTGAAAGAGCATTTGACTAAGACTTCAATATTGGTTTATCAAGGACTGGGGTACCATATTTGGTATACACTAACGCATCAGGGTCAAGATTGGGTTGTGTGTTGATGCAGCAAGAACGAGTAATTGCCTATGCGTTTAGACAGTTGAGGAAACATGAGATAAATTATCTCATCCATGATTTAGAATTGGCAGCAGTTGTTTTTTGCTTTAAAAGTTTGGCGTGCGTATTTATATGGAAAAAAGTCCAAATTTTTACTAATCACAAGAGTTTAAAATATATATTTATGCAACCAGATCTTAATCTGAGACATAGGAGATGGATGAAGCTACTAGTAGATTATGACTTGGAAATCGCATACCACCCTGGAAAGGCTAACATGGTAGCAGATGCATTATGTAAAAAGAGAAATGACATATCAAAAGAACGAGAAGTAGAGGAGTTAGTGGCTTCTTTGGGAAAAATTAAGCTTGTGTGCTACTACGGTTACCAAAGATGCCATAGGATTGGAAGCCATAAACCGGGCATACTTACTTTGGAAAATATGTGAGGCTCAAATGCTAGACGATGCACTCAGAAAAGCTGTGGATAATAATGTGGAAGGATACCATACCGCAGACAACAGAACCTACTTGTACAGGAATGGGGTATGTGTTCCCAATGTTAAGGAATTAAAGGATGAGATCTTATCGCAGGCACACCACTCACGTTTTGCAATCCATCCGGGGGCGACAAAGTTATATCGAGATCTAAAACGTTATTACCATTGGAATGGTATAAAACGGGATAGCGCAGAATGGGTAGCGAAGTGCCTTACGTGCCAACTATTAAAGGCAGAACGTAGAGTACTTGGTGGGTTATTGCAAAGTCTACCGTTGCCTGAATGGAAATAGGATATGATCACTATGGATTTTGTGACAGGGGTCCCAAGGACAATTAGTGAACTGAATACGGTTTTGGTAATTGGTAATCGACTTACGAAGTCAGCTCATTTCTTGGCGATTAAGAAGACAGACAGTGTGGACCACTTAGCAAGAGTATATGTGGAGATGATTGTTAGGTTGCATGGGGTTCCAGTGAGCATTGTTTCGGACCGAGACCCGAAATTTACCTCAATATTTTGGTAGCAAAAGGCACTTAGGACGAAAGTGCATCTGAGTACCACATATCACCGACAGACAGATGGACAGTCGAAAAGAACAATTCAAACCCTTGGGGATATGTTGCGAGCGTGTATGTTGGATTGGGGAGGTCGTTGGGAGAAATATTTATCGTTAGTAGAGTTTGCGTACAACAATAGCTATCATAGGAGCATTAAGGTGTCACCATATGAGGCTTTGTATGGGTGACCTTGATGATGTGTTTCATGTATCAGTCTTCCGAAAAGTTGTCAAAGAACCCCAACTCATTATGCAGCAACCCCCATAGGAATTGGAAGAAAATTTGACAATTCTTAGTAAACCGATAAAAATCACTGGACAACAAAAAATTGATATGCAAGGGAAAAATGTTAAATCAGTACGTGTTCGTTGGGAAAGAGACAGAATTGAAGAAGAGACATGGGAGTCTGAACATCATATGAGAATTGATTACCCTGGTCTTTTTAAGGACTACGACGAGAGGGAGGTGGAACCATCGAATTCAAGGACAAATTCTTCTGTGGTAGGGGGAGAATTATAACATTCCGGGCCTAAATTTAAACCATAAAGTCCACATAAATAGAAATGAGGGTATAACGGACAATTCTACTGAAACCCTAATTAACCCTAATGGCTAAATAAGACATCGTTAAAAGGGATTAGAGGCAGCCGCATCAGAAAAAAAACAAGAAGAAAGAGAGAGATTTCGACAAAGCCGAGGGGTAGAAAGTTCAGCGTTGGAGAGCCAAGGTGTTCGTGTGTACCATCGTCGGAGGAAGAGAAATCTACGCACGACGGACGATTCCAACATTCCATTAACCCAGGTTTCGCAGTGAGGTGAGACATGATCTATGATTTTCATTATACAATTATGTATATGTATTTTGATGAGTGTTATGTTTAGGGAGAAAATTAGAGGTTGAAATCATGTGTGGTGTTAGGATTTTAATAATTGTTGCAAGACTTAATTGTGTTTTTATCAGGAAAAAAGAGTTAAACCTATTAGGGATTTATTAGATAATAAATAAATATTAAAAAGATGAATACGAATGTGGTTATCTACGTGTGTGGTGTGGGGGAAGAAAAGAGTAGAAATATTATGAATTTATTATTTTAAGGGAGAATATTATTTTGACTTAATTATTAAAAAAAAAAAATTATTATGTGTTGGTTTAGTGGTTAAGGATACTAAATTATTTATGGTGGATTATGATATAGTAAAATGAACCATAATCAATTAATTAACTGAAATAAACTAATATAATTATTAGATAAATATTAGACATTAGTATAAGCAATTATAATGGTTGATTCATTGATGTGGGAATAAATTTCAGGTGAATGTGATATTCACGTAACGCAGATATGGTGGAATCGAGTAACGTTAGTTGGTTTAGCTGCGTTGATGGGTGTTGGGCTACGACAATAGCAGTGTTGAGTTGTAGTTCATTAACGGCTGGCAGGCCGGAAACAACCGTCGACGTGACGGGAGCTCGACATGAGCGAATAGACCGACGTGGTCGTGGTATTAAGCCGATGTGGCTTTGGGGGTTCCGAATCCTTAAACCGACGTGGTTAGGGATGAGGAGGAGTGGTTGTGAATTAGGCAAGCACGGTTTAAATACATATATCTTGGTAGTATTTGTGTCGACTTTTGTGAAATCAATCGTGCTAGTTTACATTCCTAAATAAAGTAATTATCAAGATTATATATATACTTGTATAATAGAAATATGTGGCTAGGCGTGATTGTTTCACTGAGTAATTATGTTACTCATGCCTCCTTTTGGATGCAGGTGAGTTCGAGCAATAGTGATGTAGTGACTCGGGGTGGTGCTATGTTTTGGGAATTTTTAAACATTATTTATATATTTTTATTTTGATACTCATGAGTATCGTTAGATTTTTTTATAGTTATTTTTTATGTTTTTTTTTTAATAATTTTACATTTGGATTTGACGAGAATTCTTTTAATAAAAAGAATTATCACTTATACTTTATAGAAAAATACTCTATATTAGCACTAAATTATATTTTAGTGACAAATATAGCACTCAATATAACAATTCACTAATATAGCATTTTGACCAATCAAAAAAGACTTTACTATCCTCCAATTAAAACAAAGAGCTGAAACCCTAATTTAATTAAAATAAAATGTTCATATGTCAATTAGCTACCACAACATATTGGTAATACACTAGTTGTTTTACTCATATGTCCAAGGTTAGATTCCATTGAACTGATATAATTTTTTATATTTTAATTGAACAGAAGAATATATATTAAACAAGGTAATTTATGCTGATTAAGTACTATAGCGTATTGGTTATACATCTTCTTGTTTGAATTCATGGTGCATGGTTCGATCTCCCATATTACATTTTTTAATTTTTTTTCTTTAATTTATTTATTTTATTTAGATAAGATTTCCTTAATATTAAGAACTCTTTACTAAATTTAGGTTAGTAGTCACATTTTATGCATAATTTAGGAATTTCTTCCTAAAACGTGAAATTGCATATGATTAATTAACAGCAGCAAGAAATGTTTATCTAAAAAACATGAGCAAAAGTGTTTATCAACCTTCAACAATCATAAATACAAGTTATAAACGAAAACATAAAAATGTCCAGCACAATTAGATATTAGATTTATTATGAAACTTGAATTCAACACAATTAGATGTAATATTGAGTTTTGAGGCTTTTTATGCAATAGCGTTTAGTTCCTAAATTTTGCTATTTAAAATAAACACATATATATACTAAACAAAATAGTTATAGTAGTGTATTGGTTACACACTCCATCTTTTTAAAAGTGGTCCAAGGTTCGATCCCCCCTCCTCGACCTCATATTAAGATTTTGTTATTTAAACTATAATAAAATGGTTATATGTTGATTAGTTACAGTAGTGTAGTGGTTATAGACTCCTTTTCTTTTAAAGGGGCCAAGGTTCGATCCCCCCCCTCTTTAGCTCATATTAAGATTTTGCTATTTAAATTAAAAACAGATATATACTACACAAAATGGTAATATGTCAATTAATTACAATAGTGTACTGGTTACATACTCCTTCTCTTATTAAAGGGACCAAATTTCGACTCTCTCCCAGCTTATTTTATGATTTTGTAAAATATTAGATTAAAGGTTATTTTAATCTTTTTGACTTAAAAAAAATACTATTTGTGAAAATTTAGGTTTAAAATACTAATTTAGTTACTAAAACATTATTTAGTGCTAAATTAGTCAATTACCCTATTTTATATGAGATTTCAATTAAAGTATAAGTTAAATATGAGACGATAGACACGTGTCATATATTTTGGAAACAGTGTTACACCATGTTTGTAGTTTGGTCACTCTTTTGGTGTGTTATAATAACAAGTTTTTCATCTAAAATAAAAATGATCCATTACTTCTCTTACAACATAAGACAAAAGAGAGACAAAAGTTACTGGATAAACTTTAGAGTAAGAGGGAACATCTTTATCAAAAAGAAGAAAACTGATTAATGCCGGATGCGGATACTGTACCTTTAATTATCATGGGGCCATTTTTCTGGAACAACATTGAAAACTGCAGAAGCTGAGAAAAAAAAACTTATATCACTATGTTTGAAGCACTTTTGGTGAGTCTTTAGCATAGCATTGGAGTTTGAAGAAGCTTTTTTGTTTAGTTAGCTGAACATCCTGAGAAAATTGTTTGCATATGCCATTGGCTTCACGTCCGGGTGAGGCTGTGAAATCACAATATCAGAAAATCATAAGAGATTTCGTATAGGCTCTAAACCAAACAGCAAACCAGTTTCATAATTCCAGTTCCTGTGAAACAACAAGAACAATGCTATAGGATCTATAAACTCACCACTGCTGAGAATGTAACAATATTGGGCTTCATATCGGGAGCTTCAAAGCGAATGAAGGCTCCCTTGTTACCCATCTGCAACAATTTTGTTCCATGTTAAGCAACAACGAATAATTTGGTGCTGTTTCAAAATACAAGAGAGGAAATTTACCTGATCACAATAATTTGGTGCTGAGAAGACAGTGATGAGTTTACCATCATGATCAACCTCATAACCTTCATCTTTTACTTCATGTGATCGAACCACCAAATCTTCCAGATTCACAAAAGTTAGTTAATAGAAATCTAAAGATTCAATTCCCAAACCCCTAATATAACAAGATACTACACTAACCTAGATTGTTGTCTTCCAAAAATCTCTTCGTCACATCTCCACCAAATGATAGACCAACTCCTCGCTTACTTGGGCCTCTTCCAGGGAGAGGTTGAGGATCACTCCACAACAGTTCACACATCAATCCTGAATAAATATTAACATGGTTAGATACACAAGCAATCCTACAAAATATGTGTATAATGACACATACCTTCCTCGGGAGGCTCACAGAATCGGTCAATGGCTCTGATGTCTGATAGTTTCACGCCATCAACACTGAAGAGACCTCCATGCACCACGAATATCTTCCCATTTATAACATGAGCCAATGGTAGGTAGCAGAAAACTTCGGAAAAGAGATCCACAAATTTTTCACTCAACTTGGACCGAACCTCACCCTCAAAACCATATATTTTATTCATGCTCTTGCTTTCATGATTCCCTCTAGCTAGATATATGGCTGCAAATTTGCAAATAAACAATATGTGTAAACGGGGACTTGCAATAGAATTGGAAATTTAAACCCCATATTTAACTGGAAGATCAAAGGGGTAATACAGCAAGTGTTTGGAGCACTTAAAAGAACTTACATGATGGACACATGCACTTGAAAGCAAACAATGTGAGGATGATCTCAACAGAGAATGAGCCTCTGTCCACAAAGTCACCATTGAAAAGGTACGGATTCTCCTCAGAAGGGAGACCATTAAGCTCAAAAATATTGAGGAGATCATAGAACTGCAAGAACAAAATAACGTGTTAAGCCACAAATACAAAAAATACACTTAAGTCCTTGCTAGTGCAAAAGGGGGCAAGGGTTAACCAATAATCAAGACATGAGAAGGAAGTAGCAAGCGCCCCAATAAATCCAATTTCTAGATAGAACTCTGGAATATGTTGTAGTATGTGCACCTTTATTGCAATTTTATATATATATGCATATATGGAACCCTCAGATTTATTCGAGATTGAAGATAGTGGAACCATCAGATTTATTCGAGAAAAACGCAATTATGTCAAGAGAATAGATGACACCAAAGCATACCTGACCATGAACATCACCACAGACTGTGAAATGCTTGCCATTAGGTACAGTAATATCAACAAGAGAGGGCAATGCTAGCAAGATTTGCCTTGTCTGTAAGACGATTTGATATGCATACCTACAAATATTGTGTCGGCAAAGCATGAACTGATGATTACAATGTTAATTACATTTAACACCACAAAAAACGCACCGTTTATGCAATGTTTTTTGATTCTTGAAATCGTCCATCATCTGTTTCACAAAATCCAAGGTAACTTTCTCTCCCTCAATTCTAGCACCAGAATATTGTGGCTCAACCTCTACAATGAAATTGAAAAGAAGAGTATCAGTAGACTGATTAAGATTAAGATTTTACTACTAGTCATGGACACCTTGGTAGTTAAAATGGTTAAAATGTAGTGGTATGCCAACTTGAAAAAAAGGAGAAGTTTGTAAATCAATCTATGAAATATTCCACTCCTGATGGTTTTAATCAATATCATGAACTATTCAATTCTCAACTGAGACTCCAAGACAGCAAACATATCCAGGCTTCAATATGCATGAAAATGAGATACATTGAGCCTAGGATGAGGATTTAACTAGAGAAAAGACACTACTACCACTGACGCTACCCCACCAATATGTCCCTAATACCAACGAAACCAACACCATGAGTATCTCAGTTGTGGCAAATCCCCGGACCGCCACCACCATTACTGCTGCAACAACTGCTGCTAAAGCCGTTTTAGTGGGCATGGACGATGATCTGGGTTTGTTCCCTATTATGTGACAATAGGTAGAAGAATGATTACTAGTCTAAAGCTACACTCAACCATTTTTCAACTACTGAATCAAAGGCATGGCATAACAAGAGAATAAAAAACAGGGTGACAGAACAAACAGCAAGCTATAAGACAACAGCAAGATACGCAAGCAGATGGGGGATACCTATTGTCTGGAAGTCAATGGACTCCGCAACTGAGCGCCTTTCAGAAACAGGTACAGATATTGCTTCTTCAAATTTCAGTTTCATCACAGCTTTCTCACATTCTCTTAGCTTTCTGGTGGCATCAGGGTCATTAGGAGAAATCCTTTTCACCTAAATATAAATAGCAGACCATGTCAGCAATACAGTACTCACAATATCTTATCAGATATAGGGAGTCCACCACTGAACTGTACTTGCACAGATTAATATCAAACTTCCACGATTCTACCACTTGATCAGATCAAAACATCAAGTATGACCTTTTTGCTGAGTTCAAGCTACACGCCTACAGCACTTCATCTTTAGTATTTTGACATTTCTCAAGAGAAGCTAAGCTAACTTCTTACTCAGAAAGTTTGGAATAAATAGGACATGAACTATCAGATCAACAGCTATCAAATCAAGGAGGAAAGAAACTTTAAATGGAATAATGCTCGTGCTATACACAATAACCTGTTGAAAATCCTTCAAGGCATCCTTAAATTTTCCCATGGCAAGATACGCAGCACCGCGCCTGTAATAGCCCTGTGAGTATTTAAATGGAATAATGAGCAAATAAGGTAAATATACGTGGGAAGAATAATAACCAAAATCTTGTTGAAAAATGATACCTTAGAGTATTTTGAATCAATTTCAATGGCCCTTGATGCATCATGTATTGCACTGCCATATTCCTCCAGTTTTGTGTGAGCAAATGCGCGGTTTGCCCAATACACAGCATTGTTGCCATTGAGTTCAATAGCTTGTGTATATAGATCAATAGCATGGGAATATTTGTGACCTGTAAGAAACTAACAAAATTAAGGGAGCTCCTAAAGTATCCCACTAAACGAGAGTCGAAATCAATACAATGACTCCGCAAGATTATGTTCACGTTATAAACAAAAATAAAATACAGACCTTTAAAGGCTTCGTTGGCCTGATTCTTCATCTCCTCGGCCCGTGAAAAATCAGAGTTGTCATTCTTAGTCTCCATGATTTCAGAATTTATCTCTTACGCAAATATGGCGTCCTAATTATCGTGCCCAAACAACTTGCCTGATGCACAAGAACAACAATCACAATCATCTGACCAATTCCATGAGCATTTCCTTAAAAGTCAACAAGATCTACTTAACAGAGCTAGTTAGGTTTAAAGATTCAAATCATATTCGACCTTCAAGTAAAGCTTGAATTTTTCACAATACAGTCAGACTGTAGTCACATGTAACGATTCATAGCAGGAGAATTCATTCACGCACAAACAAAAAAATCATTCCTACACATCAATTGAGTTGGAAAAAAAAAGCACAGAAAACTAAATCCAGATAAGAACACGGCGCATAGCAGATGCAATCAAATTGCTAATAGAGCGGATAAGTAATATGCAAAACAATTGTGAAGTTTCACATTCTGCATCGCTTTCTCAAAGAGCCCAACAACGAATTGGACATCATCTACCACTAATTCATGGCCGTAAGAATTCGAAAAGGTCATTTATAGACAAATCCAGTGAAAGATCTGCTTAAAACCCAGATAAGAGAAAAGCAAAACAGGACAACAACAGAAGGAAGCTAACGTCTAGGACATGTTTTGTCGGGAAATCGCCGAAACTCAAAGAGAAATATATACCAGAAAAGGCTTAATCTTGGCGAGAGCGGAAGAGGAAGAGGATGACGAATGAGACAGGTTTAAGAGAAGCTTGAAGTAAGCAGAAACCCTAGAGGTTGGTCAAAAGAGGGGAAGTATGCGCCTGAATCTATGAGAGAGGTTTTTAGAAAATTATTAACTTTGCCCACTAATTTTTACGAGTGAATAAAGGGGCGAAGAGATGTTAGAATCTCAAAACTATATTCAAATCGCAATCGATAAACAAATGTGTATCGAATCTAACCATACCCACGAAAATATCTGAATAAATTTAATATTTTTTATCATAAAAATCAAAGTTAAATCCGACTAGAAAGAAAATCAAATATATAACTGAACTCAATTATATATATAAATTTCTTAACTATATTTGTAGTTGATATAATCTAGTTATTTAAAACTATAATTATAAATTTAAAAATATAAATTATTCTTTAAACTAAAATATCCAAAATAATTGATATAACAATATTTTTTTTATATTAATCTACATTTAACCAAAATATATTTTATCTAATTGATTTTAAATTTTTGTCAATATTTTAGATATCTAAACTCAATCAAAAATTTCAAAATATGTAAATAATTTCTATAATATTAATAAAATACCTAAAATTAAGAAAAATCTATGTGA